>CM017567.1:45849777-46449777 GCA_007844125.1 Sinonovacula constricta | reverse complement strand
ACCAGCAGCACTTTTATAATCATAAACATCACCAGCAGCACTTTTGTCATCATAAACATCACCAGCAGCTCTTTTATCATCATAAACATCACCAGCAGCACTTTTGTCATCATAAACAATACCAGCAGCACTTTTATCATCATAAACATCACCAGCAGCACTTTCATCATCATAAACATCACAAGCAGCACTTTTATCATCATAAACATCACCAGCAGCACTTTCATCATAAACATCACCACCAGCACTTTCATCATCATAAACATCACCACCAGCACTTTTATCATCATAAACATTACCAGCAGCACTTCTATCATCATAAACATTATCAGCATCACTTTTATCATCATAAACACCACCAGCAGCACTTTTATCATCATAAACATCACCAGCAGCACTTTTATCATCATAAACATCACCAGCAGCACTTTCATCATCATAAACATCACCAGCAGCACTTTCATCATCATAAACGTCACCAGCAGCACTTTTATCATCATAAACATCACCAGCAGCACTTTCATCATAAACATCACCACCAGCACTTTCATCATCATAAACATCACCACCAGCACTTTTATCATCATAAACATTACCAGCAGCACTTCTATCATCATAAACATCATCAGCATCACTTTTATCATCATAAACACCACCAGCAGCACTTTTATCATCATAAACATCACCAGCAGCACTTTTATCATCATAAACATCACCAGCAGCACTTTCATCATCATAAACATCATGAGCAGCACTTTTATCATCATAAACATCACCAGCAGCACTTTCATCATCTTAAACATCACCAGCAGCACTTTTATCATCATAAACATCACCAGCTTCACTTTTGCCATCATAAACATCACCAGCAGCACTTTTATCATCATAAACATCACCAGCAGCACTTTAATCATCATAAACATCACTAGCAGCACTTTAATCATCGTAAACATCACCAGCAGCACTTTTATCATTATAAACATCATCAGCAGCCATTTTATCATCATAAAAATCAGCAGCAGCTCTTTAATCATCATAAACATCATCATGATCAACATCACATTCATTCTCATAGCATTGATGATTAGTTTGTTATGGTGATTTGATTGTTATATGGTTGTATCTTGCCAGGTGTCCATGACATGCCATTACAGCAAAGGCAGCAATATATGTGCATCCATTGAAAGTCATTAGTGGGATGATAACCTTTACAAGACACAAAACTTCAGACAAATGCCTTTTATGGATGACCTTCTGGTCGTTTGACATGTATATCATGCCAGCGATGCTGTGAATCATTTTGTAAACCTTATAGAATCAATTATGTAATAATTAACAATTATTGCAGTCTTTTAACAAGTAGATAATGGTAACTACATGTATAACTAAGAATAAGTTAGGATTTATGAAGAAGTTTATATGTTGGATCAAGGGTTGTACTTACCATGGATAAATAAAGGTTATAGAATCAGTTATGTAATATTTAACAATTATTACAGTATTTTAAAAAGTAGATGGATTATGGTAGCTGGCTCTTTTTCAGATAAATGGAAAAAAATAACGGCCATCACTTTTTCAGATAAATGGAAAAAAATAACGGCCATCACTTTTTTTGCTTGGTTTCAACTCTGTTTGCATAAATGTGGTTGTATTAATTCATATTTAATAAAAATATAAATTATAATTAAAATGTATTACCTTGTGTTCTTTGACTCAATATTTTTTTTTTGTCAAAAGTGTCCAACTTTAAAGTTTTGACATTTTTGACAAAAAAGTACTAATGACCAAGTCATGGCAAGCAACACAAAGCAATGAACTATTTAAAGTCATATCTCTGCAGTTAGTGTTAAATAAAAATACCTTAATAATAAAATATATGCAAACAGATTTGAAACTAACCACAAAAATGTAATGGTCTTTTTTTTAATTATCTGAAAAAAGGCTAACAGCATGTATATCTGAGAATAAGTTTTTACGGGTTTATAAAGAAGTTTATATGTTGGGTCAAGGGTTGTACTTACCACAAATTAGTAAAGGTTATTAACTTATCTAGCAGAATATGGGTTACATTAATTCACCTGGACACTGTTACCTGGTAGACTTGCTAGACTATAGATACAATCAGTAGAGTTTGCTGCCAGATAGTTCACCAGCATCATTTCTGTCGGTGACACAACTAGGAGATTGAGCACTGAGGATATGTAACAGAACATCAGGTTCGAAGTGGGGGGGGGGGGGGGGAGGGGTGTAGTGTGTGTATATGTGGGGGTAAGGGTGTAGTGTGTGGGGGTGGGGTTTATGGGTGGGGGGGGGTGTAGTATGTGTGGGGTAGGGTGTAGTGGGTGGGGGTGTAGTGTATATGTATGTTGGGGTGTCGTGTATGTGTGGGGGGAGGGGTGGGGTGGGGGTGTAGTGTGTGTATGTGGGTGGGGTGGGGTGTAGTATGGGGTTGGGGTGGGGTGTGTTTATGTATGGGGTGGGTGGGGGTGTAGTGTATGTATGTGTGTGGGGTGGGGGTATAGTATGTGTATGGGGTAGGGGGTGGGGGTGTAGTGTATGTATGTGTGTGGGGTGGGGGTGTAGTGTGTGTATGTGGGTGGGTGGGTTAAGGTCTTTTATTTGTGTTTCCAAGTGGTACTCTTTGAGATACTCACTTATCCCAGTTTGACAGAAAGGACTTGCTGGGACTCAAGCCCACGCAGTGAGGGGTTTCAAGTCAGTAACTCGGCCACGGGTGCCCCTGACAAATGCCAGGCTCTGGCTTGAAATGTTGAAGCATAGTCATAATGGCATACAAAACAACAATAACATATTGCATTTCTTGTTTGTGGTGTTTCACATCTTATTAACAATTAGCCACCATAAAGATGTTTTATATGTATAAATAAATATGTATAAATAAATATATCATGCTACTATGTAGGCCATTGTTATTTTTTAATTGTTGAAACTTGCACCATTTTACTTCCTTAGATATTGTTGCTAAGTGCTCACAAGCAGTCATTCCTCTTGTAATTCTTTAATTATTGAAACTTCCGCCATTTTACTTCCTTAGATATTGTTGCTAAGTGCTCACAAGCAGTCATTCCTCTTGTAATTCTTTAATTATTGAAACTTCCGCCATTTTACTTCCTTAGATATTGTTGCTAAGTGCTCACAAGCAGTCTCTCCTTGGAGAAATTTTATTGCACCCTACATATCTATACAACAGCATGACATTATATGTTAAGTATTTTACTACCAAAATTATATGTACATATTTGTAGAAATATTTTTTCAAATTTCTTTAATCAGGGCTATGTGAATTCAGTATACTTCAGTTTATAATAAGAGTCCTTATTCACTTGGGAGCACATTTACAGGAGTAAATAAATGGTTGTTTTCTGATTGGTTAAAATCTGCTGGATTGGAACAGTCCATATTCACTTTTGAGCACTTTTAAAAGAGCAAATAAATTGTTGTTTTCTGATTGGTTAAAATCTGGTGAACTGGAACAGTGCATATTCACTTGGGAGCACTTATAAAGGAGTAAATAAATTGTTGTTTTATGATTGGTCAAAATCTGCTGGATTAGAACAGTCTATATTCACTTGGGGGACTTTTAAAGCAGTAAATAAGTTGTTGTTTTATGATTGGTCAAAATCTGCTGGATAAGAACAGTCTATATTCACTTGGGGGACTTTTAAAGCAGTAAAAAAAATTGTTGTTTTATGATTGGTCAAAATCTGCTGGATTAGAACAGTCTATATTCACTTGGGGAACTTTTAAAGCAGTAAATAAATTGTTGTTTTATGATTGGTCAAAATCTGCTGGATTAGAACAGTCTATATTCACTTCGGGGACTTCTAAAGCAGTAAATAAGTTGTTGTCTTCTGATTTAAAAGTCTGTTGGATTGAATCAGACTACTGGTTTACAAAGAGTCAATGCAATCACATGCCTTCTGGGTAGAAGCAAAACTATCCAGAATTTTGCTGGAAGACCTCACATTAATGTTTGTTTTCACACCGACTGGGTGTATATCTAAAACAATTAGGGGCTGAGGAGATTATAACTTATAAGTAGGTAGTAGGTGAATTAAACAGCTTAACCTAGAGAACCCCTTATAATGTATAAACATTATAGCAAATGAACGAACGTATTAAAAAAAATATCATAGTTATAAAAGTATCAATTCTAATATAAAATAAGATCTTGATCAAAAAGTATTTACATGTAAATAAAAAAAATCAGTGTGAGCCTATATATGTATAAAATATAAAAGTATGTATAAATGCAGGAACAAGCAAGGTAACTACTTTAATCATTGACACAGCAGCACACTTTTGTTTTTCTGGACTTTATCGGGCATTGCTTCAGGTGGTTTTATGTCTAAGATGAAATGGAAAAAAAACATGTTAAAGTATGAAATGTTGTAGGTGTTAAATTATGTACACAACATTGATTCTATCTCCTATTGCATGAGAATATTTCCTGATGAGATTTCTGGGATGCTTTGTAGGCATGGCAGATACATTTAGTGGTGTGATATGGCATATTGCCTCTGTAAAGAAAATAGACAACCAGCTTTAGTAATGCAGTAGGTTTTTTAGGCAGTGTCATTGAGACAGCATCCAGACTTGTAAGAAAGCTGAATTTCGGAAGCATGAAGAATTGACCCTGCATGTCCTATAATACCCGCCAGCAGTTTTCATGCCTGGGACTTATTAGATTGTGTACAGAAATAAATATGTCTGAGGAAACTTGACACACTGTGTCCAGGCATGCTTCAGATGTAACAATAAGGTTTTTACTTGTTTAAACTAGATGTTTAGTTATTAAATTGTGTAATTTAAAGCAGAAAACATGAAATACAGAAGTATCACAGAACTGCCCTGCACAGGAATATCACTAAGTAACTAAAGAGGTCAGAGGAGGGAGAAATGTGTTATTAAAATGAGTGTTCCACTGACTATGCATTATATACTAGCTGAGATATTTGCAATTCCGCCAAGCTATGCCTCATTGCCTTCTGCAGCTCTATACCAGGTTTACAGTCAGGATTTAGACTCAAATCACATATGTGTAGTGTTGACAAAGTGATTATCATGGAGCTTTATATATATATATATATATATTATAATTTTGAGCTCAGTGTATTTTGGCGGTGTATTGTAGAACTTATAAGAAGCTATTTCAGATCCAATTTTAGTTACAATACAATACTGTGGAAGGTTTTATATGTTGAATATGCTATTTTTTTAATCGGATGTTAGTGTTAGCCCAGTTTTATAAATCTTAAAGGTATAGCTAGACATTTATAAAAGATTAATGGTATAGCTCGGTCTTAAAAGATGGTATTGGTCAAAATTTAAAAAAGTGTATTACTTATAAATGGTAGTGATGTAACTTCCATGCTTATATTCTGCTTATAAGGGAAGATCCTCCACTTGTTTGTCCAGTGTCAGGATAATGTGTTTATGGGAGGTTTTGTGTCGGGTGTTGATGGCAAGCTATCACTGTTAAGGAATGACATAAACGATGGTTGGTGGACCATTGAAACCCCAGAAATGTGTACAAATATTTTCAGGCAAGATTTCTAGAATGCTTTGTCAGCATGGGATAACCATTGTTAGTGATAGGATAATGGCATAAGAATTATATCGGTCCATAAAATACACATTGAATATATATGTGGGTCCCAGTAGCAAACATAAATGATAAGCAAACATGTCAGTTTGCTCTTAACCTGATAAATACAAATTGATAAGGTTTTGGCAAATGGTTGAGATTCAGGTAAACGAGATTTAATGCTGGGAGTTGTCTGATCAGGGTCTGCACTATTTGCTGCCGAGTCTGGCAATATATGACCAGGCAGAGCGGAATAGTCCAGTGGTAGGATGCACGACTCTGGATAACGGGATCTGTGGTTCAAACCTTGTTCAGGTTGCCGCAAATTTCCTTGAGCAAGAAATTTACCTCAAATTGTTCCACTCCACCCAGGTGTATAAATGGGTACCTGCGAGGGTTATTCGGGTCAGTAATATGACATCCCAGCGCCATGTGTCGGCTGCCATAGTACGGGATTTACGAATACATCCAATGACCTGGGGGTAAACTGTAAAGTCGGCTGAGCGAGGTTTAGCAAACATTTCTTTTTTCCATTCTTTCTACATAAGACTGTTTTTTCTGTGTGTGCAATATATATTTTTTATTTCAAAATTCATTTTCAGAAATTAAATATTTGTTTCACATTACTTATAATTATGCCATAGAAAAGACCTTTGAATTAAAAACCTGGTCAAAACACTACTATTTGGGTTTTCGTTTTGTTTTTTGTTGCATAGCACTGACAAAGTTATGGTCATGTTGGAGAAATCCAGCTAATTATTGGTGGAGGAAGACCCCAGACTTATGTCAGGGTAGAACCACCGACACACAGGAGGTTAGCTGGAAAACCTCCCAATATAATAGTTCTCACCATGAACGGGACTCGAACCCATGCAGTGAGGGGCTGAGTTACATGTCATCTTTAACCGCTCAGCCATGGATCCCGCTCTCCACACTCCCATAAATGCTTTTACATGAAGTTATGATGACCTTCTATAATATTATAGCTTTTAATTTAAAAACAAATTCTTAACAGATTTTTTAAAAAGCAATCCATGTCCTTATTCATGAAGAAAATGCCAAAGTGGGTGGAGGATATTGTATGCAAGTCAATTTTTCAACAAAGTGTAATCTGTACCCCTTAAGGAACTGTTGTTACATTTTAAATCATTGACTAAGTTATGACATATTTCACTTTGTAATTTATTATAATTAGTTGTGTTACAACAAGTTTTTTACTGAAGAGCCAAAACTGTGTCAGAAAATATGCCTCTCCATGGATCATTAATGTAGATGATTTTCTATGCAGAAAATTGTTTGTGTTAACTTTGACTTTTATGCTTTCTTTCATACTTAAAATAATTTCCCTAAATTCCCTATATATTATAAAACAGGTTATCTCACAGGCCTAAATGATATTTCATTTTACAGTTGGCACAAACTTGTGTTTTATGACCCATCACTTTTCCAAGCACCAAATAATAGAGTGAGCGAAAACAGCTGATCGCTCCCTGTCTCAGAAAATTGATTGTTGAAGAAATGTTTCTATCCTATTTAACAATTTTACAATTGGCATGAACTATTTTGTTATGACACTATTCTAGTTGAAGAGTTGAATAATAGAGACTGATAGAAAACAGCCCATCTCTCTCTCCTGATGTTGATGATCTGTGCTGTTGATTGTTGAAGTGGACCCTCACCACCAGTAGATATAGATCAACCTGATATTGATGCTAGCATTACAAATATTCTGCCTCTTGAATCCCCCACCTTGTTTCTCAGGCTAAAAGTCTCTCTCTCTCTCATGCCTAGCTTCCAAGTAGTTAAAGGCCAATATACCTCTGTAGACCATTTTACTGGCTGCTCGGTAAATCTCGTTAAAAACTAAGAATTTCAGTCACATGGAACTAAGTCATGTGATGTAAAGAGCCAATCATTATTGGTATGGAAATGGAGACGAGTACAAGCGACAGTAGTTCTAACACTGATCCATACATTTTTCTTAAAATGATCTATTTGACTGAACTATTACCTGATCGGCTGTTGAGATAAGAATATTATCATCTGAAGTTTACCCCAATCTCATTAAAATCATATCCTAATTTCCCTCATCTACTGTCCGTGATTAGGATCTGACTACATCGCATAAGAGGTCGTGTCAAAATGACCTTTGTGTAATTGAATATGCATAGACAAGTGCCCGTATTTCGACCAATGCAATCGCTCCTTCCAAAACTACTATAGAATCCTTCCCGATACACCAGTCAACACATACCACTTTTTAAACCGCTGAATCAGCCATCCTTTCTATTGGCATGCATTAATTTTTACACATTTTGTTCAATCAACAATTTATCTATCGGTATCTACCATAACATTTAATAATTCCATTTTTAAGTAGAATACGAAAGGATTTTCAACGCAACCCACTGCGAAAACGCTTTCGTTATCCGCCATGACAATTGCAGCGAGCGAGTTGTGAATGTATTTACCAGTGTTACTAAAATAAGGATTTCTAGTTCAAAACTTCTTTTTGTTGGATGGTTTATACATATTTGTAGAGGTTATATATGTCTCTTTTGAAATATGTAAAGTTAAGTTTAAGAATGTATGTAGATTGCATGCAATCACGAGTTAAACGCGACCCTTTACCATTAAAATTTTATAGCGTGTAGAACGTTGCTCGCAGTATACCACAAGATTTTGTTGCCGAGAATTTCATTGGCTACTGAAAAGGTCAATTTGAGGTGAACCGTAATGGGAAGTCATCAGATCCTATTACGCGTAATACTGGAGCTGATTTTAATGAGATTGAGGTTGAAGTTTACCCCTACCAGTATCAGCTTGAAATCAACATAATAACATAACATGTGTCTTAGAGTGTGCGTGGGCGAGTGTTAAAGACATTTGACTATGGAGTGAAAGGTTGCGGATTCAAATCTCCAACCGACCACAAAGTAGTATAGATAGATAGATAGAGAGAGAGAGAGAGAGAGAGAGAGAGAGAGAGAGAGAGAGAGGGTGGGAGGGCGAGAGAGGAGAGAGAGAGAGACTACCTTAACAATTTTTTTTTCAAGGAAATGAACAGTTAAGAGGAATAAATATAATTTTAAAGACTTTGCCTCCTGATCAACTACAAATATTAACATAAATAGGTTCAAACTAAATAAGTTGATTATGCAATTTATTTATCACAGCAAACATAACAGGCTTTCCTCAAACCCATCAACTTTAATCAGAAGCTGCTGTACCCTCCTTTAAAATGCACATCTGTTGTTGTTTATAGCCTATCTAGTATCACTTAATGAAATATTAAAGGAAATTAAATGTCTTAAGCTGTCTTCTCATGAGTTATGGATTTGAGGCTCAGTGTTCCCATTCCTCACCCAACCTTCTCTAGCCAGGTTTCTGTTAGCAAGTTTCAATTGTGTTTTTTGCTGTGGAGATGGGTTTTGTGGGGGCATATCTTTGTTGTCCTTTCTATGTTTTGCAGTATGATGTTTTGTAGAGTAAAAAATGGTAGAATAAAGATTACAAATTTTAAATTTGTACAGATTTAAGTTTTTTTAACATGTTATGAGTAAATAAAAATATAGATATGGAGTACTTGTAATCTGTTTTATATTTGAAGAAGAAACGATGCTTAGCTGTTTTGTCGGAAGATTATAAATATTAAAAAAATCTGTAGCTAAATTTGCAAAATAAACATTCTCTTGTATAATTTAAGGTTTTTTGATTGATAGTTTAATTGTCCCAGGGACTAGATAATCTTACAGTTATCCAGAGATGGTATCAACTATTTAATCAGACATGGTAACTTTACACAGTCATGAATGATGCAGTTGATTTGTTGTTTGACTGTTTGTGCTTCGCGACCATCTAGTCGTATTACCAGTACTTTCTTATTCCTGTGATTATCTGTTAAAAATCTTATAAAACTGTGTTATAGATTATTAAGGAATGTGTTGTTCAGTCTGCTTATTGAGTGACATAGCTCCGTATAGTAGTTTGATTAAATATGACAATATATTGTGGTATATATTGCAATATGCTCTATATGTATTGCAATATATCGTGGTACGCTGCAGTGTTTTGCAAGGCATCCCACAGCCATTTTTGTTAACCATGTTGCAGCCTGGGTTTCGAACAAAGATTTGATATACTTCAGAAGTATAAATGCTGCTTTCGAATTGGAAATGAAATTTTGTTTTCTTAGATAGAGAAAGAAACAAAATTGTTTTTTTTAAAATAAGCGCAACTGTTCGAGAATACATAGGTATATGATTGGATTATACTTCAGCAAACATTAACTCTAAACCTTCTTTGATTTTCTTTCTTTACAATACATTATTTTTTTAACAATATGTGTGTAGCGATAACAGGACACAATAGAAGTGCAATTTATGCAGATCAAGGCCCCATACTCACAAAACATCGTAAACTGACTTTACCTGCAAGCTTAAATGATGATCTTTTCACCCTCTTTTGTGAATACTTTTTGAGTGAGGTTTGACAGTTTAAGGAAACAACTCAAAATTTGAGGTTGAATATGACAGACAGCTCCTGTGCTGGACTCAGCTTGATCTAGAGCTATGCATTTTCCCTCAGCCTGATCAATAAGATAAACTAATGAATAGTCTCCCCTGAATTATCCCTAAATGCAAGTAGGTCCTTTCATTTGTTTTTTATGCTTGCGCTCTTTAAAGATATGTTGACTTTTCTGCCTTTCTTGTGATACTCAGGTTAACCATAATAAACAAACAAACAAAAATAATTTTCTTTTTTTAAATAACAAACCTCTTTAAGTATTTAAATGGATTTTTACTCTTATATTTATGCAAAACTAAGGAATTTAACTGTTTGTAATTGCAATATCTACAAAAGAATGGGTGATAAGGTCCGAGAAATCCAACTAAAAGGACCTATCAACCTTTGGAATACTTCAGATATTAACTAACAAGGGAGACAATTTCCCTTTAACTAATATACCCCATTCAAGATTAGCAGGGTAAGTGTTAACTTCAGCTCTGGAGTGCATGCTTTTTGTGGCGCCTTGGTTGTCACATATTCATGCTGTACTTGTACTGTCATGAGTGAGGAATGCAGTAACAAGGTTCCTAACCTCATCTACCAGACAGTGCCAAGGTGTGTCTGAAATGTCTGTGCATTAACCCTTAGCTTGCTAGGCACTATTTGATCAAGCTTATGCAAAGAGTGTTGATCCAGATCAACCAGCGCTTGCTGGAATATGTAGCTTCCACCAGGAACTGTCTGATCAGAATCTGCACAAATTGTTTCAAATTCCCAAATTAAAGGAAATTCGTTAGCTTAAGAAAGAAAAAAAAACTCTGTTTTTATGAATATAATCCCTGGTTGATCTGGATATTCACTTTTTTGCCTTACTTCTATCAGTTAGTACATAGAATAAAGCAAGAGGTGATAGGTTGGTCTGGTGTTTTTAGAACAAGGTACTGGACCTGGATTATAACTGGACTATAACTCGGGCATGCTCCTTGCTCCCATCTGGAAACAATTTGTTAACAGGTACAATTGGCCGGTCAACTCTTCACACCACCATCAGTCATGATTCTTGTAAGATGTTGGAGTAAAACAATCTGTATTATTGTGAGGTTATGCTTTGCTGGCTGCTCACCCCTATCGTGCTTCATTTGTTAATAACCACTATTATATTCTTAGTACTTTGCCCCCTACTGCAGGAAGTCTAACAAGAAAACTGATTTAAGACTAAACAGCAAAAAGTGCAGATCTTGAATAGCAGATCCCACCCAAAGATGGCTGATCTGGAACTATACTCTGTCAAATCTTATTAATTCATAATTGCAGGCTAAGTCCTTGCACTTGCATGGATTCCTGTTATACTTAATTAGGGTGTTTTTTTTTATTTGAGTCACTTTCCTCCAGTGGACTGTTGACAAAATTTGTATGTGCTATTTCTCGGCCAGCATTGATCAGATTTTGATGAAATTTTATAGAACTGGCAAGTACCAAGCCTAGTTGTGCACATCAATGTCAGGTCAAGACCAGCTTGAGTTTAACAGAGTTATAGCCCTTTGATATATTTATGGAATATATTTTGTAACAAAGCAATATCTATGGTTTGTTTTGGTTAAAAAACTACTGTAATGCTGAAAATACCTGCTTACTAGAACAGCTTTACCATGTAATAAATTGGCAGCAAAAAGTGCAAATCCTGATCAGACCACTCCAGGCAGGGGCTGGATATATGAATATAATAAAATATTTAATATTAAGTTTTTCATCGCCAATTATTGAGCAACAGTTTGCTCTCTGATGAATTATTAGGGACAGTGGTTGTCAATCAGTCAAAGTTGTCATCAGGCAAACCCTCAGCCACTGACACCTATGGGTTCAAGTCACAGTTGAAGTGACATTTGTCTTGTGGGGAGTTTCATCTGGCCTGTGGTGTCTGGGGTTCAGGTAATCCTTCATCAAGAATCTTGCTCCATCAAATAGATGGATAGGTCAGTGTAATCTATTTTTAAACTTAAAAAAGATAGAAATAGATCAGTGTTATATATTTGTAACTTAAAACAGATTGAAAAAGGTCAGTGTAATCTATTTTTAACTTAAAACAGATTGAAATAGGTCAGTGTAATCTATTTTTAACTTTAAACAGATTTAAATAGGTCAGTGTAATCTATTTTTAACTTAAAACAGATTTGAATAGGTCAGTGTAATCTATTTGTAACAGATTCAAAATGATTCTATCTACAAACAATTGCAGTAACAATAAATCTTTTTAATAAAAGTTAAATAATTTTTTTTTAACAACTGCAAGAAAACATTGTTTTATTATGATACAATGTCAAAGAAAGACCTTTGTAGATTTACTACTGAAAAAAAAAAAAATATATTTCTAACTTTCACCTGTAAAATACAAAATAACTTGTTAGAAAAGTCATTGTTGATATAGCAAAATATTGCTGAAAAATATTGTTAGAGCAATTATTATGTGTCATCATTTAATACATGTATATCATCATAAACAAAATTTTAATTAAGTTCATCATCTGAACTATATTTACTACAATAATATAGCTTAAACAGGTTAATCACCAATATAAACAGTACTTCCTTCTAGAATTATGATTGCTGAGCAAATTGGAAGCAGTCATCTAGCATAATGTAGTATGTAATGAAGGTAAGTATCCAGAGAGTAAGTTCATTACCCGGGTCCATTATTTTGTCAATGGTTGGTTAGACTCATGTATGTAGGTCATTCATAAGAATACCTTTATTTAAAGGTGGGGATGGGATGGGATTAGCCGGCTTTTTTGCCGATACTGTGCAGCAACATTTCATTCCTTTTAGCACAGGGGCACTTATGAGGTGCCCAGGGACTGAACCCGACCGGTCCATTATACTGACACCGACGAGTCAGGTGTAATGCTGTCCCCTTAGCCCCGAGCTTTAGTAGGGAAGCCACTACTACCATCTTTAAAGTCTTTGGTTTGACCCGACTGGGATTTGAACCCACGACCTCCTGATCCGCAAATAGACGCTCTACCACCTGAGCTAATTTGGCCAGTTATATTTAAAGGTGGTATCAGACAGTTCGAACTAAACATTTTTTTTTCAAATAACCAAAGAAGTCATTGTTACCAGAAAAGGTCCTGCAAAATGCTGTTCATTGATGCCCTAGATCTGTGTGAACAGTAAAGCATTAATCACCACTCATCCTTGCAAATGAGTGTTTTCTATCCGAGCCACTCTGCAGAGATTGCAATTTTTTAAACAAAGAAAACCATGTGACCATTTATACTTGTAATTATGCTATATAGTCCTACAGGTATTCTGCTCAGACCTGATATCTATTTTTAATAGGGACCACTATTACGCGTGTTATAGAGTTGGAAAGAATGAACATTTAAGGGTGATTTTTTTTCGTAATTAGTACTGTCTAACAATACAGGTTGTGTTGAAAATCATTTTTATGGAAGCTAAAATATAGGTTTATGCAAAAATTATGCCCAAATTCCCTAATATTAAAGCTAAAATAGGGGTTTATGCAAAAATTATGCCCAAATTCCCTAATATTATTACTCAGATATTATTTTATATATTAGATTTTTAATGCCCATGAAATGTCCTGGGTTTGTATAACCCATCTGGTTATAGTACACATAGTCATAAGATTTTTCATTACACATCAGGGATGGACCCAAGGGGTGGGGGTGGGGTGGGGGGATATGACCCACCACCACCACCATCACCAATCAGGTAAAAGAGTAGAGTTGTGAAAATACGTAAATGTAAGCTTAAAAAGATACTGAGCTTTTAAAGTAAATTTTGTCTGTTGACTGGTTAGGTCGAAGCTAGGGTCCCTTACTGTGTGTATATATATATATATATATCAAGTATTTAATGTGATAAAGTTAAATGAATCTAGATTCTATATAAATAACCAAATATGTCATTATTACCTGAAAAGATATTGCAAAACGTTGCTCATTGGTACCCTAGATCAGTGTGACCTGTGAAACATAAATCCCCATTCCTCATTGCAAACAGGTATTTCCTATCTGAGCCACGCTGCAGAGATAGCTATTTTTAACCAGGAAAACCATGTGACAACTCACTTTTGAGATTACGTGATATCGTCATCCAGGTAATCTTCTCTGACATCAATATCTGAGATCACTATTGTGCTTATATTAAGGTTTGGAATTATTGAACTTTTAGAGTGTTTTTTTTATCCTGATTTGTACTAACAATGTAGACAGTGTTCAAAACCGTTGTTATGCATATTTTAGTATGAGTTTCTGCAGAAATTATGTCCTAATTCCCCAAAGCAGTCGTAATGTATTGTTACATTAATTTGATATTGGCAAACTGTCAGACACCACCTTTAAACATAAAACACATTCATCTTCATGCTTTGTTATCTGCTGACATGAATTTCCTATTAAAACTTTTTTCATTTTATTGCAATGGCAATTATTTCATCACCATCAAAAACCCATATGCTGCGACATTTATTGTTTACCCAGACTTATTCTCTTTGACTTTTATAACAACTACACAAACATGTCAAAACAAAAAGTGTGTCTTGAGACTTACTAGAAGCATCAGAAAGCGGAGATCCTGATCTGACATATCCCAGTGGGAGCTGGCCAATCAGGATCTATATAATATTTGTCTACGCTTTATCATTTCACACTTAGCAGGGTGAGATTTAATAAAAACACAGACCATCTGCAGGCTAGTTGAATGTAGAGAATCTACAATCTGACGTACAGTCAGACAGATGACAGATGTTGTCATACAACAACTCCAGATATCAATCATATTGGTTAGAGATGATATTTCTCCTGCATTTCACACTGTACTTCCTGTTTTACAGACATCTACATACATTCTGTATATATGCATCAATTATTGGTTCTGTGCTAAACCCAAAAGCAGAAGACACAATTCCTGTACCTTGGTTTAAACATATTTATTCAAGGAACATACAAGAAAGAGCCAGGATGGGAGATAACCAAGGTGCTGTAGAGAGCACGCGCTTTAACCAAGAAGATGACTGTCCCGGGAACTAAACGCTTCCTTACACTGTTGATTTAGTGCATGAACATTTGACAATAACGAACCATAACTCTAGCCAGTAGCAGAGCTGTTAGGATTTGGGATTTGCCGGCATTTTTGCGGATACTGTGCAGTGACATTTCTATCATTATAGCACAGGGGCACTTATGAGGTACCCAGGGACTGATCCCAGCCAGTCCATTATGCTGACACCGAAGATACAGGCAAAACGCTGTCCCCTAAGCCCCGAGCGTTAGGAGGGAAGCGACTACTACCTACTTTACAGTGTTTGGTTTGACCCGGCCGGGGTTTGAACCCGCAACATCCCGATCCTCAAGCCGATGCTCTACCAATTGAGCTATTGCAGCCGGTCAAGAGCTGTTTCAGTCACCAACTTGCAACTCCTCAGTCACTGTTGCCAAAGTGCATACATGTGAAATTTTTCTGAGGCCAAAGAGGGAGATTTTTACTTGCAACAAGGGAGTTTTGTTATTTTCATATAAACAAAGAAGGAAGATTTCTATTTCTAAGTAGGGAGATTTCTGAAAATGTGCAAAACACTGCTCATTTTCAAGTAATTTTGTGCCTTAAAAGTGGGAGTCTCCCCACAAAAGTGGGAGAGTTCACATGTGTGCATGTGGGTTTAAGTTCCGAACTTGGAGAAAACATCAATGTGTGTGTGTGTGGGGAGGGGGGGTCAGTTGACCTCCCCAGTATGACCAAAATTGCATCATTTGGATGCAAACAAAAAAACAATGATATGCTACTTTGCATTATTGTTTTTTATCATTTTAAGTTTGTATTATGTATTATGGGATATCGTAGACTAACTCATTTGTTGTTCTCAAGATTGGTGTTACACAATTTTAACAGTTATAAAATTTTTACCTTTTTTATCCTGACATGTTTAGCTATCGTTTACATTATTTTAACTTTATAAATTATATCTGTCAACTCGTATATATTATTTTTAACATAATTATACTTTATTTGTGCTAAACCTTATTGTATTCGGCACATGGCACTCTATGTACCAAGTGTCAGTGTATAAAATACAAAATTCCTTATTATTTATATATCACTTGAATATGACAATTGATAAAAAAATATTTTCAAACTTATTTTCCCAAACAACTGAACATCACATATGATGACTATAATTCCTGGCTGTTATATGTCATACAAAAAAGAAACATTCCAACAACATTATTTCATTCATCTGGCAAAGGTACCCAATTCTTTTAATGTTTACAGATGTATGAATGTTTGTGTTGGTTAGAACTTGACCATATGGAAGTACTCAGGGGCAAGCCTGTACATTTTGGACAGATCAACAGAGATTGAAGTCTGACATATGGTCTGCTGCTGCCATCAGATGGTAAATTGGGCAAGAAATGGACTGTTCATATCTGATAGGCAGAATCTGTCAAGTAACATCATGGTGTGTTCTTTGAGTAAGCTTTGTGTGTATTGTTTGTCTGATTGTTTGTGTAATGGGTTAAACAGCATGCCCAAACCCTTTGGCTCCGGACCCAGTAGCGCAATCGGCAGAGCGTTGGCTCCAGGTACTGGAGACCCTGGGCTCCATCCTAGACTGCAACATGCCAAAGTCATTAAAAATGGTAGTGGTATAGCTTCCTTGCTAACGCTTAAGCAGATATAAGGGTAGTTCCACGACTGGTTGGCCTGGTGTCAGGATAATGCAACTGGATGTGATATCTTGTCAGGTGTACAAGCAGTACTGCCTTCACGGTAAAAATGACTGGATCTGGTAACACACTCATAGTCAGCCTCAGGTGCTGTTGGCCATTGTAGTCAGAATGTATAGAATATATAATAAACATATTGGCCATCATAGTCAGAATGTATGGAATATATAATAAACATATTGGCCATCGTAGTCAGAATGTATGGAATATATAATAAACATATTGGCCATCGTAGTCAGAATGTATGGAATATATAATAAACATATTGGCCATCGTAGTCAGAATGTATGGAATATATAATAAACATATTGGCCATTGTAGTCAGAATGTATAGAATATATAATTAACATATTGTCCATTGTAGTCAGAATGTATGGAATATATAATAAACATATTGGCCATCGTAGTCAGAATGTATGGAATATATAATAAACATATTGGCCATCGTAGTCAGAATGTTGGAATATATAATAAACATATTGTCCATCGTAGTCAGAATGTTGGAATATATAATAAACATATTGGCCATTATAGTCAGAATGTTGGAATATATAATAAACATATTGTCCATCGTAGTCAGAATGTATAGAATATATAATAAACATATTGGCCATCGTAGTCAGAATGTATGGAATATATAATAAACATATTGTCCATCGTAGTCAGAATGTTGGAATATATAATAAACATATTGGCCATCGTAGTCAGAATGTTGGAATATATAATAAACATATTGGCCATTATAGTCAGAATGTTAGAATATATAATAAACATATTGGCCATCGTAGTCAGAATGTTGGAATATATAATAAACATATTGGCCATCGTAGTCAGAATGTATAGAATATATAATAAACATATTGGCCATTGTAGTCAGAATGTTGGAATATATAATAAACATATTGTCCATCGTAGTCAGAATGTATAGAATATATAATAAACATATTGGCCATCGTAGTCAGAATGTATGGAATATATAATAAACATATTGGCCATCGTAGTCAGAATGTATGGAATATATAATAAACATATTGGCCATCGTAGGAAGAATGTATGGAATATATAATAAACATATTGGCCATCATAGTCAGAATGTATGGAATATATAATAAACATATTGGCCATCGTAGTCAGAATGTATGGAATATATAATAAACATATTGTCCATCGTAGTTAGAATGTTTGGAATATATAATAAACATATTGGCCATCGTAGTCAGAATGTTGGAATATATAATAAACATATTGGCCATCGTAGTCAGAATGTATAGAATATATAATAAACATATTGGCCATCGTAGTCAGAATGTATGGAATATATAATAAACATATTGGCCATCATAGTCAGAATGTATGGAATATATAATAAACATATTGGCCATTGTAGTCAGAATGTATGGAATATATAATAAACATATTGGCCATCGTAGTCAGAATGTATAGAATATATAATAAACATATTGGCCATCGTAGTCAGAATGTATGGAATATATAATAAACATATTGGCCATCATAGTCAGAATGTATGGAATATATAATAAACATATTTGCCATCATAGTCAGAATGTATGGAATATATAATAAACATATTGGCCATTGTAGTCAGAATGTATGGAATATATAATAAACATATTGGCCATCGTAGACAGAATGTATGGAATATATAATAAACATATTGGCCATCGTAGTCAGAATGTATGGAATATATAATAAACATATTGGCCATTGTAGTCAGAATGTATAGAATATATAATAAACATATTGGCCATCGTAGTCAGAATGTATAGAATATATAATAAACATATTGGCCATCGTAGTCAGAATGTATGGAATATATAATAAACATATTGGCCATCGTAGTCAGAATGTATAGAATATATAATAAACATATTGGCCATCGTAGTCAGAATGTATAGAATATATAATAAACATATTGGCCATCGTAGTCAGAATGTATGGAATATATAATAAACATATTGGCCATCGTAGTCAGAATGTATGGAATATATAATAAACATATTGGCCATCGTAGTCAGAATGTATGGAATATATAATAAACATATTGGCCATCGTAGTCAGAATGTATGGAATATATAATAAACATATTGGCCATCGTAGGAAGAATGTATGGAATATATAATAAACATATTGGCCATCATAGTCAGAATGTATAGAATATATAATAAACATATTGGCCATCGTAGTCAGAATGTTGGAATATATAATAAACATATTGGCCATCGTAGTCAGAATGTATGGAATATATAATAAACATATTGTCCATCGTAGTTAGAATGTTTGGAATATATAATAAACATATTGGCCATCGTAGTCAGAATGTTGGAATATATAATAAACATATTGGCCATCGTAGTCAGAATGTATAGAATATATAATAAACATATTGGCCATCGTAGTCAGAATGTATGGAATATATAATAAACATATTGGCCATCATAGTCAGAATGTATGGAATATATAATAAACATATTGGCCATTGTAGTCAGAATGTATGGAATATATAATAAACATATTGGCCATCGTAGTCAGAATGTATAGAATATATAATAAACATATTGGCCATCGTTGTCAGAATGTATGGAATATATAATAAACATATTGGCCATCGTAGGCAGAATGTTGGAATATATAATAAACATATTGGCCATCGTAGGCAGAATGTATGGAATATATAATAAACATATTGGCCATCGTAGGCAGAATGGTGGAATATATAATAAACATATTGGCCATCGTAGTCAGAATGTATGGAATATATAATAAACATATTGGCCATCGTAGGCAGAATGGTGGAATATATAATAAACATATTGGCCATCGTAGTCAGAATGTTGGAATATATAATAAACATATTGGCCATCGTAGTCAGAATGTTGGAATATATAATAAACATATTGGCCATCGTAGTCAGAATGTATGGAATATATAATAAACATATTGGCCATCGTAGGCAGAATGGTGGAATATATAATAAACATATTGGCCATCGTAGTCAGAATGTTGGAATATATAATAAACATATTGGCCATCGTAGAAAGAATGTTTGGAATATATAATAAACATATTGGCCATCGTAGGAAGAATGTATGGAATATATAATAAACATATTTGCCATCGTAGGCAGAATGTATAAAATATATAATAAACATATTGGCCATCGTAGGCAGAATGTATAAAATATATAATAAACATATTGGCCATCGTAGGCAGAATGTATAAAATATATATTAAACATATTGGCCATCGTAGGCAGAATGTATGAAATATATAATAAACATATTCATTTAAAAAATAAAGTATTTTATTAGGAATAGCATTTGGATATTCTAGAATTGCATCAACTTTAAACATAACTTAAGTTAGGCCACTTTTTTATGTTTATATCTTTTACTTTTGTAT
Source organism: Sinonovacula constricta (assembly GCA_007844125.1). NCBI lineage: Eukaryota > Metazoa > Mollusca > Bivalvia > Cardiida > Solecurtidae > Sinonovacula > Sinonovacula constricta. The sequence goes on along the minus strand of CM017567.1, from coordinate 46,429,494 downwards.
GCATTAAAAAGATGAAAATGGGAAAATACAAGCATAACACTATTGTTAAGGATTATAATTTTGTGATTTTGACACCATTTATGAAGAAGTATGTATATTGATAGGTGGAAAAAAACAACAGTCTTTCAAGAAACCATTGTTGACGTACATGTTCGAGGATTTATTGATTATTGTTATTGTTATTACCTGGATAGTGTTGAAGCGTATAACAGGAATCTGGAGAATTGTTCTGCAATGTAAGGACGAGTCCTGAAACCTTGCTAAAACAATCAGTCACAGCTATGTTTTTGACAAGGCTATCATCAGCTTTCTGTTTTTATTGTCTTGCCGTACATACCTGTGACACCTTTGTTTTTTAAAGGTAACATTTGATAATTGTTTTCTGGCTCTGGTGTGAGCGAAAACTAGAACTAGTGATAGATTTTATCACACCCCACTAAATCTTGGAGAATAATCTTTCCTTGGATTTCTGCTTATTTTCTTCTTAAAGGTGGTATATTTTATCACACCCCAATAAATCTTGGTATATTTTATCACACCCCACTAACTCTTGGAGAATACTCTCTCCTTAGATTTATGCTCATTTTCTACTTAAAAGTGGTATATTTTATCGAAACCCCACTAAATCTTCCAGACTAATCTGCCCTTGGGTTCCTGCAATTTCTGCTTATTTTCTACTTTAAGGTGGTATATTTTATCACACTCCACTAAATTTTTAACAATAATCATTCCATGAATTTCTGCCTATTTTCTACTTAAAGGTGGTATATTTTATCACACTCCACTAAATCTTTCAGAATAATCTTTCCTTGAATTTCTGCTCATTTTCTACTTGAAGGTGGTATATTTTATCACAACCCACTAAATATTTCAGAAAAATCTTTCCTTGAATTTCTGCTCATTTTCTACTTAAAGTTGGTATATTTTATCACACCCCACTAAATCTATCAGAATAATCTTTCCTTGAATTTCTGTTCATTTTCTACTTAAAGGTATATTTTTTCACACTCCACTAAATCTTCTGGAATAATCTCTTCTTGAATTTCTGCTCATTTTCTGCTTAAAGGTGGTATCTGATTGTTTTGCTACAAACATACATGTAACAATATCTTACCTTTGTATGGAGGAATTTTGTGCAAAATTTCTGTAAAAAAACTCCACCTTAAGTCTAAGTTTGGAAGACTATCGCAATTGTTAGATAATATATATTATGAAATACATCGCTCTAAATGTTCATTCTTTCCATTTGAATAAACAAGTGTGATGGGGATTTCTGCTTAAAATAGACATCAACGTCAGAGCAGATAACCTGGTTAATAAAAATTATTTCAAAAGTAAGTGGTTACATGGTTTTCTCAATTTAAAAAAAAAGCATGTTTCTTAGTTAAAAATATAGTTTGAAATTATTATATAAAGTTATAATTATAAACATATAGTTAAAAATGCGAAATATTGCTCAGATAGGAAATATGTGTTTGTAATAAAGTTATAAAGTGTTATGCTTCACTATTATCATAGATGTAGGACATCAACAAACAACACTTCACCGGATCTTTCCTGGCAGCAATAAATTTTTGGTTGTTTGAGAAGAAGAAAAAATGGTTCCAACTCTTGAATAACACCATTAATGTGGAACATCAGAATACATGGGCACACTGTAACAAATCCAAACATTTATTCATTCATAAGCATTACAAAATCTTATAACCTGACAGATTTATAGATTTCTTCTCTTGTATTTTGATTTTAACCTGATTATACATTATTCAAGTAAAACTTCCTAGTTCTTGGCGCCGTATGACCTATCAAGTGTTGGTGTGTCATAAAGCCCAAATCACAAATCTTAGTTATTTGCTAACAACTCAAGCAAACACTGCAGCGCATAGTACAGATCTTGCTCAGACAGCTTCAAGTGAACGGACCTGGTAGCACAATCGGTAGAGCCTCAGCTACGGGAACAGGAGATCCTGGGTTCAATTCCGGGCCACGACATACGAAAGTTGTTAAAATGGTAGTGGAATAGCTCCCTTGCTAACACTCAAGCAAATATAAGGGTAGTTCCACAACTGGTTGGCCCGATGTCAGGATAATGTGACTAGGTGTGGTATCATGCCAGGCGTTCATGGCATGCTATACACAGTACAGTAGGCAGCACTATATCTGCTTCAAATGGACATGGTCTCCGGATAACTGAAATACTGTTGGTGGGACGATAAACCCAATAAACAAACAGCTCCAAGTGGGAGCAAGTGGATATGGATCTACACTCTTGCCCTTTTGATCAATTCCAATTCATGCTCAGCAGGTGAAAAGTAAGGACTAGGGATTGGTTTGTTCTGGGACTAAAGTTATGCAGGAAAACAATGTTTGGTAGAGAAAAAAATTCAAGACAAAAATGTTATTGCACAGAAGACTGACCAAAACAATAGTGATTGATTCCTGATTGAAGAAATTACAGGTAGAAAAATCAACTAATGGCAGATTGACATTCTATAGCCAGATACTCATAGAGAGACAATTAAAGGTGGTATCCAACAGTTAAGACCAAATTTTTTTTCATTAAACATCCTAATAAATCATTGTCACCTGAACAGATCTCACAAAATGTTGTTTATTGATGTCCTATGCTTGTCTGAAAAGTGAGCCATTAAGCCCTAATTGTAATCACAAACATATATTTCCTATCTGAGCCACACTGCACAGTTTGCTATTTTGAAACTAAGAAAACCACATGACCACTTGTGTTTTAGCTCATCCATGTCATCTGCTGTGATGTTTATTTTAAGCAGTAATCCCAATCATTCTTATTTATAGATTTGAAAAGAATTAACATTTTAAATGTTGATTAAAGAGTTTTACTGCCCCAAAATCGAGATACTGTTGAAAATTGTCAGATTGTCAAAGCATATACTAAAGTAGATTTTTTAGCAAAATGTAGCAAGCATGTGTCTGGGGTCATCCTCTACCAAAAAGCTGGACATTGCTTTAATGATCATAAAAGGTCGCTGCAGTGTATTTCAAAAACAAACAAAACGTAACCTCGTCAAGTTCCATTCCCGTGCAAGAAGTACTCCCAACTTCCGGAGACTTTGCCAGTAACATCAGGCCAAGTGACATGTAGATCTTATCCTGCTATGCAGGAGTTGCTTGGGCTTAGGCAAAAATGGAAGATCTTGATCAGCCAGCTTGGAGTGAATCTGCCTGATTAAAATCTACACTATTTGCTGCTCAGTCTTCCTCAATATGTTCTGTCACCTGTACATGATTAGCAGATAACTGAAAATTTGGTAAGGGTTATTTATAAATGTAACATGGCAAGGCTAAGATCCTCCTACAACAGGGAACGCAGTTGTCTTGTTGGGGAGATGAATTGTTGGTGCAAAAAGAGATATTTCTGCCAACTTGTCAAGGATTCACGGTGCCAGATATCTGTGCAGACAGGTACGTGTCACATTGCAGGTTGTGAGACATGCAGGCGCATGGGGTGCAGTCTGTTTGCTTGTTTATTGGGTTTATCGTCCCACCAACAGTATTTCAGTTATCTGGAGATGGTGTCCACTTGAAGCAGATATAGTGCTGCCCTAACTGTGTATAGCATGCCGTGAACACCTGGCATGATTCCACACCCAGTCACATTATCCTGACACCGGGCCAACCAGTCGTGGAACTACAATTATATTTGCTTGAGCATTAGCAAGGGAGCTATCCTCTACCATTTTTAACGACTTTGGTATGTTGAGGCCCGGGATCGAACCTGGGACCTCCCGTACCTGGAACTGACGCTCTACCGATTGCGCTACCAGGTCCGGTAGTTTGTAGCATTCTCTTATGGATGGACCATTTGAGCAGCAGTTACTGCCCTGCTTGTTTAAATCCATTATACTGTTGTCCCTAGATGATGCTCAAGTATATAGTGACAGAATATCCTGTTTCATTCCGTCATGATATAACTGCATTACAACAGTTTGTTGTTCTCTTGGTTTACCATCCCACCTCTCAGGTCATCTGGAGGCGTTGTTTACTTACAGCATAGAAAGTGCTGCCTGTTTGTGTTATTCTGTGTGGCTGCAGTATCACCTTTATAGGGTACTGATGTATTCTGTCTAGACCTTAAAACTTTATACATTTATAATAAAGTTATAAGAAATCATTTTATGAACAAACAAAAAAACTTAGGATAGAAATAATTCTTCAAAGATAGTTGTTAAGTCATTAAAACATCAGTAAAGAGCAATTTTTCTATCAATTAATTCAAGAAAATATATCTGATTGGTTGTAATAACTTTTCCAGATCATATTCCTAAGGCCAGCCACCCCCATCCATCTCTCACAAGTTTAATATAAGCAATCATCCCTGCCTTTGTGACAAGGGTCCTGGTCAGCTGACTGCCTGATGGGTTTCCCAGACAAAACAACAAATTGGCTTGAAGCCCCAGCAGTACCCAACTTCCAAATTATGTACTCTCTAGTGCCAATACTAAAGGACAGAAGCAACTGTTGAGCAAACTGCTCACAGAAGCTTAAGTAAAATAAATTGTCCTTTAAAGTAACAAAAGTATCGCAATGATTTTCTCTTTTAGCCATTTTTAGCTCAAATAGTGTATTTCTGAATTGCGCATGCATTGGTAAATGTTGTGTGTATAGGTTGTTCACAATAATATGCCTAGTGGCTTGATAGTGATGCTGTAATTTAAATATAAGTGTGAATCATGTAGCTGTTTGTGTCATGTACATACAAAACTATGACCAGATTGCATTTAATCATACAGTAAGCCAGTCATGAAGGTAACCTATAATGCCATTTACTCCTAGCCTTTTAAGCTTGAAATTATCTCAGACAAATAGTGTAGCTACAGATCAGCCAGCTTCCACTTGAAGTTGTCTGATCAGGCATTTTTATATAGTTAATAGCCAGATCAAACAGCTGTAAGAGCTGTCTGATCAGGCATTGTCATATAGTTAATAGCTAAATCAAACAGCTGTAAGAGCTGTCTGATCAGGCATTGTCATATAGTTAATAGCCAAATCAAACAGCTGTAAGAACTGTCTGATCAGGCATTGTCATATAGTTAATAGCCAGATCAAACAGCTGTCTGATATAGAAGTATGTTATTTGCCTGATCTAATTAATTTGAGCTTAGCAGGCCAATTGTTAAAGATGGCATCCGACAGTTTGGATCAAATTATTTTTTTCTCAAAAAAAACAACAAATAAGTCATTTTTACCTAAAAAAGTCATGCAAAATGCTGCTCATTGATGCCCTAGATCAGTGTGAACAGTGAAACATAAATCCCCATTCCTCATTGCAAATAGGTATTTCCTATCTGAGCCATGCTGCAGAGATAGCTATGTTTAACTAAGAAAACCGTGTGACAACTCACTTTTGATGTTATGTTATACCATCATTGGGGTCGTCCGCTCTGATGTCCCGATCTATTTGTAGCATAGATCAGCATCTTGATAATTTAGAGATTTGGAAAGGATGAACTTTTAGTTTTTTTATCGCGATTTGTACTTTCTAACAATATAAGTAGTACTTAAAACCATCTTTACTTATACTAAAGTATGAGTTAATGCAGAAATTATGCCCAAATTCCACAAAGCAGTGGCAAGGTATTGTTACATGAATTTGTTTGCCTTTGTCTACTGGTAGATAAAATTTAAATATCTGTGAAAATTTTGATAGGACCTTTTCTTATTTACCTATTGATATAGGCAAACCTTTAAAAATTGACTGTATTCTGAAGGATCCATCCAGGTGCTGTTTGTTCAATGGCCCATGACCAACACATGGTGTGTAGTGATGGAAGGCTTTTGGCCTATCAGTCATCCAGGAAATGGGGCCTTCACTCACAACTCTCAGTTTCAATTTTTTCCCCACTCATAACACTTCCACTTCACTACCCTTCACACCACCTGTCTAGATGTACTTCTTTCAACAATAATCAACTTTCAAATTATGAGAAACAAGCACTTTAGCAGAAAGGTTATTTAAGTAACCTGAAACTGCTAAACACTAACCAGGAAGTACACATTTTACCAGTGTTGTGAAACCTAACAAGAATCAAAGACGGACATCATAAAATGAACTAATGCTCAAGCAAATATAAGGGTAGTTCCACGACTGGTTAGCCCGGTGTCAGGATAATGTGTCTGGGTGTGGTATCATGCCAGGTGTTCATGGCATGCTATACACAGTGAAGGCAGCACTATATCTGCTTTAAATGGACACCGTCTCCAGATAACTGAAATACTGTTGTTGGTGGGACGATAAACAAAGTAAACGTAAGCCATTTTAGAGTGGTCAGGAAATAAATGTATATAGGTTAATAAGTTAACTTTATTAGTGCAGATGATGTATGGCATGCATGTGAACTTTTTCTGAGGCCAAAGTGGGAGATTTTCACTTGCGAAGTCAGAGATTGGTTATTTTTTCTTAAACCAAGAAGAAAGTTATCTTTTTTCAAGTAGGTAGAATTCTGAAAATGTGTAAAACACACCTCATTTTTTCAAATAATGTTGAACCAAAAAAGAGGGAGTCTTCCTTCAAAAGTGAGAGATTTCTCATGTTTGTCATGGGTGTGTACCCAATATATGATAAATGATTATACCTCTAATCTGAATGATTCTAACTGGGCAGTCCATACCAATATTTCTAGAGATTTAGCAGCAAATAGTGTAGATCCTGACTGATCCTTTCTGCTAACAGTTTGTGTTCTCTCATTATTTCTATTCTGTGTTTCTTACCATTGTTATTACCTTACCTTGATTTAAGCACAGAACCTCATTGCGCAGTAAACATGAATCCTACCTAAGCCTCTCTTATTTTCTCTTCCTGCATTGTTCTTTGTTTTCCTTACTTTTGTCCTCAGCCTTTTTATTCCCTGGTCAAATCTATCAGAATGCTACCTTAACGTTCTCCTTTCCTCTCTGTTGTTACCTTCTTTTTTATTGTGACAAAATTCTGGTAAATCACTTAAAGACAACCGTAGCATCATTCATGCTTGACTGTAGATTAACTGCGTAGGTGGTATACCCAGCCAAATAATGGCAAGACTAAAAATATTGGAGAAAATGCAATTACTGTTTTCGTCAGTTCGAGCTGATTGAACAGTTGTGTAGACAGTTAAGCCTTTAATGTAACAACCTATTAAGATATGTATTATTTATTGGTTAGAGGACAGAAAGCATTTTCTTTTTTTTTGTTTTCCAGGAATCTTTGTTGACTTATGAATAGCATTTATCTTAAGATTGTGTAGTTGTTGTCTTCATAATTTGTTTCCCACTTGGGGTAGTTGTTTTATAACCCTTAGCTTGCTACATTTTGTTAAAAACCCATGCCAAATTCTATGGTTCTTTTGCTTAACTATTATATATGTTACATGTCAGGGTTGATATACTTATAAGCAGAGACTAAGCTGCAAATAGTGTAGATCCTGATCAGACAGCTCCCAGCAAGATTATATATATGTTATATATCAGGGTTGATATACTTACCGAGACTGGTGGTAAATAGTGTAGATCCTGATCAGACTGCTCCCAACAGGGATATATATATGTTACATGTCAGGGTTGATATACTTATAAACAGCGACTGAGCAGCAAATGAGGAAGATCCTGATCAGAGAGCTCCCAGGGTCTACACTAATTGCATAAGCCATATAAATACACAAATAGCAGGCTAAGAGACAATAGGTAGGACAAAAAGTAACAGAGAATTTGTTGTCTAGTTGTATTAATGCCATTGCTGTTATATTTTTCGTTTCTTTTGTTGTTTACTGCAGTATTGGAAATGCTTTTTCTTTGCTCTGTTCCACATTAAAGACAGCACCATATCTTCTTGAAGTGGGTAACAAATCTTTAAGGTTCAAATCTTATCCCGTCAAATATGTGTTGATGGTTCTACCCGGAGACTTTGCCTGGGGTCTTCTTCTGCCAGTAATAGTTGGATGGTGCCAATAATTTAAGACTATAATTGTGTCAGTGTGCTGCATCTAACGAGAAATAAAATAAGGTATTTGTTTCACTTTTGAAATAAATTGCAGCACCAATTATGATCATTATAGCGATGTCCAGCTATTTGGGTGGAGGAAGACCCCAGACAAATGTCTTTATAGAACCACCGGCACACCACAGGTCAACTGGAAGACCTTCCCACCATATGTCCATCGCCCCAAACGGGAGTCGAACCCATGCAGTGTGAGACTAAGCAGTCAGAGGAGTTACAATTTGGCAACTCTAACACTATGCCACAGGCACCCTCTATACAAGGGATTCATTTGTACAATGCTTCCAACTTCAATTTTTTTCAATTATTTTAACCCTCAGCCTGTCCCACATGCATGTATTAATACACCAAACTGCAATGTGGTTTTTGCATACACTAACGTGCAAACTTTAAAGACAAATTACTACTTGCTCTGTGGCAAATAGTGCAGATCCTGATCAGTTGACTCCCATCAGATGTACTGACTATTTGTAGAAATGGGAACAATTCATGCAGATCAGCCTTGGGAGTATATCATTAATATCAGGGCTTAAATATTAGCCCTATTAAACCTTGTTGAATCGTTTTGCACCATGACTTCGCTGGAAATATTTCACAAGGGATCACAAGTTGTGGCTCTTTAACAACATTGCAAGAGCTTTTATTGCAATTTCTGGTGTTTCATTGCCAAGCAGATGCTTGAGCCATCTTTGATCAAATTGTAATTGCAGGTCTATGGCTTACAAAGGAGACTTATATCATGAAAATTAAATACTTGATAATTTGTTAGTGTTCGAGAGGGAAGTGGGTTTGTGTGTGTGTGGGGGGGGGGGGGTGGTTTCAACTTCTTTTTTGTTGTTTAATTAAAATACTTATTATAAAATATAAACAAAGTATTGTGTTGAAGGAATGTCTCATTCTGTTAGCACATTCTTATTGAAAATAACTGATAACATACTAAATAATTGAATCAATTTACCAGTAAACATGTATAAGTAATCACCAATAAGATATTATTTAAAAAAGCAAGTTAATAAACTCTCAGCCTGCTTAGCATGAAAAGATCAGGTTAAGTCAAACTCTCAGCCTGCTTAGCATGAAAAAATCAGGTTATGTCCAACTCTCAGCCTGCTTAGCATGAAAAGATCAGGTTAAGTCAAACTATCAGCCTGTTTAGCATGAAAAGATCAGGTTAAGTCAAACTCTCAGCCTGCTTAGCATGAAAAGATCAGGTTAAGTCAAACTCTCAGCCTCCTTAACATGAAAAGATCAGGTTAAGTCAAACTCTCAGCCTCCTTAGCATGAAAAGATCAGGTTAAGTCAAACTCTCAGCCTCCTTAGCATGAAAAGATCAGGTTAAGTCAAACTCTTAGCCTGCTTAGCATGAAAAGATCAGGTTAAGGCAAACTCTCAGCCTGCTTAGCATGAAAAGATCAGGTTAAGTCAAACTCTCAGCCTGCTTAGCATGAAAAGATCAGGTTAAGTCAAACTCTCAGCCTCCTTAGCATGAAAAGATCAGGTTAAGTCAAACTCTCAGCCTCCTTAGCATGAAAAGATCAGGTTAAGTCAAACTCTCCACCTCCTTAGCATGAAAAGGTCAGGTTAAGTCAAACTCTCAGCCTCCTTAGCATGAAAAGGTCAGGTTAAGTCAAACTCTCAGCCTGCTTAGCATGAAAAGATCAGGTTAAGTCACACTCTCAGCCTCCTTAGCATGAAAAGATCAGGTTAAGTCAATCTCTCAGCCTCCTTAGCATGAAAAGATCAGGTTAAGTCAAACTCTCAGCCTGCTTAGCATGAAAAGATCAGGTTAAGTCAAACTCTCAGCCTGCTTAGCATGAAAAGATCAGGTTAAGTCAAACTCTCAGCCTCCTTAGCGTGAAAAGGTCAGGTTAAGTCAAACTCTCAGCCTCCTTAACGTGAAAAGGTCAGGTTAAGTCAAACTCTCAGCCTCCTTAGCATGAAAAGATCAGGTTAAGTCAAACTCTCAACCTGCTAAGCATGAAAAGATCAGGTTAAGTCAAACTCTCAGCCTCCTTAGCATGAAAAGATCAGGTTAAGTCAAACTCTCAGCCTCCTTAGCGTGAAAAGGTCAGGTTAAGTCAAACTCTCAGCCTCCTTAGCTTGAAAAGGTCAGGTTAAGTCAAACTCTCAGCCTCCTTAGCATGAAAAGATCAGGTTAAGTCAAACTCTCAGCCTGCTAAGCGTGAAAAGATCAGGTTAAGACACACAGTGTAGATCCATATCATACAGCTCATTATAACAATTGTCTGATAAAGATTTACACCTTTTTTTCGTGCAACTGAGTCTTCAGGGATGTGTCTTGTAACCATAGCATGATGATGTAATGAGACGTGTTTTCTTCCTGTCTGAAAGAAAAAAAGAAATAGTTGTTTATTTTATAATACATATTATCTATGATATATTTTATATCATAAATTATATATTATATATTATTAAACTGTTCAAAATATCAATTATTCACAAAAAAAACATGAATCAGATTGTAGGTGTCAATAAACCTGATAAATCCAAAAAAGTGTTACTTCATGAACTATCGTATATAGTTGAAAGTATTACTCCATAAACTATCATCTATAGGTGAAAGTGTTACTCCATGAAATGTCATCTATAGCTTAAAGTGTTACTCCATGAATTGTACATAGTTGAAAGTGTTACTCCATGAACTATTTTATATAGTTGTAAAAGTTACCTCATGAACTATTTTTTTTTCTTTTCCTTATACAACTGATGAAAGCTGTTTTAAAAGCCAGTCTGTTTTACAGTTAGTTCTTCAATGTACCTGCAATTTGAAAGAATAAGAAAATAAGTTCAAGACTTAGTGGATGAGTAAAGATCACGCTCACCAGATCTTGCTGATTTTTTTAAAGATCATGCTTGTCAGATTTTGTTGATTTTAAATTTGCATTTCTTGCCTAGATCACATTAATTTACCTGATGCATGGTAAGAGCAAATATGTTTGGACAAACGTGTCCTTGTGGATAGAGATGCTGACTTATAACTTCTTGTGGGTTGGAATCCAAGGCAAAAACATTCATGTAGTGAGTTTTTTCAGGAGCAGAATGCCAGATGTTCTACCCAGACATTTGTGTGATACCAGTAATAACAGTACATCACTAAAATGATCACATATTGGTATATCTCAAAAAGAATACACATTCAACAGTTTTGTGTAAACTTTGGTTGAACCACACAGCAAACCATCAAAATTTCATGGGTTGTTTATTGTACACAACAAAAACTGCTTTAAGCACTTGAAGAAATTGGGTCTTTAAGAGAAATATACGCAGTTAAGTGGTGTGGGAGTAAAGATTGTTGCGGGGAAAGTATGTGTGGTAATTACAAGAAAAGCATTGGAGTGTGTATAAGCCTACCTGTATCTTTGCATGCATATCAACTTATTTTCTGAGAAATGTATTCAACTAATCATTAGCCTTATAATTGATTGTTCTCATTTGTGGAGAATCTGATAGTGGAATTGGCATGTAAACTGTTATTGTTTGATGTTTGATTCTTAAGCAGGAATTTATCATACCTCGGCAAATAGTTTATGTCCAGATCAGACAGCTCTGAGAGACATTTGCAGTTTTTGTTTTTTTGCAATATATGCACAGTAGTTACTTTTGCATATTGTTATATCTTGGAACAAGTATGGGTTATTATTAAATTAATTGCAGGTTTATCTATTTGAAGGGCTTCTAAACGAAGTAGTTAGCCTACCTTGATGTTTTCACAAAATGGGCAATTCTTGGATTTGATGTCTTTTTCCTCTAAAAAAAACAATATCTTACAAATAATAAAAAAAATGTTTGATTTCAATGTTTATCTTTAAAGTTATATGGCAAAAATTGTGAAACAATCCAGAAGCTATTCACAAATTATTCATGAGTTGCGTATCAACTTTAGCACTTTTTTGCCAAGAGCTGACCAATTTTTGAACTTTACATAACATTAACAGATAGCAAGCATATATGTAATGTATCATGTTACAGTCTGTTCATAATAAAAATAGTTTTCCCCCAGATTGCTAATCTCCCACCTTACAACTTTATCATGTATATTTTCAGGTGATGCCCGCTGGACTGCGCCCCTCCCTCCCTCCACCAGAGGGCGTGTTTATCTCAGGGCTGCATCTACACCATGCCCTGTGGGATGCCACACGTGCCTGCCTCATGATGCCCACACCTGACTCTATTGCCAGACAGGATATGCCCATCTTCTGGCTCAAGCCCCGTGATATGGTGTCCAGTATCCCACCACGGCGCCTGTACAAACTCTACCAGTGCCCAGTTTACTGTACACCTGACCAGCGCCACCATGGTGACAGGAATGTGGTGGTGCTGTTCTCGCTGCCCGCAGAGACCGAGCCCACAGTTTGGTATCACCAGAGGGCGTTCCTCTCCTCTAGTGTGTCACCATTTACAGCCTAGAAACATGGCCTAGTGCCAAGAATTGTCATCATTATGTTTAAGGTGATAAGAATTTTATGTTTATGGTTTGCAAACATTGTATGTGATTTGTTCTGTTGTGCTTATGTTTGAAAAAGAACTAGTGATGATATTTATAACAAAACATTTGGTATGAAAATTGAAAAATGTGTTTTACAATTTAGAAATGGAGGTGATATAAGGTAACAACATAGTGTTGTTTTTGATAAAATAAAAGGTTTTCATGGTACTTGTTTTATCAGAACTTTATATTGTTGGAGGTTGTGGCTTTTTTTTTTTTAATTTGAAATGATTCCTAGAGATTAGTAAAAGATTATCAGAATGTTATAAGTCATAAACAAGCAAAAACATTTTGATTCACATTTGAAAAAGGCCCATCATACTTTACTACATGCATTCCTTACAAATAATTGTGTTGAACAAATGTACATTATGTGCCTTTATGTATGAATATAATATTCTAATAACTTCTGCTTACATGTAGCTATAACTTCTGGTTACACATAGCTGTAACTGTTGGTTTCATGTAGCTATAACTTCAGGTTACACATAGCTGTAACTGTTGGCTTCATGTAGCTATAACTTCAGGTTACACATAGCTGTAACTGTTGGTTTCATGTAGCTATAACTTCTGGTTACACATAGCTGTAACTGTTGGCTTCATGTAGCTATAACTTCTGGTTACATGTAGCTGTAACTGTTGGTTTCATGTAGCTCTATGCACTGAAGGTTATTATTTTAAATATTTTTTTTAAGGTGATATGCAAGATGTATCATAATATGTGTCTCTTTTTGATAGCACCTTATACAGAGTTTCGCAAACTTGAATTTTGAAAAGCATTTCTTGATTATTACATTGCATACTATTATATTTGTGCTATAGTTTAATTAATGCAAAGTTTGCAATTTTTATTGAGTTTTTTTGTTTGTTAATCCTATAAAAATATGTAATTGTATTTTTGAAACATATATCAAATTAAGTTATTGTCCATTTGTATAATTTCGTATCTTTAGACATTGCAAGAGTTGTTTTTATATTGCTTTAAGATTAAAAAAGATGTGAATTCTGTTGTTATTTTTTTTCAAATATAATGATGCTTCTTCTAAAGGATAAGATTTTTGGTATAAATGGTTCAGTTTTCTACTTGTTTTTTTTCTTAACAGCTTTAAAATATTTTTTTTTACTTATTAATTTGCTTGAAGCATATATTTACTTTCTTATAACATACCTGAAACAAACAGAGCTGTCAAATTTCAGAGTTCATTTTTTGTCTTTTTGAAAATATATGCCATTGTTTTGTATCAGACTGTTATGTTTATTACCCTTAGGCTAGCCAAATAGAGCATGTACAGTATTAAAAATTATATGTAAGTTTGAACTGTTTTTTAAGACTTTGCAATCAAACTGCTGATGTGTATGTACACAATCCGTCCATAACCCGCATGGCATATAAATATCTGCTGAATTATTTACACGTTTCTGTGATATGTTAAAAACCATTCCAATATGAAATTGTGTGATGAACTGCATTTTTTATTATTTGAAATAAAGTTGTTTTTGATCATATTTACTGTATGATTTTCTTTTACTTTTTAAGCCATTTAGACTGTTAGGATCTTTTAAATAATGGAAAATGTTACATACTGATCAGGCCCGGATCCAGAACTTTTCAGCTGGAGGACCAAAGACTGAATTTGACATGCGTTCTGATGGGGAGGAAAATTTTTCTAAACTGTCTAAGCTGCATTCTGAAAAGTAACTAGTTTTTAATGGTTTTATTAAACTGATTCTGAAAGTCTGAAAAATGCGAGGACATAAACCTTTAGCCACATAACTTTGTTGTTGTAAACAGGTTCAAATTCTTCACAAAAATATGCCAAAACCGGCAAACACATACATCCCTTCGATTTGAATTATAAGCTGGATTACATTTGTGCGATTAGGCCATTTCAATAAAGTTAAGAAATGTGAAAGTCCGGGCCAAGTGGGGGAGGGGGCAGGACCCCCTAGGCATCCCGGCTTCCACAGTAAATCCAGGCTTGTTGATATATTTACTAAAAATATCATTACATTATAAAGACTTGATTTAATAGTTTCCTTTATACTCATATAAGATTATAAAAAGGTGACTTTTACTCTGTTTTACACACAGGCTGAAAAACTTTAAAGTATATTAAAATCTTGTGAAAAAAACAATATGCTTCACATAAATTATGTAATTAATAAAAGTATTAAATCAATGAATATCTAGACCCAAATACAAGTAATAACAATTAACTACAATAAGAAGAAAAAGAATTTCAAATTGATTTATGTCTGGTGATAGCTATATACGGATAGCAGAACTGCTGCCTTGCTTATTACTTGAGGACAATAGCTATATCTATACGGATAGCAGAACTGCTGCCTTGCTTAATACTTGAGGACAATAGCTATATCTATACAAAAAGCAAAGCTGCTGCCAGGGCTTAATACTTTAGGACAATAGCTATATCTATACAGATAGCAGAACTGCTGCCAAGGCTTAATATTTGAGGACAATAGCTATATCTATACAGAGAGCGGAACTGCTGTCCATGCTTAATACTTGCAGACAATAGCTATATCTATACAGATAGCAGAACTGCTGCCAAGGCTTAATATTTAAGGACAATAGCTATATCTATAGAGATAGCAGAACTGCTGTTCGTGCTTAATACTTTAGGACAATAGCTATATCTATACAAAAAGCAAAACTGCTGGCAGGGCTTAATACTTTAGGACAATAGCTATATCTATACAGATAGCAGAACTGCTGCCAAGGCTTAATACTTGAGGACAATAGCTATATCTATAGAGATAGCAGAACTGCTGTTCATGCTTAATACTTTAGGACAATAGCTATATCTATACAGATAGCAGAACTGCTGTCAGGGCTTAATAATTGAGGACAATAGCTATATCTATACAAATAGCAGAACTGCTGTCCATGCTTAATACTTGCAGACAATAGCTATATCTATACAGATAGCAGAACTGCTGTTCATGCTTAATACTTTAGGACAATAGCTATATCTATACAGATAGCAGAACTGCTGCTAGGGCTTAATACTTTAGGACAATGGCTATATCTATACAGATAGCAGAACTGCTGCCAATGCTTAATACTTTAGGACAATAGCTATATCTATACAGATAGTAGAACTGCTGCCAGGGCTTAATACTTTAGGACAATAGCTATATCTATACAGATAGCAGAACTGCTGCCAGGGCTAAATACTTGAGGACAATAGCTATATCTATACAAATAGCAGAACTGCTGCCCATGCTTAATACTTGAGGACAATAGCTATATCTATACAAAGAGCAGAACTGCTGCCCATGCTTAATACTTGAGGACAATAGCTATATCTATACAAAGAGAAGAACTGCTGCCCTTGCTTAATACTTGAGAACAATAGCTATAACTATACAGAGAGCAGAACTGCTGCCAGGGCTTAATACTTGAGGACAATAGTTATATCTATACAGATAGCAGAACTGCTGTCCATGCTTAATACTTGCAGACAATAGCTATATTTATACAGATAGCAGAACTGCTGCCAAGGCTTAATACTTGAGGACAATAGCTATATCTATACAGATAGCAGAACTGCTGCCCATGCTTAATACTTGAGGACAATAGCTATATCTATACGGATAGCAGAACTGCTGCAAGGGCTTAAAACTTGAGGACAATAGCTATATCTATACAGAGAGCAGAACTGCTGTCCATGCTTAATACTTGAGGACAATATCTATATCTATACAGATAGCAGAACTGCTGCCCTTTTGATTATTTTAGGACAATAGCTATATCTATACAGATAGCAGAACTGCTGCCAGGGCTTAATACTTGAGGACAATAGCTATATCTATACAGATATTGGAACTGCTGCAAGGGCTTAATACTTGAGGACATTAGCTATATCTATACGGATAGCAGAACTGCTGCCCATGCTTAATACTTTAGGACAATAGCTATATCTATAGAGAGAGCAGAACTGCTGCCAGGGCTTAATACTTGAGGACAATAGCTATATCTATACAGAGAGCGGAACTGCTGTCCATGCTTAATACTTGCAGACAATAGCTATATCTATACAGATAGCAGAACTGCTGCCAAGGCTTAATATTTGAGGACAATAGCTATATCTATAGAGATAGCAGAACTGCTGTTCATGCTTAATACTTTAGGACAATAGCTATATCTATACAAAAAGTAAAACTGCTGCCAGGGCTTAATACTTGAGGACAATAGCTATATCTATACAGATAGCAGAACTGCTGTTCATGCTTAATACTTGAGGACAATAGCTATATCTATACAGATAGCAGAACTGCTGCTAGGGCTTAATAATGGAGGACAATAGCTACATCTATACAGATAGCAGAACTGCTGCCCATGCTTAATACTTTAGGACAATAGCTATATCTATACAGATAGCAGAACTGCTGCAAGGGCTTAATACTTGAAGACAATAGCTATATCTATACGGATAGCAGAACTGCTGCTAGGGCTTAATAATTGAGGACAATAGCTACATCTATACAGATAGCAGAACTGCTGCCAATGCCTAATACTTTAGGACAATAGCTATATCTATAGAGATAGCAGAACTGCTGCAAGGGCTTAATACTTGAGGACAATAGCTATATCTATACAGATATCAGAACTGCTGCAAGGGCTTTATACTTTAGGACAATAGCTATATCTATACGGATAGCAGAACTGCTGCCAGGGCTTAATACTTGAGGACAATAGCTATATCTATACGGATAGCAGACCTGCTGCCAGGGCTTCATACTTTAGGACAATAGCTATATCTATACAGTATCGACGCTTATTTTCTGTTAATAAGATTATAGATGCTCATATCCTATTGATGTTATGCGCATCTCGGGAGGGGGGGGGGTCTCTTGGGGTAGGGGGAGGGATTTAAAAAACGGCAAGGGTAACTCTGCCAGAGGTTCATCGGTGATCTGCAGGAAACGCTGCACATGCATCACGACGGAAAACATGTGGCCATCCGTAAATCTATTGCAGTTCTTTGTTTCCATGGCATCCCGGGGCTGAGATTCCTCGGCACGCGACTACAGCGCGTGTTTCTGTCATTATCGTCAGAGGCGGGTGGAGTACTGACATGCCAACGTTCACGCGACAACTGTTATGCTACTGCATTCTTGCCTGAACGTCAAACAACCGGAGCAAAAAAAAAAGACAGTAAACCTTGCTGCAAATAATTCCAAGCAGCAGTGGATGGGAAGACAAACAGAATCACCTACCGCACAATTTCAGAATGTTCGAGAAGTAATAAATAAGGAAGAGACCAAAAAAATGTTCATAGGTGTAATTGTTTCTCCGCCTAAAGGTGGTCTCGAACAGTGTGTGACATTTTTTCTTCTCAAACAGCTCTGATGACGATATCTAATTTGAGCTGAAATCCCTTTGTTCTTTTTATAATTGGGAAAGAATGGCAACTGAGAACGATTTTGGCCAGTCTTCAACTGAGACAGTGTTCAAAAATCGACCTAAACTATAAGTTTATATAGAAATAACAAAATTCGTCAAACAGGGGTAAGACAATTTGGCGAATACCACCTTCAGTTGAATTAAAAACCAGGTTTTCAACGAAAATCCTGGTTATTTGATTGGGGTATGGCGGGCGGGCGGACGTGCGGCGTCAAACAGAGGGTTTCCAGTCAATCACTTTGGATATATCAAGTTTGCATATAGACCTAGCTTGTAATTGGAATTGGGGCCAATCGGGTCAAGGTCATTGTCAATGTCACTTACTAAAAAGAGAAAAACAGTTTTCGGTCAATAACTTTAGTTTGGATGAACCAATCTTGCTGAAACTTTCGGATATAACAAACTTGCATTAAGATCTAGCCTGGGGTTGGATTTGGGGCCAGTCGGGTCAATGTCAAGGCTTCTGTTACTAAAATTAGAAAGACAGTTTCCGCTTTTGTGTTAAAATTGTTGAAACCCAGGTTTTGTGGCATGACCACGTTTCTTGTTTCATTAAAGGCCCGACAATGGTGACAATTTAAGAAATCATATTGTACTTATATTAGTCTAGTTGGCAGCTCAGTAGAAACAATATATAGTTTCCATGTGATGTCATCAACACTGACAAGACAGTTTAAGGCAGCCATCTGTGTGGGCAGAAGCTGATGCAGGCCGAAATCGGGAAATATGTGCTGTATTAAACTCATCACCGTGTTTTTATTTTTCAGTCTATTTTACTGAATTTTATATCAAATTCAACAGCTTTTGTAAAGTATTTTAAATATCAAAACTATATTTTGATAGTTTAAAAGGTTAAAGAAATACAACCGAAAATGATACACTGTTCATTTTGTTTTAAGTATGAGCCAATAGTTTTATTTATTTCTGTGTATAAATTCTGTGTGCATTTATCAATTGTAAAAATATTGTATTCTAAAAATATGAATTTCAAGAGCTTTCTAATAGTGTATAGCTTTTAATTTTCGGACCACAAATGAAAAGAAATTATAAGAAAATAAAATTTACCCTTCTATACAATTCATATGAAAATCCCTTGACGTTACCATCAAAAATGGCTGCCAAGATAAGTGTTTTTCATTGATGTGGAAACTATCTATTACTAAGGTCTCTTCCATCGTTACAATTTGACCGAGGTCTCCTCCGTCGCTGCATTTTGACCGGGGTCTCCTCCATCGCTGCATTATGACCGAAGTCTCCTCCATCTCTGCATTTTGACCAAGGTCTCTTAATTTACCACATTTGCTGTTACTTATATACATTGTGAGGAGCGTAATTTAAAGAGAAATATATCTAATGGAATTGTTCTCAGGTGAGCTTAAAAAGGTCATTCGTCCTATTGTGTAACATTATCTAACGCCGTTAATACACAAAAATTTCAAAGCCAATGCCATCTAGTTTATTTAGCGGAGATACTTACTTTAGAACAATAAATATCTTAAGAAGTCTTAATAAAAATACATACAGCGATCCTTGTTTAGTGTTTCCCTCGGAAAGTAGAATATTTTCGAAGCTTTTAAATTTCTCTCAGAATTCACTGTAAAGTACCACAAAATGATAGTTTCGTCTACAATATATAACGTCATGGCTGAAGTCCGCCGCTTGTCCGCGCAGCGCAAAAGCTAGCGGGGATACGCGGACATTACAAATTGATTCTATTCTTAACTGTACCTGGTACACTTCAAAACAAGTCAACAAAATATCATAAAATGTTGGTAAAATGTTGGTAAAATGTTGGTAAAATGTTTCAGATTTGCCTGTCATGAACTATTCAGGAAAACACACCCATGCACGAGTGGTAAATAAACGAATTTATCCTTTTGACGACAAATATATAACAAGTGCCAAAGAAATGTCAACACGAATTACCAACAATCTTTGCGTAATAAGACAACCAGTCAAAGCAAACAATGGCTGACAGTAAAAAAAAAACACATCGCCAAGCAAAACGGGGTATGTAGGTTTTGCAAACAGATACAAAGAATTGTCAAACAATGTTAAGCTATGTTGAATAAAAAACGAACTGGCACTGTGTATGGGGTTTAGAAGATATGGTGTTTAGAAAGAACCATTTGGTTTATGGTACAAAAATATAATAAGATTCTAGATAATTTACAGTGGACAGTAACATCAACATAAGCAGTACAGGTAGTAGCCCTATAAATACGGGATTATGATACAATTTCTCATTTTACAAGTAAAACTTTTAGGAGTCTTGCTAAATCTCTCTGACTATGTATAAGTAAAAATATATATCAAAGACCGTTTATTTCTAATAGATTTTATGCATTCTGTTCTTTTTATTATAAATTTATTGGAAAACAACTTGCTTGCACCTGGTAGCGCAATCGGTAGAGCGTCCGATCCATGTACGGGAGACCCCGGGTTCGGTCCCGGGCCGCGACATGCCAAAGTCGTAAAAAATGGTAGCGGTATATCTCCCTTGCTAACGCTCGAGCAAATATAAGGGTAGTTGACCCGGTGTCAGGATAATGTGACTGGGTGTGGTATCATGGCAGGTGTTCACGTCATGCTTCACTCAGTGAAGGCAGCACTATATCTGCTTCAAGTGGACACCGTCTCCAGATAACTGAAATACTGTTGGTGGAACTATTAACTAACAAACAAAACTAATTGCAATGCTCTGAAAAAGGTCTAGGTGTGTTAGAAAATATTTTTGTTATTAACCTTTTTACACTTAGCCCCAGGTTTTCTCGTTGTTTTCTCCATTAGTCTAATCCAAAATTTGAGAATCACTAGGACCTAAACTGTTGCAGTGTGAGAATTAATCAACAGGCATGTTTGCCAGGTTACCTGTAACACACATTTCTCTATCTCCGCTAATGATAACACGTTGTCCCCGGAGATACTTAATTAACAGCAAGCATGGTTAATCGATCAATTTCCACTTTGCTTTCGCCGAGAAAAAAAACTGGGCGTACGTGATTATGGCATGTTTAAAGAAGTTAAAAGCGTTCCGTCGTTTAGAGTTTAGTAAGGTGTTTTAACATGTCGATGCCTACCTTAAAAGCCGGCTTCAAGAGATTAAAGGATCAAATGGCTGTGGCTCCTTCAGAACAGAAGATGTTAACACATGCCCCCGTTTACTTGTGAAGAGATAATATTTACAATTACAAGTTTTATTATGGATTAAAAGCACGTCAAAATCATTTAACCATTTAAATTAGTTTTTGTCTGCTACATCATGACATTTTAATTAAAAGTGTTAAAACAAATGATAATCAAAGACACACATTTGTTGACGTTGTTACCCTAAACTCACTGAAAGAATCAATAGGATTCATTTTGTCTGACTAATGTCCTACAAAAGGTGTCATTCGTATCTTGACAAAATTGCTAAAAGACGATAGCCACAAAGTCGCCGAGGCCATTGACCAACAAACCAATCGGGGTCGTCTACTTTTCAAGACTTATGCCCAAAATAAAGTCCGAGGAATACTTTGTTTATTGTTTATTGGGTTTATCGTCCCACCAACAGTATTTCAGTTATCTGGAGACGGTGTTCACTTGAAGCAGATATAGTGCTGCCTTCACTGTGTATAGCATGCCGTGAACACCTGGCATGATACCACACCCAGTCACATTATCCTGACCAGTCGTGGAACTATCCTTATATTTGCTTGAGCGTTAGCAAGGGAGCTATACCACTACCATCTTTAACGACTTTGGTATGTCGATCTCTACCGATTGCGCTACCAGGTCCGGTCCGAGGAATACACGTTTTGGCAAAGACTAGTTATCGATAGTAAATCGTACCTAAAAAAAAGACAAAAAAAAAAGACACAAAAAAAAAAAATACAAAACAACAACAAACAAACAACAAAAGGAAGGTCAGTGTGACCTTAAGGTAAACCAAGTGTAATAGAAAATATACAGAATTTGAAAATTAACACAACTGCTGTGTTGTATATTTTGATGAAAATCCAAATTTGAATTTATGCATATTTTTGTCTTCTGATATTGGTGTTAAATGTCTCTTTTTTAGAAATAAGAAAACTAAATATTATGTAATATGCTATTTAGGAGAAGTGTTTTGCTATTGAGTCTTGTTTGGAAACAAAATATAACATTAGATAAACCAACCAAACATGTTACTTGATTGATTTGACTCAAACTATCTCAATATGTAATTATTTTCTTTACAAACCCAACACGTTTAAGACTTGACTTATTTACCCATTTTATCTGCTTAAAGTGTATTACTGAAAAAAATCACTGAGCTCTTCATAGCCACACGATTTTCTTCAGAACTGCCAAAAATATTCCATAAAGTATGTCGGTTGAGTCTGCAAAATAAAAAATAATTTCACCACATGGTTTGTTGTTGGTTTTTGTTTGTTTATTGTTTTGTTTTTTTCAAACTTTGAATGAACCACAATTCATACAATAAAAGTTCAGTTAAAAATAAGATTAAAAATTGTACATGTTTTCTTGTTAATCTGGTTTGAGTGATGCAGAAATAACTGTCAAAAATGAAAAAGTAGAAAGAAAAAAAGTTGACCATTCGTGTCCCCACTGGGATTCGAACCCACAAACCCCAGTTTTGGAGCATTTTAACCCTAATTTTGATACTCTTCAACTGGAGGTGCAGCATTACATTTGCTCTACTTTAATCTTTGTCCGACCGGCGCAAAACCCGTCCAGACTACCACTACTTGCAACGCCAGTGTTCCTTTTAAGTTACAAGAGCTTGTGCTTGTGCATCTTTCATATCAAGCAGCAGTAAGTAACCGGAAGATCCGGGTTATGTTCCCCAGTGATGTTAGCACTGGAAAATAAGCCAGCAGAATGATAAATAGTTCATGTGCGTTGCATAAAAAAATTAAATAAGGGAGATAACTAAAAATAACGAAGGAATGATTCTGGAGCACTAAACAAAAAGTCCTTATATAAAATACTTTGACGTGAATCCAACGAGTAATTTTTATATAATTTTCTGGACAAGAAAACAAAACTTAGAGTACTAAAAGTAACTATAATCCCGGATTTTTTTTTCATTTAGGTTGAGTTATGGTTCTTGTTACCTGACCTTCTACGCTCTCAAGATCTATCCAACCTACAAGCTTAACGTCACGATTTGCATCGGTTTTTGAGAAATGCTCCGGACAGCAAACTCGTGAAACAGACAAAGCGGCGACTATGATATGCACTCCAAATGTTCATTCTTTCCAAATCTATAAACAAGCACGTCAATGTTCTCTGCTTAATATAGATACCGACCTCAGAGCGGACGACCCGGATGGCGATATAACTCAATCTCAAAAACTCATTGTCAATTGGTTTTCCTAGCTTAAAAATAGCTATCTCTGCAGCGTGGCTCAGATAGGAAATACCTGTTCGCAGTGACGAGTGGGGATTTATGCTTCATTGTTCGCACAGATCTAGGGCATCAATGAACTGCAGCATTTGAAGGACCTTTTCTGACACAAAGACTTATTTGGTAATTTGAGGGGGGAAAATCAGCCCAAACTGTTGGATACCATCTTTAATGATCAAGGACCTAGACCGGGTGAGGCGAACTCTCTTGCCTTATTCTGGTTGCATAACAAGTACCACGGGATGCTGTATTTCTACGCGCTCTAGATAGCGTAGATCTACAAGGTAGTTCATTTAGTGTTGCATTTAAGTCACATTTACATTAAGTTTGAACATTTGATGATTTTATACTGTTACAGGATTTTAACTGTGATTATGTTTCGTTCAACACTTTTAAATGGAAATACGTGGTACTTATTTCTTGCGTTCTATGAATACTTGAACTCCGTTAGGTTGATATTTTACAAGTGTGTAACTTAAAATTCCAATGCACTTACCTGTATAACCAAAGACCGCGTATCCAATTAGAGCCTGTCAACTTGCACCCGATTCATGCTACGCCTCCCGCTACCATACCATGGCATTTTCATTACTCGTCAAGTCAAGACATTAGACTTTCTTTAGTCTTCCCTCATGATAAGTTCATGCTGTGAGATGACATATGGAATACTTATTTTGTGCGTTTAATACAGAGATATAATTGACGAGTTGTCGTAAAACACATTCACGCTGAATGCATGCGAGTACAGCACTGCTATTGGTCAGCAGGACTCTGAGGTTGATTGAATGGATTGAAAAGTAGGTTATCTTCATCACGTGACAGAGCTCTATTCTCCCAACCTTCGCAAATTGAGGCTTTTGTGTTTCTCTCGATTGAAAACGCTAGTGGAGCTGGAGCAAAATCTTTTCAATGCCAAATCAACCATTTTTGCACGTGGCTGTTGACGAGCATGTGGCTGTTGACTAGACGTGACAGCCTTTGTCGTATTAGAAGCATTTGATCATTGAAAGCTCCAGTATACCCCCCCCCCCCCACACACACACAATCTGAACACGTTCGACGTTAAGATAATCACTTAAAATGGTTTCGTGTAAAAAAATGTACATATGTTGTTTTATCGAATTTCAAGTTATCTTAGACAAAACAAAAGCCATAAATCATTAATATCTTATTTTAAATCTAAGACTATTACAGATCTGACAGGCTGGAAAATAACACCTGCACTCTTTTGTTTCAGCTAGGTGAGCGTTTTGTTGTCTTCGAATTCTAACCGTGTAATACTATTATTACTTCAAGGGGAAAAAATAATCGAAGCTCTGCATGTAAACTTGCTAAAGACCGCAATATACATGTTTACGACAGAAAATGTCCATTCTGCAACGCACTTGGCGACGCGTTTTATTTTATTGATAAAAATGTATGATAATTTTCTATGTATGATGATTACCGATCAAAGTATATACCCCTTATTGAAAAAATCCAAATATAATTAAGTTCAAAGAACTGTTGCAAAATAAAATGTTTGTCTAGTAAGAAAGCTATCAAAATTCACATAGATGTTTTGAACGAATGTCAGTTTTAAAATAATTTGATTTTTAAAATAATCCGAGTGCTACCTTTTCTGTCTATAATTTGCTCTTCTTATGTTGTTTTTAACTACACATTAATCATTTACTGTTTTGAATATATATGCATACAATTGTTACCTTTGCCGTAAACCAACTACCGTATTTTGTTATTGCATAACCCGTACCGACAGGCAAGTCGGCCTATAGTTTCCATGTGATGTCATAGGCACTGATTAGACAGTAGTTTAAGGCAACCATCTTTGAAGGCAGAAACTAATGAAGGCTGAAATCTGGAAATGTTCTGTATTAAACTCATCATTGATTTTATTTAGCAGTCTATTTTACTAAATTTTATATCAGATTTAACAGCTTTTATAAAGTATTTTAAATATAAATAAGAGGGCCATGATGGCCCTTTATCGTTCACCTGATGACACAGGCTATTAGTAGGCTCAAATCTGGCATCAAGTAATTAAGAGTTATTTACTTTAGAAATCTTGGTGAAGATTGGACCATTAGTGTGGCCACTGGGTTGATAACATTTTCTAGAATTTTACCAAGTAACCTACTGAATCTACATGACTCACTTCAAAACATATGTAAGATTTCATACTGGCAAACATGCTGGCCAAGTTTGGTGAAGATTGGGCCATAAATGTGGCCTCTAAAGTATTTTCACAAGGTTTTTCTAAAATGTGACCTACTTTTTGACCCCACGTGACCCCAAAATATAATCATCCAAGATTTGATGCAGACAAACAATCTGATCAAGTTTGGTGAAGGTTAGGCTATGAATGTGGCCACTAGCGTGTTCACAAGCTTTTGCTAAGACTTGATATAGTGACCTACTTTTTGACCCCACGTGACCCAATAATGATCTCATCCAAGATTTCATGCATGCAAACATTCTGATTAAGTTTGGTGAATATTGTGCTATAAATGGGACCTCTAGTGTATTCACGAGCTTTTTCTGAGATTTGTCCTAGTGACCTACTTTCTGACCCCACATGACCCAATAATGAAATCATCCAAGATTTCATGCCGACAATTTGACCAAGTTTGACCTATAAATGTGGCCTATAGTGTGTTCACAAATTTTTCTAAGACTTAACCTAGTGACCTACTTTTTGACCCAACGTGATCCAGTTATGAACACGTCCAAGATTTCATGCAGGCAAACATTCTGATCAAGTTTGGTGAAGATTGGGCCTCTAGTGTGTTCACAAGCTTTTTCTAAGATTTAAACCTAGTGATCTACTTTTTGACCCCACGTGACCCAGTTATGAACTTGTCCAAGATTTCATGCAGGCAAACATTCTGATCAAGTTTGGTGAAGATTTGGTCATAAATGGGGCCTCTAGTGTGCTCACAGGCTTTTTCTAAGATTTGACCTAGTGTCCTACTTTTTGACCTCACGTGACCCAATAAAAAACTCATCCAAGATTTCATGCAGGCAAACATTCTGACCAAGTTTAGTGAAGATTGGGCTATAAATGTCGTCTCTAGTGTGTTCACAAACTTTTTCTAAAATGTGACCAAGTCACCTTATTTTTTGACCCCATGTGACCCAATAATGAACTCATCCAAGATTTCATTTAGACAGACATTCTGAACAAGTTTGATATGAAGATTGGCCTATAAATATGACATCTAGTGTGTTCACAAGCTTTTTTTAAGATTTGACCCAGTGACCTACTTTTTGACCCCACGTGACCTAGTTACAAACTCATCCAAGATTTCATGCAGACAAACATTCTGACCAAGTTCGGTGAAGATTGGGCTATAAATGTGGCCTCTGTGTTCACAAGCTTTGACCTAGTTACCTACTTTTTGACCCCACGTGACCCATTTACGAACTCATCCAAGCTTTCATGCAGACAAACATATTGGCCAAGTTTAGGCTACAAATATGGCCTCTCATGTGTTCACAAGCTTTTTCTAAAATTTGACCTAGTGACCTACTTTTTGACCCCACGTGACCCAGTTACGAACTCATCCAAGATTTCATGCAGACATACATTCTGACCAAGTTTGATGAAGATTGGCTTATAAATATGGCCTCTAGTGTGTTCACAAGCTTTTTTTAAGATTTGACCCAGTGACCTACTTTTTGACGCCACGTGACCCAGTTACGAATTCATCCAAGATTTCATGCAGACAAACATTCTGACTAAGTTTGGTGAAGATTGGGCTATAAATATGGCCTCTTATATGTTAACAAGCGTTTTTTCTAAGATTTGACCTAGTGACCTACTTTTTCAGCCCACGTAACCCAGTTACGAACTCATCCAAGATTTCATGCAGACAAACATTCTGACCAAGTTTGGTGAAGATTGGGCTATATATGTGGTCTTAGTGTTTTCACGAGTTTTTCCTAAAATTTGACCCCATGACCTACTTTTTGACCCCAGGTGACCCAATAATGAACTCATCCAAGATTTCATGCAGAATAACATTCTGACCACGTTAGATGAAGATTGGATAAAAACTGGCCTCTAGTGTGTTCACAAGCTAAATGTTGACGACGAACGACGGACGACGGACGAAGCAGTATCACAAAAGCTCCCCCTGAGCAAGTGCTCAGGTGAGCTAAAAAAAACTATATTTTGATAGTTTAAAGGTAAAAAAATACAACCAAAATCGTTACACTGTTCATTTTGTTTAAGGATGAGCCAATAATTTTATTTATGTGTATAAATTCTTTGTTCATTTATCAATTGAAAGAATATTGCCTTCTATAAATATGAATTTCAAGAGCTTTCGAATGGTGTATAGCTTCTAATTTTTGGACCACAAATGAAGAAATTATAAGAAAATAAAAAAAAATAACATTTACGCTTCTATACAATTCATCTGAATATCACTTGAAGTTGCCATCAAACTGTATAATATACACTACTTGCAGAAGCATACGCGTTGTATCTTTATTGAATATGGAAATCATTCAATGATTTATTACATACATTAAATAACATACATATAAACCTTTTACTAGCATTTTCTTTGCCTTGATAGACTGACTTTAAATATAAATCTTTTGCTAGTACAGGTATATGCTCATTGTAATTGGTACTATTCAGGCATCCGACCTCAATGCACAGGTCTCAGAGGAGGAAACACAATGAATTCTGTCAACAAATAGCCTTTACATAGAAAAAGGTGTTCAGCATAAATAAATAAATAAATTACATTTATCCAAGACGAGGATCTTATTTATGATTTAAAATATAAGTTAAAACACACTCCTTATGTTATCGCTGATATACCGGAGTACTTGTTTTAGTACATGTAGACTTAAATAATGTAGATATGTTTAAAAAAAAAGAAAAGAAGCCAAGATTGGACGCAATTTTGCCCATACTGTATGAAAGTATTTACATGGCGTTTCTTCTGGAAAGTAAAAAACAACCAACAGCAAATCTGACTTATTATGCATGATTTATTATTTCACAAAGACGATGAATCAAGACAAAAGAAAAAGTTTCTCAATAGCATTTAAAGCAAATTCTGCTTTCACGATGGGGGATGAAGTCTTTACAATACACATTTTATTTGAATAGACAGAAAGAATCAAGTTTTTTTTTTGCATATAATTTTTACGAAAAGTCCGTCAATATTAAGTCTTGCACATAAATATTAAAGCAAGTAAAAAATAGACCCAAAATTGTATCAACAGTACCATTAATTGTAACATGAATAACGATGTCAACTTTAAAGCATCGTTTTTGAAGGCGAATATGAAGGCCACAACTTTTAATTTAGGATATTTACTTTAATAAGGCCACACTTTTTAATATTTGGGATATTTCCTTTCATGTCTTAATATGAAGGTGAAATGGGTAAATTATATGACAACTGTGAATCAAAATGTGACCATAAATCTTCTCAGAAAAATATCTTTTTTAGACTATACATGACAAGGCACTAATAGACACGGAAAGGCACGTTCGGAAAAATAAAATTTGTGTAAAGATGTATACAGAGCTGCGTACCTATTCTGAACAAGTTGTATAATATAAGATAAAAAAAAAATGCATGGTACACATGAAATCTCCAATTAAGGTGAAATCGAGTACATACATTTGTAAACTTTAAACAAACTACTCTGTTGAGCAATTTAAAAAAAATCTTTTTAATGTGCTAAAAGTTATTAAAATACGCTGGTAAATTGCCTTTTATTTTTCAATATATTCAGAACAGCTACATTTTGTGGAATAACCGAGAGTTATACCAAAATCGTCAACTCAGTTACACATGTTTTAAATATTATCATAAAATTACAATGCAAAATGGTCATTGCGTGTTTCGACATTCAAAATTCCATACCAGAATCATCAACTCAGTTTCACATGTTCTAAATATTATCATAAAATTACAATGCAGAATGGTCATTTTGTGTTTCGACATTCACAATTCCATGCAAACCAAACAACTACCCAGTGTTGTATTTTGACGAAAACTATTGAGATTTACTATGGGTTCAGTTTGAGTTCTGTAAAAATCAACATATCCAGCGCATTTTTAGTCTTTAACACTAGACACACAAGGACATTGAATGTGTCATCTTTGTGACTTGTTCCAATGTTAACAAAAATAGGAACGATACATATTTTCACCAAAATTCTAAAAGTATGTATAATTAACAACTAAAAAATATAGAATAGGTATCAAATTGAAAAATGGTTGCCAATAACAAGGGTATATTTTTGATTCACTTAAAAGTTACAAAAAAATCTTTCAACGTTTTCACTATAGATGTATAAATAGAGCTTTTTAACAACAATGATACCATTTGTTTGTTCTTTTGAAGCAGCCAAGTAATGAAAGTACATGTTGTTTTTACAGTTCAACGTATGATATGCAACTTCCTGGTGTATAGTAAAAGATGATTAAATAAGACCATGAACTTGTATGAATATACGTGTACATACTATACAAAGATGATAGTAAAATATTTTAGCATAATAATTGACAAGACAAGTGATTAAATGACAAATGATAATACATTTCACCACTGGTAACCCTGTGAAACCCATGCCATGGGGAAAAAACATAACTGAAAAAATTATTTTAAACAACTGAAAAGTCGATGAAAACAGATTATTTTGATTCTAACAGAACGACTAACATGCACACATACCATGCGCATCCAACCATGCAACAGTCAACAACAATTTTACTATGTGAAGCCACAACAATGCTAAGCTAAATATGAAAAGAAATTTTTTTTTATGAATTGAGAAAAGCAGAACTTCAGAACATAAACTCACTAAAAGTTGAAAGTACAAACTTGTTAAATGTACATAGAATACAGACATACTTTCTCCGAAAAAAAATCTTCTAACAGTTTAACAAAATATGCAGACAACAACAACTGTGTCATTAATACAATGCAAAACCCAAGTCAACTAGACAGCTGCCTGTGATGGTGGCCCATCCAGCTGGCGTGACACAAGAGCCATCTGACCGGCTGGTGCAGCTGCTGACATGTTTCGAGGTGGAAACATAACACACTGTACTTTGTTGCCATTACGAATGAGAAATGTTGGACTGGTGTATGTCCTTCGACCAAGCGACACAGGTTTCTGGTATGGCGCATATGTCAAGTTTGATAAACTGGAAGCTCCTTTTATTGCAGGTGTTGACTGCGTTGCGGATTTCGTTGAAACTGGCGTGTAAGCGTTTGCTGCGGCTGCAGCAGCAGCTGATGAGATGGAGGTGGTGTAGTTAGTGGCGGGTCGGACAGGGTTACAGTAGGAAAGATCAACTATGCTGTCTACGGCAGATGGCGCGGCAGACTGCATGGCAAAGGTTGCAGGGATGCTACAGCAAGCCGTGCCGGCGTACGTGCTCACCTCAGTAGCATGCAGGGTGTGAAGGTTGGGGGGCGCTAGAGGCGGGGAGGTGACTTGCTCCACCTGAGAGATGCTGCCCTGAAACATACGCCCAATCCTAGAAACATCGGCATACATGCAAATCTAGTCTACACATGCCACATAATTATACATGCTGACCAAACAACTATACATATTGCAGACAAAATAAATACACATTTTCTATTTATCCTCACCCCATTCTGTTAATAAATATTACTACTGCAAAAAACAAAATAATTCTTTTAAACCACAACTGTTTACTGAGTCACTCAATTGAAAAGTAATTTTCTACAAAGGCAACAAAATGTATTGCAAGATTTGCACAGGCAGAATCAATTCATGCTTAACAGGTTATTAAAAGTAAAAGAATCTTTAGTAGACCAACAAATTTTGTGCCACAATCAATGCTGCATTAATTTCAGTAACATATTACGAGATGTATATTTTACCTTTTAAGCATTAGAACTAGCATAGTATTTTTATGGTGATAATGATTTTGCTATCATTTTAATTTTATCTTATGAAAAATACAAGAAACGTGGCCATGCTAAGAAACCAGGTTTTCAACGATTTAACAAATTATTCAGGGCCGTTCTTCTGTTTTTTAGTAACAGTGACCTTGACCGTACTGGCCAAATCCAATCCCAAGCTAGGTCTTCATGCAAGCTTGCAATATCCAAAGTTTCATCAAGATTCAAACTGCAGTTATTGACCGGAAACTGTTTTTCTACTTTTAGCAAAATGACTTCACTGGCCCTAAATCCAATTCCAAGCTATGTCTTTATCCACATTGAAGTTATTGACCAGAAACACTCTGTTTTATGCCAGCCGCCCTCCATACCCCAATATAATAAACAGGATCTTCATTGAAAACATGGTTAAAGATATGTTCATTTTGAAACTGTTTATTTAAAGATTTAAAAATAGTAATAAAAACTTTTTTCCAAGTTTATCTCGGACTTCAAAAAAAAAAAGACAGTTTGTAAATAATTAATTTCAATATCAAGAAATAATTTTAATCAAAATTAAGTTGTTTGATATAGAAAGCAGAGCTGGCAAAGCTAGCACCTACATCCACAGATGTAGAAATGTATGACAAGTAACTTACAATTCTCAGTATGTTATAACATGAACACATTTCTTTATGGTTTAAGTGAAATGTATATTGGATACATTTCATTTTTAAATGAACAGACAATGCCAAACCAATTAAACAGATGATGCTAACCCAAATTCCCAGAAAGATAGACAACTTTACAGAGGAATGTAGCAGTTATTTTTTTTTATATCATAAACAAAAAAAATCTTTTGCTTCCTTAAATATGGCCATTATTTAGACACCTTGTATTAATTTAATAATACTGGTTTCAGGTGCAACTATTCAGACAGGCTATTATGCGGGGAAGCTAAGCAACTATGCCAATAATTTGTACAATAATGAAGTACATGTGGCAAAGAAGAGCAGGATCTAATCACCCCAGACAAGTGAAAGCAACACTAAAGTGTAGACCTCCTGATGTAGAGCTGGCACTGTCTTATGTACAAGGACTTGCAGTAGCTTTGCTATGGCTCAACGCACCCTTACTAGAGTCACGGGTCCTCTCTATACATATAAACCCCATCCGATTCATTTGTAAATACAGCTTAAAGTTTTAGGTATCTGTCCATTCAACTTCATATACAGGCATCAATACATATTAATAGGTACTAAGCAAGAAATACTGCAGATCCTTATCAGAAAGCTTGATGACCAGGACCAGACTAATTGTATTAACCAGAGCAATTCCTGGTCAGCTGCTTCTACAGCGTACAGTACATAAATAACAAACCCCTTGACAGGTAATGGCATGTACTGTTGCAGTTGTTGTCATCATCATATCAAGCATGGACAATATGTACAATATCAAGCATGGACAATATGTACAATCACCCTCCACTGGATATGATATTTAGGTTCAAATGCCGATCAAGAGAAAAAACACACAACCCACAAGCATGTCTTGAAACAAATATACTCTCTATAATGACATCATGCACACATTTTAATAGGCCCTACGTGATACGAGTAATATGCATTACAAAAATGTTCTATTTGTAGCTCCATGCAATTTCACACTTCTTATGTTAAAATGTTAATTGGCATTTTCTACAATGTAACAAAAAATCATGCAGCTGCAATGTAGGCAACTTTCAGTTTTTTAACAGCTTACTCGTTATATGGTATCAATTAGGATTATTTAATTTAGTAATAAAATCTACATAATATTTGCTGCAAATGAACATTTTTGAGCAACAGTATGATTCACCCAAGAAAATGTGTTTTTTCTTTTCTCCTTTGTTCTAGATGAAGCAGTCATCTGTTCTTAACCTAATGTAATATTTAAGTAGTCACAAAATGCCTAAAAGCAACAGCTGCAATGTAAGCTAAAGGACAGCGGTAATGACAAGATTTTGCAGGTCTCATGTACAAGGCTATTATTTTATGCTGCTATTCTGTGCTTAATTTCTGCAAAGCACATGATCACAAAAAGGACTGATTGAATTTTGGTGTAAACTTAACGTATTCATTTATGTGTGAGAGTAATGAAATGTACATAAAACAATGGTTAGTTTAAAACAACAATAAATCATTCACAAACAAGCAGATAAGGATTGAGCAACTTTTTTTTAAAACAATTATGATACAATTTTTAAAGCTTTGTTAAAAGCAATTAATATGGCTTTTGGATATAAGAATGCATAGAAACAAGATATGAAAGCAAAAATTAGGGTCTGAATAAATAGGTAGCCAAAAACACGTGGAGATGTAACATGTAACATTGGTTAAGTGACAGAAACAAGATGGAAAAAAACAGAAACTGTATTACCAGAATGCTAAAAATGCAAGGAAGTGAACATAAATATGGAAAAATGGGTGAAATTAATCTGAAATTCAAATGTAATCAATGTCAAAGTACCAGAACACAAGCTTGTTTACACTTGGTAGGGATCAACTTTCAGGTCTGAACATAGCAGGAGACCTGTAAATGTGCATCAAAAGCCCTGTCACTCTGTGTGTGCAGTTTATGACCGGAATCATTACCAATTTCACAGTCGCATATATGTCATATGATCACAATGATAAGAAACACACATTTATGATAAGCATGTATTTTTAACATAAATCTGGCACGTAGTTAGCATGTATTCCTAACATTAATATGAAACCATTCTAAAGCATCTGCCTGATCGGTCAGATAAAAGGACACAAACCATACGCCTTACATTGGCTAGACAATTGTTTGCATTGAGAAAATATTCTCAAAAATATTAATCAATAGACAAACATGATAAATGCTGTTTTTAAAAGCATCATAAATTTTCATGAGGTTTTAGACTAACACTACACAGACAACAATATATTATCAATAAATTAAGTAAACAAAGGTTTCTGAATGAAAACTTAACAAATTGACAAAAATCACGATTGAAAAAATTAAAAATAAATTAGTTAATATAGATTTACACACCTAGAAATGTAATCTGACAAATTATAAAATACAACAAAATATAAATATTCACATTGCTCACATCACATTTTTTCCTTGCATTTACATCTTTCTTGCTCACTCAAAATTATTTTTCAAAAATGATCAGTAATATCAATTTATAAAGATTTAGCACAAGATGTTTATGTTACTCCATTTAATTTACTTTATTTTGGAAGTAATAAAGGTAGTACGACAGTACAACTTGTGCAAAGTTATTGCTTTAAGCCTCATTTGCATAACTGATGGACCGAGAGACTAGCTTCTCCGTACCATGTCCAGTGCGAAGTATGGCATCAGTCACACGCCCTGCTTGGCTCATTTTCACTTCTCGCACCAATTGACTGCAACATCTTGATTGTGATTTATTGCCCAAATTCTTTAAAAAGCACTATTAGCTTATCAATGTTTTCAATGCATAAAAGATTGCAGAACTGATAAAA
Organism: Sinonovacula constricta; assembly: GCA_007844125.1. Taxonomy (NCBI): domain Eukaryota; kingdom Metazoa; phylum Mollusca; class Bivalvia; order Cardiida; family Solecurtidae; genus Sinonovacula; species Sinonovacula constricta. The sequence goes on along the minus strand of CM017567.1, from coordinate 46,394,739 downwards.
CATGTTCTTTTATAAAAAGAAGCCAGTATAGATGAATCCTGAGGTAGAATTCGTAAACCACAGATAACCTGTGTTGAGCCATTAATAGTAATGTTTTATTTTAATATTGACAATTTTTTTTTCTGAGCAGGGATCTGACTAATTTATGTGCTTATTCAGATAAAAATTGTTCAGTTTAAAGCAATAAATATGGCAACTTAAGTGAGTAAAATGCTCACCACAACAGTGGATCAAGAAAGCCTGTTTGGCTAATTGTGCAGTGTTCTGGTCACCAGTTATATCAGTGCTGATGCCAGTACTGTTTAGTACATGGTAAACATTAATGATGAGCAAAAATATACAAAAAAGACGGTCTACACTTGGAGATATCACAGTGCAAATGGGTTGGACATTACCTCAACCCCTGTCGTCCCCTCTAGGACAGAGCTGTCCAGATCAGACTGCTGGTATTGAGGCATCTGGGCGTACATCAGCTCAGGCTGCATGGCCAGCATGTATGGGTTGGCAGCAGCTGCAGCTGTCAAGGCTTGAGTTGGACTCTGGGGAAGTACAAGGGGTAATTTAATCGTTATGATCTTACTGACCTTGCAAATAGCAGAATTTCATGCAACTTGCATGGGAGTACCGTACTTGCTCACTTATAAGACGACCTCCCTACTTCACCTGTGAAATTTCTGGTTTCTGCTTCGACCAGCTTATAAGACGAGTCGAAAAAATGAACAGGAGCGTCGACCAGTCATGCTCTCTCAACAAAAGGGTTAATTGGTAAACAGTGACTAATTTTCACACGTTGCAGGATGTATCTAGACTCAGCTGCACTGCTATCCTGTAGATTATGGCGGCATGACATTAATTTCTTTGATCTACGTCACCAAGTCTGGTATGACAGTACACGATATATCGGGGAACAGTGCACTGTCCTTATGTACATGCCACCATCAATAATTTCATGGAGAAATGTAATCGGCAGCCGCTTATAAAAACACATCGTTCACTCCCTCACTGTCAAACTGCTCCGATTGATATCACCTTGACCACAGCTTATCTCAGAGTCAGTCACTTGACTGTGTAATGAGGCAAGTCTACACAGAAAAGCCAAGTAAATTACAGCTTGGTGTATTTGGCAGACTGAAGTTGAAAGTTTGTTTCAGTTTTTACTGACGGATAATGAGCCGTGTTTCATGCAGAACAAGGGGAAATGTATGTGAGACAGTTAATCGTTGACCGACAGAATTCAAAGTTCAATAAAGTTATCGGTGGTCAATAATGACGGTCATTGCATAACTGCTTACAAGTTTATGTGGTGTTTTCGCCCTAAAACAATGTGAAAACGTTTTGCCAGGTCGCTAGACCTTGCCTATAAGACGAGCCCCACACTTTGAACATGAAATTGGAAGGAAAAATCCCCGTCTTATAAGTGAGTAAGTACGGTACTTCTATTGTATTCAAATATTAAATTTTCCATCCAAACAATAACTTGCTCTACTTCCATATATAAATACATCACAATAACTGTGTTCAAAAAGTATAGATGAATATATATATTCTTGAATACATAAAGTCATTCAATTTCTCAAACTCTTTAGTTTGCTCAAGTTTAAATGCTTTACAACTATTTGCTTTTTTTTTTTTTTGCATCTTATATGTACTAAACCTATTATTGTTCATAACTTTCAGATACACATGGGAAGACCCGAATCAACTGGACAACTTCCTGATATGACAGTGCCACAACTGTCTCCTGCCCATTAGTCAAATATGCAAGGTTGGAAGTCTATATAGCATCTATGGTTTAGTTTTAGGGCTTTGGCCTCTGGACCAATGGGTTTCCTGACCAGAAAGAAGTTGTTAGTTTGTTAGTTCGTGGACAAGACTATTTACCAGGTACTGATCATGGTGGATGATACCCAAAAGCCAATTCTATTCAAGACATTGAACCGTTGAATCACCTCTGAACTCAAAGGTTGTAAACTAAGCAAAGTAAGATGTGGCTCACCTGAGTCATGTACCGCCACTGGTTAGCTGTTGCTGCAGCCACCGCCGCTGTTGTTGCCCATTGCGGAGATGTCTGGTCATAAGAATTACAGCATTAAGTGTATATAGTATTCAACAATCAAGATACAATCTAACTAATCATTTATCAGTACTTCAATGAAAACCAGACTGGGAACTAGTCTTACTCCAAAGATTAACAGGCCTGATTTTAGAATGTATCTTTGTCCTGCCACCAAAGACTGAAATATACACAACAGTCAACAAAGATGACATTCAAATGCAAAAAGAAACAAAGATAATCAGTTCATATATTTAAACATATGAAATTTTAAACATTTTATTTCTTAACATAGCCATGCATAGGAACATTATTTCTTGGAACTTCTATCTTGAAAGTGAGTTAAGAAAGAAATTGGTCTGATTTTGCACAGATGGTGCCTTCAATTACAGTACAATAGCAAAAAAATAAACTTTAAACAAGGTATCAGTAGAAACGATGGATGCTTCCCGGGTTATTACTGGACACAGGAAAATTACTATATAAACCTTAAACAAGAGGGCCAAGTTGGCCCTTAACAGCTCACCTGATGACACAGGCTTTTAGTAGGATCGTGTAGGAAAACATTCAATGTTTGTTGGCCTATGATAAATAATATCACAGTAAATGAATTTTTAATTGGTACTCAAATACTCAACCATGTGAGGAGAATATGTGGTAATGAGTGTCGAAACATACCTGGCTATATGATGCATATGTTGGCATTGAGTAAGTGGCATACTGAGGTTGGACATACATAGGAGGTGTCTGTGGTACCATCAATGCTGTCTGGGGCTGAAAAGACAGAAGAACAAAAGGTTAACAAGCCCAGCATTCTCCCTCACCCCACTTCCAATTAATGTTCAAAGATGACATTAGAGCACTTAACGGCTCTATTGCCATTGTTGTTCTTTCCACTTCATGGGGAGAACCAGTCGTCAGGGAGAAACACCTAAAGTAATGTGTAGTTTTTTGTTCCAAGGACTAAAAGGTCTCAGGTATAGGGTTTTACCCTAAAATTCCGACTCGCATTGCCGTAACCATTAAACACTGGATGTTACATGCACAATGTTTGTTGGGTTTAACACATTTCTAACAATTACAAAAAAACCTTGGATTTTTATCTATGAAAAATATAAAAAATTCTGGCTTTATTTACTATAGTTCTTAGAAATAGTAAATTTCCGAATTTTCTTTCCAAACTTTTTTTTTTAGATCTCTGGTATGCTTCAACTTTCGAAATCCAGGAAGGACGTAAAATAACCCCTACATTGGTTTGAGGATAAGCAAAGAAGATATACCACAACCATTTTTTGAGTTAAATTTAGTACATTGCGTCTTAGTTCGAACCCAGGACTTAGTATGGGGATTATACGCCACTAACAGGGTTTCTGAGCCAGTCAAGCAGATGCTCATGGAAAGTGTACATATATAAATGAACTACTAGTAGACTACAATTCATCCATGGTCCGAGTAATAAAGGATGACGTGGTCCGAAGATTTGCCAAGAGATCCAAAACAAGCAGTATTTTTTGGGACAAGAGACCATTACTCATCTTACACCAAGTATTTAAGACTTGTGCTCTAATTCTACCCAGAAAGCTATTCATTAAATAAAAATTCACATACCCTAAAGTTTTATAGATAAGACGCACACATAGATTAGACGCACCCCCGCTTCGAGGTCTAGAATCAAAGACAAGACGCATCCCCGATTAGATTATCCATCTGGCCGCCATTACGAAATTCCCGCGTCGCCGCATCGCTCGATTTGACTCAACGAAACATGTTCCAATTGTTCCGTAAATCGGTGTTTGCGCCGAGTGCTCATTATTCTCTATTGTCTTGAATAATACGTCGCGACTGTTTGCCTAGTGAGACCGTGTGTATTGTGTTACGTTATGACACTCTACCCCAGTATATCGTTTACACGCCAGACAGGATATTCTCGCAGCTATCCCAGCCCTACACATGAGAGAACATCCTGTTTCACGCGGCAGCATGTCATGAAAACAATTAAGTTCTCGGCCTATAATTAAGTTCTCGACACATGGGACAAACACACGAATGACATTTAAAATAACAACTAAAGGCTTTTAATTGTTCATTTTCACACCATGATATTTAAGTGACCGCTTACCAACAAATTAGTTCTATGCACCTTTGTAATTACTTACCGATGATGGACGATCTATTAACATAAAGAGGTGTGAAAACTTGTCTGCACATTTTATTGTTGTTAAGTGGGTTTTAATTTTAACTTAAAATTTATTCGTAGTTAACATTCAAAATAAAACAAATTTCAAATCAAAATTGATCAATTGAATAATACCATTATTACTTAGACGATGATAATAGCAGCGTCGTCAATGAATATGCCTGTTCCACTAAAACCCAATAACCGTTTCCGGATTATGAAACTTTGCCGATTTTGATAGAATAAATTGATATTAATGCAAATATTTATTGCATATTGTTGTTTTTATTAAAACAGAAACAAATTCAAACGTCATTTCTTATGTTTAATGTCAAAATTTAGGTAAAAACAACGTAACTTTTCCCTTAATATAGCACAATACAGTTGTCTACAGCCGATACTATCGGCGATATTCTCTGCCGTCGGATTAGTCTAAGGGTCAATTTTGGTCTGGGAAAAAAGGGGAAAACTTAAGTTCGCATGGATAAGACGCATCCCCCACTTTTTTATCATAATTTGGGACAAAAAACTGCGTCTTATCTATAAAACTTTACGGTAAGTAAAAACACAATAACTTTTTTCTCTTTTGTATAATCTGATAAAACTGACCAAGAATTACTTCTTCAACTGCACATCTGATTTTGGTCATTTGAAATATAACAGAAAAATCTCGACTTTTAAATAAGTAATAACTTAAGGATATACCAGTAATAAAAGAGGTTTGTCCCTCAATAAAACACACAACATGCCATAATATGGACTAATGGTTTAAATGATAAATCATACGGTAAATGCACACATAGAATAAAGGATACCACCTTCAAGAGACGCACCTGAGCTGGTTGGATGCCCGCATAGCCTGCCTCTGGAGATGCAAATATTGCCATGCCATTCTGATAGGTGTACGGGACACCATTAGAGAACATTACAGTGGGTGACGAGGGGGAATCTGAAATGCGATCATGAGAACATCAATCTTTTCATGCCACGGAAATAGAGCATAATACAAAAGCTACAATTTAGAGGACCAAATATGACTCTCTCGCAATATATTCTGTAATTCTAATCCAATTATGTTATTTTGCCTTCAATCCTTGTATTGTTGGTAATGTCATCTATTTCTAATGAGAATCTACAATACATAGTTTGAAGGTTAAATATGGAAACTGGTATAAAAAGTACAAATTGTCATCATTTATTACACTTCTCAAATCAATCTTTTACCAAGTGCACATGTTATTACTCAATTTCCCTCATTTTACTTTCATAGCATTTCATGCAAGAATTGTTTTTTTCCACTGGCTTAGGCACCAGTTATTGTTCTAGGCCTCAGCGTTTTTTCTAAAGGTATTTCTAACCACTTGTGAATAAAAGCCAAGCACACAAAAACACCAGAGTAGTTATTATTTTACTTGTACGGTACAGCCATACAATAATATTATATTTCTACATCCAAGAAACTACAAGCAGCTACTTAATGCAACATTTTCCATTTTATTTTATCACAGGAAAGCCAGTCAAGGATGCAGTTCTAAGTCATGTATTTCTGTCTATTATACTAAGTTATAAATTCTATTCTATACAATATGATTAGGCATGTTATTATTAATTATCAATGCATTTACAATCTAGTAAAGTTTGAGCAACATCAAATGGGACAGGGGATGATATGAAATGAAAAGAACCGACAAAAAGAGTGAACTAAACAATCATTAACATGTGTTTCAAAAGTGTTTTAAGCATAAAAGAAAGATGAAACTGGAAATAATTATTCATATTCTTATTAGTGTTATGCATCACAATAAATTTCATATTGCGATATATTGTAATACCCTTGGGCTTATTGCAATACATATAGCAGTTTTATTGTCCATATTATCTCATTTTTGAACAACATAAAATGTATTATGAATGATATTAAAGATCATATTAATTTAAACAAGAGGGCCATGATGGCCCTTAATCGCTCACCTGATGACACAGGCTTTACGTAGGCTCAAATCTGGCATTAAGTAATTGAGAGTCATTTACTTTAGAAATCTTTGGTGAAGATTGGACCATTAGTGTGGCCACTGGGTTGATAACATTTTCTAGAATTTTACCAAGTAACCTACTGAATCCACATGACTCACTTCAAAACATATGTAAAATTTCATACTGGCAAACATGATGGTCAAGTTTGGTAAAGACTGGGCCATCAATGTAGCCTCTTAAGTGTTTTCACAAGCTTTTTCTAAAATTTGACCTAGTGACCTACTTTATGACCCCACGAGACCCAATAACGAACTCATCCAAGATATTATGTAGACAAACATTCTGACCAAGTTTGATGAAGATTGGCCTATAAATAGGGCCTCTAGTGTGTTCACAAGCTTTTTCTAAGATTTGACCTTGTGACCTACTTTTTGACCCAACGTGACCCAGTTACGAACTCATCTGAAATTTCATGCAGACAAACATTCTGACCAAGTTTGGTGAAGATTGGGCTATAAATGTGGCCTCTAGTGTGTTCACAAGCTTTTTCTAAGATTTGACCTAGTGACCTACTTTTTGACCCCACGTGACCCAGTTACGAACTCATCCAAGATTTCATGCAGACAAACATTCTGACCAAGTTTGATGAAGATTGGCCTATAAATAGGGCCTCTAGTGTGTTCACAAGCTTTTTCTAAGATTTGACCTAGTGACCTACTTTTGACCCCACGTGACCCAGTTACGAACTCATCCAAGATTTCATGCAGACAAACATTCTGACCAAGTTTGGTGAAGATTGGGCTATAAATGTGGCCTCTAGTGTGTTCACAAGCTTTTTCTAAGATTTGACCTAGTGACCTACTTTTTGACCCCACGTGACCCAGTTACGAACTCATCCAAGATTTCATGCAGACAAACATTCTGACCAAGTTTGATGAAGATTGGCCTATAAATAGGGCCTCTAGTGTGTTCACAAGCTTTTTTTTAAGATTTGACCTTGTGACCTACTTTTTGACCCCACGTGACCCAGTTACGAACTCATCCAAGATTTCATGCAGACAAACATTCTGACCAAGTTTGGTGAAGATTGGGCTATAAATGTGACCTCTAGTGTGTTCACAAGCTTTTTCTAAGATTTGACCTAGTGACCTACTTTTTGACCCCACGTGACCCAGTTACGAACTCATCCAAGATTTCATGCAGACAAACATTCTGACCAAGTTTGGTGAAGATTGGGCAATAAATGTGGTCTCTAGTGTGTTCACAAGTTTTTCCTAAAATTTGACCTCGTGACCTACTTTTTGACCCCAGGTGACCCAATAATGAACTCATCCAAGATTTCATGCAGACAAACATTCTGACCAAGTTTGATGAAGATTGGATAAAAATTGTGGCCTCTAGTGTGTTCACAAGGTAAATGTTGACGACGGACGACGAACGACGAACGCCGGACGAAGCGGTATCACAAAAGCTCCCCTTGAGCACGTTGTGCTCAGGTGAGCTAAAAAAGCTGTCTGTAGTTAATAATTCTTTATCGAGTAATGAAAACAATTAACAGTGAAAAGAATGGCGGTATTACCGCACCGTTACAGAAAACTAAAATTTAGCCTATTAATCAGACTGTCCTGCAGCTAAAAAAAGATCATTGGGAAATTCGCAAAGGAGAAATATGATGTAGCGGCTGAAACTGCTTGTTGATAAATACTGATCTTACCTAGTACTTGATACAAAGAAGCTCCAGATAAATAGTTCATTATAAAGATATGTGGGTATTAAAATAGTGCAATCTTTTGAAGAAAATAAATCTAGGTTTACCTTTGAAATGAAAAATAAGTAAAAATATTGGTACAGCAATGGCATACCGATATCTATCGGGTCAGACAATCGTGATATCGGCAAAACTGCATTTCAACAGTTGAATGAGAAAGGGTGAGCATCAAATGGTATTTTCTCTCCCAATGTTTCTACCCACAAGAATGTAATCATAAAAGAAATACAATACACAACTAGAGTTAGAGCTCAGAAGCAATGCATTTGTACTAGGGATGAGACGATATGGCGATATATCGATACAGTATCGATACGGCGGGTCACGATACGTATCGTGGCCCAGCGCGATATATCGCGATACGACCTTAACATTTGCAATCAGGAGAAGTCACTACGTTGTCTCTATTTTTGTATTCGACGAGTTGTTCGTATTCGTTTAAGAAATATAATATCTGTGGGTGTTTGTAAAACGATCACCGATTGGCTAGTGTATTTTTAAATAACCAATACAATCATCCGTAATACATCCTATGTATTCAAGGTATACACATGGCCGACGAAAACAACAACGATATTGAACCTGATGTTCAATGCGATTCTCCTGCCCTGCGTTTGTTGCATTGTCAAGACCATCCAATGTTTCGTCAAAAATATGTTGTTTTTTTTAAACCCAGTATTTGAAAGTGATGGAAAACGCAGTGTCGATGGAGAAAACGCAGTCTGTACGTTGTGTCGTAAGCAAATAAAAAATTGCAAAGGTACACAAAACATGTGGTTTCATTTAGAGCGCCACCATAAGTTCGAGTACACAAAATTAAAAGGTCGTGTAAGCCAACCAAAGTATTCCGCAACTGCTTCTCAAATCGAGTTCTGTTGACAAAACAGTTACACTAACTGTCAATAAGCCTCAAACAACTATCAAGGAATTGTTTGATAAAAACACAAATGTTACCCATCAAATTCACAAAAGGCAGTGAAAATAACTTCAGCAATTGGAAAATTTATTGTTGGTGACTTACAACCACTGTCTGTGGTGGATAAACCCTACTTTAGACAGCTACTAAACATCATGGACCCAATGTACACAATTCCTACAAGATGTTACTTTGCTGACACAGTCATACCTAGCATGTACACTGACATTACGGGCAAAAGTTGAAAACAAATTGAATCAGTTTTTAATTAATCTTATCTGACAAAAATTCTTTTTGCTTAAAAATATTTTATAAAGGAAATGTTTCATTTTTTATTATTAGTTTTCATTTTTTTCATGTTAAAAGATGTAACACAAATAATTAAAACATTGTTTGTGTAAAATGCCTGTTGAAATAGACCTTTAAGTGGACTATTCTTCATTAACAGTGGTTAAAGATGGTCAACAGTTACAGTATTGAAAAAAAGTTTTTTAACGTTTAAAATTTCACAGTCTAGTCATATTTTACTTTGCTTTTTCTAGTCAAATTTCAAGAATCTCAAAGAACATTGTATATTGCTTACTATTTACTATATTGTCATTTATATTGTTTAGAATAATTACATTCCATGAAACGGTCCTACATGTACCATACATGTAAATACAGAAGTTTTTAAATAGAATGAGGTCTTAAGACAAGTCATTTTCTTCACATTCCTATTCAAAACTTCAACTGTGCATTGTTTTTTAACTTAACAAAGAGATTTGTTTTATGAAATTCCTTTGTGAACCTTGTCACTGTGTTTGTAAAACTGACTAGTCGAAGCATTCCTCTGTTGTGTTCATAAGTAAAAGGGTGTGAATATTGTGAATGTTTGTATTTTTACAATTATTATCCGTATCGTATTGTAAATAACCATATCGTCTCCCTTCGTATCGATATGTATCGTATTGTGTGATGACCGTATCGTCTCATCCCTAATTTGTACACACTGAGGAAATCATGTTCCTAGATTACAAATATTAGTGAAATATATGATCAATACTGTTGATTTAACAAATTAAATGGGAATAAGTTCAAGCATTAGATAGGCTAAATTTTTCAATCATGTGCTTTTCACTCATCATTATCTATGCTTCTCAAAGTCGGGAGTATTTTATGCAAAAAAAGTTAAGAAGTTTGAAAAAGCAGTAATGGCTGAGCTACAAGTATATAGCATGTGCAGCAATTTACAAGGAATGACCTTTATGTAAGATGATTTGCAGAGAGGGGAGCCCTATGTGCCATGCTACACAGAAAAAGCGACTTCTTACTGACGAAACCTCATACGCTTGTAGCACTGGACAATAAATCCATATAATTATTATCAAAGAATAAACAACAACAGTTGTTATTAAAACTTTACACAGATTTAATTGGATGACTCAGCCTTCTAGACCAAACTGGTATGGGGATGCAAACAGTAGTAAAGTTATTTATAGGTTTACAGCAGTCCGTTAAAATTTTGTCAACATCTTTCAGAAACACTTTTCCACCCCTGCCCACTTCCTCAAATATTCAACCAATATGCCCATTATTTGTATGTATAAAGGACGAGTCGCATCAACACAATGATGTGCACAATTGTCAAGATATCCTATAATAAAAAACTTGAGACTATAGAACAAAGGACATGTCAAAGGTCATCTGTAAAGCATTTAATGTAATTGAGTTAACAGGAAGTTAAAAAGGTGCTATCCTAGTCTATGAAGAAATGATGTAAAAATATAGGGAAAAAATGATGTTATATGTGAGGGATTTACATGCTGATTATATGTTCACATCTGAAAAAATAAATAAATAAAAACAACATGTTAGAGGAAATGTGACCACAATGGCACACATATCACTATCATAAAGAAAAGAAAAACCAGGAGAGATTGTGTGCCAAATGATGAGCCATTTAAAAAAAAGAGAAATAGAAGCTGAAATTAAACCCAGTTGGCAGGAACAAATGTCATAGAAGTACTTGTTGTTTTATTGTGTTACATACACATTGTAAAAAATTTTTTTTCCCCTACAGCAGGACCCAATACTGCCATGTTTATAACCGCTAGAAAGAACATTAAGAACCCCTTAGTAAAACAACTTTACATGATACTTTCTTTGTTTTCTTTAAACAAAAGGCCATGATGGCCCTTAATCGCTCACCTGATGACACAGGCTTTACGTAGGCTCAAATCTGGCATTAAGTAATTAAGAGTTATTTACTTTAGAAATCTTTGGTGAAGATTGGACCATTAGTGTGGCCACTGGGTTAATAACATTTTCTAGAATTTTACCAAGTAATCTACTGAATCCACATGACTCACTTCAAAACATATGTAAGATTTCATACTGGCAAACATGATGGTCAAGTTTGGTGAAGATTGGGGACCAATGTAGCCTCTTAAGTGTTTTCACAAGCTTTTTCTAAAATTTGACCTAGTGACCTACTTTATGACCCCACAAGACCCAATAACGAACTCATCCAAGTTTTCATGTAGACAAACATTCTGACCAAGTTTGATGAAGATTGGCCTATAAATAGGGCCTCTAGTGTGTTTACAAGCTTTTTCTAAGATTTGACCTTGTGACCTACTTTTTGACCCCACGTGACCCAGTTACGAACTCATCCGAGATTTCATGCAGACAAACATTCTGACCAAGTTTGGTGAAGATTGGGCTATAAATGTGGCCTCTAATGTGTTCACAAGCTTTGTCTAAGATTTGACCTAGTGACCTACTTTTTGACCCCACGTGACCCAGTTACAAATTCATCCAAGATTTCATGCAGACAAACATTCTGACCAAGTTTGGTGAAGATTGGGCTATAAATGTGGCCTCTAGTGTGTTCACAAGCTTTTTCGAAGTTTTGACCTAGTGACCTACTTTTTGACCCCACGTGACCCAGTTACGAACTCATCCAAGATTTCATGTAGACAAACATTCTGACCAAGTTTGGCGAAGATTGGGCTATAAATGTGGCCTCTAGTGTGTTCACAAGCTTTTTCTAAGATTTGACCTAGTGACCTACTTTTTGACCCCACGTGACCCAGTTACGAACTCATCCAAGATTTTATGTAGACAAACATTCTGACCAAGTTTGGCGAAGATTGGGCTATAAATGTGGCCTCTAGTGAGTTCACAAGCTTTTTCGAAGTTTTGACCTAGTGACCTACTTTTTGACCCCACGTGACCCAGTTACGAACTCATCCAAGATTTCATGTAGACAAACATTCTGACCAAGTTTGGCGAAGATTGGGCTATAAATGTGGCCTCTAGTGTGTTCACAAGCTTTTTCTAAGATTTGACCTAGTGACCTACTTTTTGACCCCACGTGACCCAGTTACGAACTCATCCAAGATTTCATGGAGACAAACATTCTGACCAAGTTTGGTGAAGACTGGGCTATAAATGTGGCCTCTAGTGTGTTCACAAGCTTTTTTCTAAAATTTGACCTAGTGACCTACTTTTTGACCCCACATGACCCAGTTATGAACTCATCCAAGATTTCATGTAGACAAACATTCTGACCAAGTTTGGTGAAGATTGGGCTATAAATGTGGCCTCTAGTGTGTTCACAAGCTTTTTCTAAGATTTGACCTAGTGACCTTCTTTTTGACCCCACGTGACCCAGTTACGAACTCATCCAAGATTTTATGTAGACAAACATTCTGACCAAGTTTGGTGAAGATTGGGCTATAAATGTTGTCTCTAGTGTGTTCACAAGTTTTTCCTAAAATTTGACCTAGTGACCTATTTTTTGACCCCAGGTGACCCAATAATGAACTCATCCAAGATTTCATGCAAACATTCTGACCAAGTTTGATAAAGATTGGATAAAAATTGTGGCTTCTAGTGTGTTCAAAAGGTAAATATTGACGCCGGACAACGGACGAAGCGGTATCACAAAAGCTCCCCTTGAGCACAACGCTAAAAATAGTATTATTCAGAAAGTTTAAAATAGTTGTCTTAAATTAAACAAAAATACAATATAAATAGTTACTTTAAGTACTTAAACAAAACTCAAAGCACACATGCAATCAAAACATGCACACACCAAAGCTTCAAGAAACCAGTTCTGTAAAATGCACATCAGCTTTCATATGCATGCATACTCTTTGCAGCTTCACAAATAGAGAAGTTTGTTGTTTCTTGTAGAAAATAAATCCTTACAGGCCAGTTATTTCCTAACAATAATTTGCAAACAATCTTGAGAAAAAAAAAATCTTTGCAGTTTCGTCTGTAAGAATGCTTAGATAAATTTAAAATTAAATGGAGAGATAGTATAAAGTGAAGCGGCTTACCAAATGCCCTCGACAAAACTTGCTGTAAATGAAATGGGAAAGAAAGAAAGTGTTAGATAAAACATTTGTTTACTTGTCATGCATGTGATCACTTGCATAGAAAAATGTTGACCTAACTTCATTCCTAGTAAACTAAGTTCTTATGAGACCAGAGCTTAATCAGTTAAATCTGAAATTGGGATTAGCCGGGATTTTGACCGATACTGCGCAGCGACATGTCTATCATTATAGCACAGGGGCACTTATGAGGTGCCCAGGGACTGAACCCGGCCGGTCCATTATACTGACACCGACGAGTCAGGCGTAATGCTGTCCCCTTAGCCCCGAGCGTTAGGAGGGAAGCCACTACTACCAACTTTAAAGTCTTTGGTATGACCCGGCCGGGGATCGAACCCACGACCTCCCGATCCGCAAGCCGACGTCTGAAATTGCACAATTTAGGCTGGTATTCAATTTCTAATGCTTACATTTAAGTTAGCAAGTTAAGATTGACAAAATCATCACTGAACTGCCCGTAAACAGTTTTTTTTTAAAATGTACCGCACATTTTTAAACATTATCACCATGAAATGCAGATAGGTCAACACAGTTTAATGGAAACATTGTAAGGTACAACTAGAACAAATGATGTATATTTTACATCTTGTACAAGTCCATTTCCCTAAAAACAGAATCATTTCTACAACTGTGAAGCATAACACAACATATTAGTTTAATAAAACAGAAAACAACACTTTAAAACGGCCATTTGTAAGCCTATAACTAGAATAGCTTTAGCCACTTAAGGAAGAATATGTTCTAAATAATAATATCACAATCTTAAAGAATTATTTTTATACCTCATCTAATTACCATCAAAAAGTTTCTGAAAGGAGATGGTATTTTAAGCAACCATATGATAAAATGGGGCATAAATGATCAATGTGCTTAAAAAAAAAAAAAATCTAGTTGAGTATTAAAACAGTTCATGGTACAGGGGCAGTAACAGAGTACATAGTTTGAAAGAAAAAGAACATGCATTTTAACCACTGGATGCACAGCAATATAATGTCGCAGGTATATATTCCCATGTAACTATAACTATCATCTTGCAACAATCCTTAACATGTTTAAAAATAGCAGTAGAGAGCATTTAATTTGCCCAAAATTGGCAGACCCAGTCACCAAGTCAGAAGACAGTATATCTGTTATGGTAATAAAAGATTGAGAAGGTAAATTTACTCTGTGTCTCTGCAGGGCTTTTTCAGCTTGTCTCACAGGGCCAATATTCGGCCATATTCCCAAGCCAAATAGCGACCATTTTTCCCAATTTCAAGAATTTTTTTTCCCAATCTCAAATTAATTCCCATTTGAACCGAAATGCCTTTTACCTTTAAAAAATAAATAACCAAGAAACCATGAAATCAAGACTTTTCCAATAAGCAAATCGTTTGTTTACTTTTGATCGGTGATCTGTGAAAAACTATTTTCTGTGAATTTATGTATGAATGTAACCGGTGAAAACATAGACTCGTACCCAGCCGTATACTGTAACGCAGGTTGAAGATGCGTCATGGAGCCATTACAGATAACATTGTAATCAATATATGGTTTGAAAATTAACAGAATTTTTTATTTCATAAACAAAAGTATTTTCGCCTGACTGCGTATCAAACTGAAAGGAGTTACGAAGCAAAAACGGTACATACAGTACGGGCTTTTATACTGACCCGCTAAATATAGTGACGAAAAATGTCGTACAATAGTAAGTACTACGTCATCTAGAATCTACCAACTTCTGTAGATGATGACCATAATACCATACAACAAAGAAGCTGTGGAGAGAGGGTTCAGCACATAAACCTACTATGCACTTCTTTGAGAAGCTCCCTTGGCCAGGAAAAACTCTCCAATTTAATGAGAATCTGCATTGAAGGCCTTGCAGAGCTTTCTGAACAAACTCTGGAAGAGCTCTGTAACACTTTCAGGGACACAAAAGCAAGGCAGATTTAGCTTTAATGCAGAAAAACAAATGTTGAAATTTCCCAATTGGTTTGATTTGTCGATACCCCCCCCCCCCCCACCCCCATTTGACTATTTACCGCACCAAAAATTCCCAATTAAGGCTGGGGCCTTTTCCCCCCAAAACCCCCTGAAAAAGCCCTGCTATGTCTTTCATGAATGAAATTTAAAAAGAAAAAATTAAACTGTTGCCACATAATCCTATTTTCAATACTGATTCTTTGGCATTAATCAATAGAGAAGATAAAGAAAAGAATGTAGCAAATTTCTTTTGAGCAAATATACTCTCTGCTCACAAAGAAAATGAAAGAACAATTGATGAAAACTTCAAAAGGAAGAGGTTAAGCCAACTTTTTTGTTAAAATAAAAGAAAGAGAGAATGACAAGATATCAAAATGTACAGAGCCAAGTGCAAAACAAACCTGCTTTCGAATGGCTGGGCCAATATTTAGCTTCCGATCTCGGAACACTATGTTGTCAGACTGAAAATAAACAATAAGTTTTTTATGAATATAAATTTATAAATAAATAACTGTAAGAGAAAAATAATAATGAAATAGTAAATAACAATAATGATACTAAATCACTCACCTCAAGACAATGGCATTCAGTTGGCTTTAAAAAATCTAACTGCAAGACTTAATGTTCTGTTAGGGTATATTGTCGCACCAATAACCTTTCAGTTATGTGGAAACGGCATCCACTTGAAGCAGATATGGTCCTGGGCTGACAGTCACAGAGCCAACCACTTCATTTGCTGGCAAGGGCAAGGGCTCTATACCACTTATGTTTAATGACTGGTATTGCAGTCCAGGTTTGAACCAGAGGCCTCACTATGCTCTACTAATGGCACAACCAGGTCCGGTCCAGCAAGGACAAAATATGCACAACCAAGTCTTTGGCATAAAGTGAAATTACAAAGCAAAGATTTGACAAAAATGGCTGAGAGGGTCTTCACTAATTTGACCTCATGACTTTCGACTGATCATGTCCCAGTTTTGACTTATCCAAAATTTCATGCAGACAAACATTCTGACCAAGTTTTAAGATGGTGACAATGTTTTTCTCAATATTTATTCCAGTGACTTTTTTTAATCCTAAATGACAGTTCTACAACTGTTCCAAGAGATTTCATAGACAAACATTCGGACCATGTTTTGCTGACATAAATCTTGCTAGCATATGGCGTTTGTAAGTTGTTGTTTTTTACAATTGGATCCGGTGACTTACCTTTTGACTAGTTTCAAGTTCCTCAAAGATTTCATTCCAACAAAACATTGAACCAAAATTGAGGCCTCTTGAGAGTTCAGAAGCAAATTGGTGATGCATTAAAAAAAACAACACTCATACTAAGCACATTGTGTGTAGATAATGTGCTCAGGTCAGCAAAAATGACGAAAGAAAGATCAGAAGAAAGGAGCAATTGTGCTGCAGATATATAAATACCTCTACATTTACTTCTTTCTTTATTATCCGATCTGCATCTTCCTGGTTTTCAAATGTGATAAATCCATAGCTGCAAAAGGCAAATATATTTACTGTTTACTTCCTGGAGATTTTGCATAATAGCAATAAACACAATTTCAAAACATGCAGCTGAAAGTTATATCTGAATGGGATTTTCATAACCTAAATTAGTGCAAATAAGATAGCAAATAATATTTCAAAAATATTTTCTAATATTCATAATGGCTGTTTGTCTATAGTTGGTATTAATAAGGTTATCATCTTTCTGCTTTACCCAGTCATAAATAAAGGATCTTGATCAATTCTGGCTGAATCAATTCTGTACTGATTAGTTAAAGTACTTAAACATTTGCATTAAATGTTTATGTAGGTGAATACACAACACTGTACTATGAGGATTATGATATTTCATGTCCATTTCAGATCCTGAATCCATTTAAACTATGTACAAGAAAACAAGAGGGTCATGATGGCACTAAGTATCTCAACTGAGGACCTGGCTTTCAGTAGGTTTTAAAACCTTATCACCTTATGCTGTGTTTAAAGATTATCACACAGCTAGAGAATTGTCCACTAACCGCTTTGTCCCATACAGGGCATGGGGTGTATCAAGTGTGTCATTTAGCATGCCCAATAGTATTCATTATACTGTCAAGTATAAAAAGAACCAAGCAAGTAAAAAAAAATTTAAAAAAAAAGAAAGAAATGTTATCTTGTAAAATAAGTGCGGTAAAATCAACAAACCCTTTCGAGACACCAGCTCTGTCGGCTATGATTTTTGCATCTTTAACTGCACCATATGTTGCAAAAAACTGTTTTAATTCTACTTCGGTTGTCTGAAAGAGAGAGAAAAAAAGTATTTAATGAAGATAAAGGTTAAACAACAGAGAAATAACAACAAAAAAATCTCCCTGATAAACAACAGACAGTATGGTTGCCATAGGTCAATCCACTAATGCAAAATTAACCGTCACAACCTTGTGACAAACAATTCAAGTTGATCAGTAAAGTTTGTAACACTTAAAAAGTTTTATAATATTTTTATTTTTCTCTTTAGTATTTAATGGTGTGCTTGTGTAGAAACTAATTCTGTAAACTGATTAAGTGACCTTCAATAACAAGAGGGCCATGATGGCCCTTAATCGCTCACCTGATGACACAGGCTTTACGTAGGCTCAAATCTGGCATTAAGTAATTGAGAGTCATTTACTTTAGAAATCTTTGGTGAAGATTGGACCATTAGTGTGGCCACTGGGTTGATAACATTTTCTAGAATTTTACCAAGTAACCTACTGAATCCACATGACTCACTTCAAAACATATGTAAAATTTCATACTGGCAAACATGATGGTCAAGTTTGGTAAAGACTGGGCCATCAATGTAGCCTCTTAAGTGTTTTCACAAGCTTTTTCTAAAATTTGACCTAGTGACCTACTTTATGACCCCACGAGACCCAATAACGAACTCATCCAAGATATTATGTAGACAAACATTCTGACCAAGTTTGATGAAGATTGGCCTATAAATAGGGCCTCTAGTGTGTTCACAAGCTTTTTCTAAGATTTGACCTTGTGACCTACTTTTTGACCCAACGTGACCCAGTTATGAACTCATCCGAAATTTCATGCAGACAAACATTCTGACCAAGTTTGGTGAAGATTGGGCTATAAATGTGGCCTCTAGTGTGTTCACAAGCTTTTTCTAAGATTTGACCTAGTGACCTACTTTTGACCCCACGTGACCCAGTTACGAACTCATCCAAGATTTCATGCAGACAAACATTCTGACCAAGTTTGATGAAGATTGGCCTATAAATAGGGCCTCTAGTGTGTTCACAAGCTTTTTTTAAGATTTGACCTTGTGACCTACTTTTTGACCCCACGTGACCCAGTTACGAACTCATCCAAGATTTCATGCAGACAAACATTCTGACCAAGTTTGGTGAAGATTGGGCTATAAATGGGGCCTCTAGTGTGTTCACAAGCTTTTTCTAAGATTTGACCTAGTGACCTACTTTTTGACCCCACGTGACCCAGTTATGAACTCATCCAAGATTTCATGCAGACAAACATTCTGACCAAGATTGGTGAAGATTGGGCTATAAATGTGGCCTCTAGTGTGTTCACAAGCTTTTTCTAAGATTTGACCTAGTGACCTACTTTTTGACCCCACGTGACCCAGTTACGAACTCATCCAAGATTTCATGCAGACAAACATTCTGACCAAGTTTGGTGAAGATTAGGCTATAAATGTGACCTCTAGTGTGTTCACAAGCTTTTTCTAAGATTTGACCTAGTGACCTACTTTTTGACCCCACGTGACCCAGTTACGAACTCATCCAAGATTTCATGCAGACAAACATTCTGACCAAGTTTGGTGAAGATTGGGCAATAAATGTGGTCTCTAGTGTGTTCACAAGTTTTTCCTAAAATTTGACCTCGTGACCTACTTTTTGACCCCAGGTGACCCAATAATGAACTCATCCAAGATTTCATGCAGACAAACATTCTGACCAAGTTTGATGAAGATTGGATAAAAATTGTGGCCTCTAGTGTGTTCACAAGGTAAATGTTGACGACGAACGACGGACGACGAACGACGGACGCCGGACGAAGCGGTATCACAAAAGCTCCCCTTGAGCACGTTGTGCTCAGGTGAGCTAAAAAATAAAGAAATCACTCCTTACATTTGCTGCAATTCCTCCAACGAATATTCTATTTGGGATAACTGTTCCATATTTTGGGGCACCACTGAGGGGAGTTCCACAAGGAGTTGAGGTAGGACTGACATCGGCTGAGGAAGTCTGAAAAGTTCAGAATAACATGATTACTCCAGAAATCAAAGTGCCACAAACCTACAATCAATCAGTATCATGATTACTCCCAGGAGTCACAGTACCACAAACATACAATCAATCAACAGAGTTCTGCAGAGGGTGTTTTTACAGGGTTACTGAGCTCAGTCATTCTTTGCCATAGAGCAGGGCTCCCGCTGCCATGCGCCATTGGCGCAAAAACTAAAAAAGTGGCTCATTTTTTTCAAAATTGGCGCACGTTTTTTTCGGCATTATTTTTTGTGAATCGCTAAGCGGCCAAGACTGGTAACCATTTCCACGCGCACTGTGATACGCTAGAAAGGAGAAACTCGATAGCCAGTCAAACTTGCGCGGCGGCCTTCACCTTGAGGGCATTGTTGTGTTGACATGTTGTGTACGTAACTGCCGAATAAACATCGCCTCAGGGAAGGATTAGTGTAATTTGCGAGAGGATAATAAAGCAGCCAGCCGAATGTTCGTTGCGATCATTAATTGGACAGTACCGGACTGTCGATTAATATATAAAATATATACAAATGTTTTTGTAAATAAAACGTAAAAGTTCAGGTTGTTTTCTTTTCATTCTCAATTCAATGTACAAAAACTGTATTAAAATAAAAAGAATTGCGTGTTAACAAACATACATATACATACTACAAAAATAACATCAAAATTGAAGCATGAATTTGGCTCATAAAAATGGCTCATGAAATATAAAAGTGGCGCATAATTTTCAAATTTGGCTCATTGGTTGGCGCGGACCTAAAAAAACCCAGCGGGAGCCCTGATAGAGCTTTATATGGAACACAGCTAAGCCCCTGATGGCCATGTTTTCAAAGATTACTAGACAGCCTTTTATGGAAAAAAGGCAACAACTCTGTTTCGACTAGTTAACAAAAAGATTTTCAAAGTTTTATTAGATAGCCGTTGGTGGACTATGCAGCAATATAAGAAAAATAGCCAAGTTACTGACAGCATTATTGATAAGTCTTCTAACAAACTTTTCATTCGCCACTTCATAATGAAGCTTCTGAGTAAAGTTTGGTTAAAATGTGGCCCAACACTTTTAGAGGAAATGTTGTTGAAAAATGTTGACAGGCATATGATGGTGGGTGGTTGCAATACCTCACCCAACAATGAGCCAAATATTTGGGAAAATTTTCAAAATCATATGGCGAAATGAGCTGAACAGCCCTGTATTAAACAACAGGGACATGTTGAATTGCACACCAGAGGACACTTGCTTTCAGTAAGCTAAAACATAGTATCAACCGAATAAATGTGCTCAAACTGTTGTTAAAATCTTGTGATGCCACCAAGACTCTGATCAGTATTTTTCTTTTTGTTACAATGCACCAACACAATAATGGTCATATTGGCAACGTCCAGCTAATTATATTGGTGGAGGAAGACCCCAGAGTCATTTCAGGGTTGAACCACCAGCCCACCACAGGTAAGCTGGAAAACCTCCTTGCATGGAAGTTCTCGTCCCAAACGGGACTCGGACCCATGCAGCGAGGAACTAAGAAGTTTTAAGTTAGTGGCTCTGCCACGGGCGCTTCCTCAACAATGCAGATAAAGTATTGTGAAGCTTAGGACTAAAACCAAAGAGTGTTGACTATATTGACCTAGTGACCCAATTCTAAACCCCAAGTTTGGTAAAGATAATGACATAAAAGTGGCTTATAGTGCATTCCAAAAGTTTGTTTCCATTATAGTTTTATCTAGATTTTATGCGAAAAAGCAATCTGACAAAGTTTGGTGAATATTAAGCAATAGATTAGGCCTCTAGGTTGATCACAAGGGTTAACTTAGAAACCTTTTCAAAACCGAGTTTCCATCTCATTCAAGATTCCATGCAAACAAACATTCCAAGTTTGGTAAAGATTGGGCCATAAATACAGCCTTCGGTGTGTTAAAAAGTTTGTTTTCACCTCTTAGATTTGTGTGCAACATTTTTCATTTTTTTAAATGCAATAATGTAGCAAAATTGTGCCCTTGGCAGAACAAAGAATTTTCAATGTTTTCTCTGGAGCGAGTTGCTTACATTTTTGTAAGAATACTTTCACTGCTGGTGCAAAGCAATTGCTGTGTCATTTTGAAGTATATTTATCAGGATAAAATTCAAAAAGATGATTAAAATGTTGATCTCACAAAATACCAATTCAGCCACTATCAATACATGCTAAAGAGGAAAGCAAGTGTTAGAATCATGTGATTGAGGTACCTGAAAAACAGGGTTTCCCCAAGGCCCTTTTCCACTGGCTTCAAGAGACTTGCTATAGACTTTTCCATATACACAATGCAGATTCTAGATTCTTTAGCCAGTTTAGAGATTGTCTATTGTATCAAAACAAAGACGTAGTTATTGGATATATTAAATTAATTTATAATTAAGCTTTAACTGACAGTATTTTACTTTCACATATGGTAACTGAACTGTACCACAAGAAAGTCTCTTCAAAACCCTGATCTACTTAACACTTTAGTGCTGCTTCTGTTTTCTGCAAGTTACCAGAACTAATCTATATGGAACCATAACCAATCTATATTGATTCCATACACTGTGTGTACTTTTTAATAGCTAGAAGTTTGAAAGGTTTGTGTATCTTTCCAACATACATAGCTTGGCATGTCAATTGCTGTCTTCGACAAAACCTGCCAGACCCACCAAAATCTTCTCTGTCCATATTTTTTTTTAACTCGAACACCTTGGTTAGCTTCACAAGCTTTCGAGTCAAAATTCAAAATCATACTGGTCCAGTAAAACTTGGCCGGTCCAGTAGGTACTGCCAGCTTGGTGAACCAGAAGGTCCAGCATTTTTAAATTTCATTCGTGAAGACCGCAACCGACATCTTTAAAGGTTTCAACCTACAGTTTGCCTAGATCAAAATTCATGTAACACTATCTTTCCAATATTTTGGGGAATTTAGGAATAACTCTACATAAATTAATACTTTAGTCAGTTTAATTTCCAATATGTCATTTTAACCACATATCTGCATTACAAGACATAATTTGTCAAATACATATAAAATGTGTGACGTCAATCTATTTCTGGATTATTTAACATATTGGGGAATTCCCGAAAAGGATTTACCCGTCTTGATGGCAGTATATATAACATTTTACACGGACAGGTCAACCTGTCTTTATAGCAGTGAAAGGGTTAAATTCATTGCCAACTGTTGCATAGCCAGATACATGATGACAATGACTTTCAGTAAGGAATAAGGACGAGTTTGCAATTTTCACCTTTTTTGTTAAGAATCTTTGGGCTCGTCCATTAAAATAATATGTGATAATTTTATCGAAAAATAAAGAAAAGACATAAAGAAGTCATTCTACAGTTTGATCACAAAGGGTGTGAATGATGGGTTTTTATAAGCAGCTGCTGATTACATTTCTCCATGAAATTATTGATTGGCGGCATGTTCACAAGGACAGTGCACTGTTCTGAACAAGGTTTAGGAACGTGTTTGAAGCTAGTGACCTCAAGTTGGTGATGCAGTATGTTCTCTCAATTGTGTAGGGCTTGGAGTGCTGCGAGAACATCCTGATCTGCGCGGTAGCATATAAATTTCTTTGATCTATGCCATCAAGTCTGGCATGTACACGATATACTGAGGCATGGTGTCTTATGTAACACAGTACACGCTGTTTTACTAAGCAAACAGTCGTGGTGATTTAGACTTGTGCTAATAAGCCATCATAGCATTGCTTGACCTGCTATGCCATTATGATTTTTGACACATTTCTTAATTGTGTAGGGCTGGAAGAGCTGCAAGAAATTCTGCTTCTCGCGGTGGCATGATACAAATTTCTTTCATCTGATGGTGTCTGGCTGTAAGCTCTTCACTTTCTTTCTTAATGAAAATCTAAGAATTCCTGCAGAAATCTTTTAGGCCTTGTTGTAGATCACGATTTTTAGAGAACCCCCTGCCCCCACTTTGAAGGTTATTTTCCAAGGAAAAATTCTGTCTTATAATTGAGTATATACAGAAATAAAAGCATTATCAACATCCTGTAAGTGCTATCCGTCAAATCTCTAGGAATATCTCAAAAAAAAAAACATGAACAATGAAGTACAATAACACACTTGGTCAATTCAATTTTTGTTATGTGGAAGCAAAAGCAATGTGCACTCATCAAGCTTTAACTGTATAAAACTGGTAAAACTCAATAGGACAAGCATTGTATATACACATTCTGACCAGCCCAAACCTACAAGGAATAGGTAAATATGGTAAGGCTACATGCAAAACTTGGTTTTCTATAAATGTTTCACAACTCTCTAAGCAGCTACTGTTAAGACTCTTATATTTCCAACATTATTTTGTGTGTCTGGCTGAAGACCATTTTTTGTTGTTATGTTTTTGTTCTTATTACCTACAAGCAAAATTATGATGCATTAACCATGTCTTCATTCAATTTCATGTTGATGCAACTGTCTGTAATAATCAAGCACTTAATTGCAATAACTGAATCCGAAACTGGCAAATGTGTGCAGAAAATAAAACTTTCAAACAGGGTCAAATGACCCATACAAAACACAAAGATATAAAAGTTTAACCCTTCACTTACTTTTCGCGTGTTTATAACAATTTTGTGTTTCTAATACTTGCTGTGGCTTCTATGTATTTAGTACGAGTATTTAACACAGGGTTCCCACAATTTCTGAAGGGAAAAATTCAAGGTCTTTTCCAGTTTTTTTCCAGGTATTTTGTTCATTTTCAAGGTCTATGAATGTGAACATTCAAGAGTTTTGCAGTAAATATTTATGGGAGTTAACAAATGTATGCCAACAAATACTCTGATTTTTTAAATCAAATTCAGTTGAAATGCCTTATGATTATTAAAATGCACTAACCCTTTCACTCATACAGTTCTCCTAAATAACCATATGCCTAATGCATAACCAGATGGCTTATCAGGCCAACTGGCATGCATGGGTAAACTGGTGACAAAGGTACCTCAGGTTCATAGAGCATTTATGGTTTTGTGTGGGAAGCTGACAGTAGTTATGTTTAGGTTTTATTTTAAGCTAGAATGAGTTACTTAATCATATTTATGTAATTAAAAAGTTTATTCAGAAATAATTTTTCTTTCTGATGATACAATTTTCAAGCATTTGAGGTTATATAAATTGTTAGAAGAAGGGTTTGAATAAAACAAAAGAAATTTGTCATAGGCAATTTCATTATTTTATGTTGGAAATATTCATTAATTGCTATTGTTTTTTATTTACAATAAAACATATAAAATTTGATTCCCCAAAACCAGAAAATTCTGACTCAGTGTCACTACCATACAAAGTATCATAAGCATCAGGCATACTTCTGCAGCAAGATAAAGTGAGACTATTAATAAATATTATCAAACAATTTGTGTACAAGATCTTTTTCAATAGGTGTTAAGGATGCAGTGATTAGAATGCTAATGAACAAGGCAATCAAATGAAGCTTAAATACCTTCCAAGTTGATCCACAGAGCAAAAAACATATTGCCCCTCTCGTAAGTCAGTGGGTTTTATGGCCCAATGCTGCCCCGAAGCAACAGGGGGTTCCGATAAGTCGGCAAAACTTTTCAACATCAAATACTTCACTTCCATTTATTGTGAAGGAAGCGGATGTTTATTACATCAGCATACTCGGATTTTACTGTTAGGCTGACCATGTGAGAGTTGTTGCGGTTTAGAAATGGTAAGATTTGCCAGCGAGTGTAAACAATGGAAAATTCCATTAAGGTGCTCTACAAACTGAGCAAATTTTCACAATTTTTTTCAGAACAACCCCTCTATTTTATTCACTAAATGTATTTATAAAGGCTTTATCTTACTGAATAAAGATAAAAGAAAGACTTTACATGAAGTATTCACTTATGATATTGCACTTAACTTCGAGGGCGTAATTTCGACAAACTATGCAAATGACAGCATAGCGTAAAATGGCGTATGTATGAGCCAGACGCACAACACTAAAAATCGCCAAACTATGAGCCTACCGCACAACGCCAAAAATTGCCAAACCATGAGTGAAAGGGCTAACAGTTTTCCCGGTAATTTACCGTTTTTTCCCCATATCATGTCAAATTTAAGGTCTTTTCCCTACTGGGAGTGTTTATTTTCTAATTCCTGGCTTTTTCCCGATTTCCCGGTTCTGTAAGAACCCTGTTAACACCCATCAAGGTCTGTTCATCTTGAATTAATGTCATGCGCATAACTTAACCTGATTGGCTTGAGAATGGAATTTTCTTGCTATTTAGTTTAGTTTTCTTATGTCATAGTGGAGTCGATTGTTTTGTTTAACAACTGGCCAACCTGTCGTAGAACTACCGTAAAAACCCTTAGTCTTCGGCCAGCTTTAAATACAGTCTAACTTGTACTAGCGGTCGTGTGTTAAGAGCGGCCATTTTGGTGTAAGCGGTCACTTCAATTCCCCCCGAGCAATTTCTTCTTTAATTTTTTTGTAATAAACGGTTGTTTGTGTTCTGCGGCCAGCGGTCACCTTCAAACGAAATAATCCTTCCTTAATTGAGCCCCAATCAACGGCCAATCAGCAGTCGTCAGTAAATGGACGTGTGAACGCTAATCCCCTTCACCCCACCCACTACACAGTGACAAAGGCGAACTCTGCCTAACTACCTAGTGATTGGCAGCTTGATATGATGAGCGTAGGGATATTGTTGTACCAGTTAAGTAGCGATGTACTTTAATAACCTTTACTAATGTCAATCTGTGTCCAGTTTGCATAATCACATGTAATTTTCACCAGAGAGTTATCACGTGACAACTCTACTTCCGCTTTTATGTTTAAGTACAAACATTCAGGTGCCGACATTACTCGTTAAGGTTTAAAAGCGCATTGCCGTATCGGCGGCCTTTTTTTAATTGTTTTAGTTAAAAGAGAAATTAAAACTGTTGCCAAAACAAACTGTTATTTAATTGTCTTATCTTTAATGTTGAACTGTATAAATATGGAACATTTAGAACTCGTCAGCATTATCAATAAGATATACATCATGTCTAAACGGACGTGCCTGACGCTAGAAGATCGAGTTAAGGTTGTCAAGCTTCTGGATGCTGGCAAAAGTTCGCGAATCGTCGCAGCAGAATTTAATGTTGGGCGGACCCAGATCCAGAACATAGCAAAAAGGAAAAGAGAAATTATAAAAGAATTTGACAATGAGAATTGCGAAATGAAACGTCCACGACGATCGACACCAAATGATGACATTAATGAACTATGCCACCGATGGTTTCTTGACGCAACGGCTAGACAAGTGCCTGTCTCGAGTCCACTACTAAGAGAGAAGGCATTAAAGTTCAGCAGCGACCTTGGAATCGTTGACTTCAAGGCATCAACAGGATGGCTGGACTCATTTCTTCGAAGGAACAACATTGTGTTTAAGAAGCAGTCAGGTGAAAAGGCAGCAGTTAACATGAATGTTGTTGATGAATGGATTGAAAAACTTCTGTCAATATGTGAAGGCTACAAGCCAAGTGACATCTTCAATATGGATGAGACTGGACTGTTTTATAGGGACACTACCAAAAACACGTTCTTTAAAAAGGGGGAGACATGTGCCGGTGGAAAGCGCTCAAAAGAACGGATTACTGTGGCCCTGTGTGCATCTATGACTGGGGAAAAAATCCAGCCAGTTGTCATTGGCAAATCAAAAAAAAACCACGATGTTTTGGCTCCTTGACACTAGATCAGCTGCCAGTACGCTACTACAACAATCAGAAGGCATGGATGACCTCTGCCATTGCTGATGATTGGCTGAAATGGTTTGACAGGAAGATGATGGGGAGAAAAGTTCTTCTTTTCCTGGACAACGCCCCCGCTCACCCACACGTTTCTTTGAAGAATGTCAAAATTCAATTCATGCCAGCCAACACAACATCTGTCAGCCAGCCCATGGATCAGGGCATCATCCAAACCCTGAAACTGAAGTACAGAAAGCGCCAACTTCAGCATGTGCTGAATGAAATGGACAAGCACTCAACAAAGACGGGCCCGGAAATCATCAAAGATGTCAATGTGCTCCAGGCTATTCACTGGATAGACCGAGCATGGAGAGAAACAGAGATCTCAACAATTGAGAAGTGCTTTACAAGATGTGGTTTCAATAACAAAGCCCCTGAGAGCCAGGACACACCCTTCGAGGTTGATGTTGACGAGCTGCCACTGGCCCTACACAAGATGGCTAGAGAGGTCTTTGATTGCGACATTCAGGACCTCATAAACATTGATGCACATTTTGACATATGCAACAACGACATGAGTGATTGGGACAAACCAGCATCTGAGCTGATGGAAACATCACATGAAACAACGACAAATGAAGACATGACGGCGGAGGAAGAGAGCGTACCAGCACAGAAGAATGTCATCAATATCACCGAAGCCAGTTTGTACCTTGACAAGATCAAGAAGTTTGCCTTGGTGAAAGGACAATCAAATCTTCCGGAAAGTGCATTAGACATGGAAGACATTATCACTAGCATGAAGTTAACCAGTGCTGTCAAACAGACGACAATAAGTGACTTCTTCCAGAGAAAGTAAATGTGACAAACGTCATAAATGTGCTTCTGTTTACAAACAGCTCAGCTGATATTAGTTTAAATTATGCTAGATGTATATACATGTATTTAAGTTGTTTAATCATACAGTCTTTTTCAGAGTAAATGATATACCTTGTTATTTATTGATGTTTCCTATTACATGTTTATTAATGCTTTATTGTTTAATTATGACATGCATTAAAATGTTGCATTTACTTTGACTTTTTTTTTCTTCTTTTTAATATACATTTATGTACACCTAAATCAATCTTTTTAATAAAATACATGCACATGTAGTTTAAAATTAAAAAATAGCATGTAGGAGTACTTAATTAATTAAGAACTTAATTAAGAGATTGCATTTCTTGTAGTCTCCAAAGGGATGTTTTGTATTAAGCAGCCAACTTGTCTTAAGCAGCCAATTTTCGTCAATCCCTTGGGTGGCTGCTTAATACAAGTTTGACTGTAATTATTTTTTTATTGGTCGAAAAATTGGGGTTACAAAAAAATAATTATGAAAAACGTGGCCGAAAACTTAGGGTTTGTTCGCGATGCCAACTATCTGAAAATTGGTACGGTATACATGTGGTTTATGATTTTTTTTTTTTTATTTCATGTTGATAGAATGCCGGTTGATTTAGTCTTACGCGTTGGCGAGATCAAATATTCCCAACTTGATAAAACTGCGGACTCGAAAGTGTTAATAATGACAACTCCCTAATCTCTTTTCCTTTGTGTCCTGCATAACAAACACACGACCGCACCGCCATTTAACTCAGTGACGTCGCTGGCAGATTGCCAAGACACGTGACCAATAAAGCAGTCAATCAGTTGCGCATGTTTACAAATGGCTGACACAACGTGTGAAAACATGTCGAGAGGATTAACCAATTAACTAGTGTAAGCGACTGCACAGGTTAATAAACTAAAAAAAAAAAACAGTCAATTAATGGTTGAAAATGGTGGCCGAAAACTTAGGGTCACAGAAAAAAATGCCGAATTTTAGTGGCTGAAAACTTTAGTGGTCATTTAAATATTTGGTTAAAAAAAAAAATTGACGGTGGCCGAAGACTTAGGGGTTTTACGCTACCCTTATATTTGCTTGGGCTTTAGTAAGGGAGCTATACCACTATCATTTTAAACGGCTTTGTTATGTCGCCGCCAGGGATAGAACCCGGAGCCTCTCATACCTAGAGCTAATGCTCTCCCCATTGCGCTACAAGGTCTGGTGTCGTAGATTGATTTATTAATGTCAACCATGCACTGTTTAGAAGTTTACTAGTAGTTTTTGTTTTATTGGGTTTATTGTCCCACCAACAGTATTTCAGTTATCTGGAGACAGTGTCCACTTGAAGCAGATATAGTGCTGCCTTCATCTACCATTTTTAAAGACTTTGGTATGTCGCGGCCCGGCCGGGATCGAACCCAGGGCCTCCCATACCTGGAGCCGACGCTCTACCGATTGCGCTTCCAATTTCAGTGGTAGTAGTTTAAAAATGGCAGCCACGAGTGATGACAAATTTTGACTTCACTTTGCATGCAAAAACAAGCGATACATCTTTTCACAAGCCGTTTGATGGGTTTGATGTAGAGGATATTACATTTGGGAACTTGATTCTTCAAGAAATTCCTATGGATCAGTCAGAATGCAACCAATGAATTGCCTTTTGACCTGGAGAAAAACTGGTCACTTCAAGACAACCCTCCAACTCTTGCTCCATTTGTCGGCAATCCAGGATTAAAAGCAAATTTGTCTGACAATCCAACACCATAAGACTTTTATAGCTTACTATTTGATGGTGAAATGTAAAATGTTACAGTAGACAACACCAATCAATTAAGCCGAGAGAAGATTAAAATCTTGAGACTGTCACAGCTTTATTGACAGAAAAATTGGCTACCAGTCGCTCTTGATGATTTGAAGGTTTTCATATCACTTGTTCTGACCAGGCGAATCAATAGAAAACCAGATCACAATAGTTCAGTAGAGCATATCGGCTTTCGGATCGAAGGTTCAAACCCCGGCCGGGTCAAACCATAGACTATAAAATTGGTAGTAGTGGCTTCCCTCCTAACGCTCGGGGCTAAGGGGACAACATTATGCCAGACTCGTCCGTGCCAGTATAAGGGACCGGCGGGTTCAGTCCCTGGGCACCTCATAAGTGCCCCTGTGCTATGCTAGAAATGTCACTGCACATTATCAGCAAAAATGCTGGCAAATCCAGATTCTTGTTAACACTGCGTAACTTTCACCTGGTGAATAATGAAGCTTTAAATGATGACCATCTCTATAAATTAAGAACCTTCATCAATATGTTGAAAAGAAAACTTCAGCAAGTAAGTGCCGGAGCAGGACATTTCTGTAGATGAGGTCACCTATCCCTTCAAAGGGAGATTGAAATTCAGTGTACAATCCTGCAAAGTGGAATAAGGCCCCTATTCCACGTCTCCGGATCAGTATTAGTATCCGCATTGCGTATCCGGATAAAAAAAATGGAACAAGTTAAGTAACGTTGGGGCTATTCTTGTCGTCCGTAAACTGCGTGCGTAAAGAATTGCTCAGTGAGCCATTTAATCCGTATGGGGATGACATACGGACGACATTTAGCAATATGAAGGGCAAGCTAACATCCACAGAAACTACAGAAAAAATCATTGAAATGGTCAGGGAGTACCCAGTACTCTATGACCAAAGAAGTACCACATACAGGGATGCAGATGTAACTGGGAATATTTGAATCTTGAACGAGATGGTGGTAGGTCCTGTATATTTTGCAGCGTGTTATAATGGCCCGTTCCCACCACCTGTGTCTTCTTTTGGAGCGAACTTTTCTGGCACGAACCAGAGCAGCCCCAATTAATAAAAAATGTTGATATTCTTCCTCATCTGACATGTTTTCTCTTCAACATACCTTCACAAAATAAAGATATTCTGTACGTATACGCAGGGTTGTCATTAGGAGGCGGCCGGCGGCCGATTTGACCGCCTCAAATGGAAATTGGGCCGCCTTAAATTTGGAAAAAGATTTTGAGCAGGCTCAATTAACTTTTGAGGAGGCGAGTGCTGAAGGCGAGAAGCGCTGCTATGGGGGTCCAGGGGCTTGCTCTTGACCATTTTCATTTCTTTTTCCAAATTTAAGGCGGCCGATTTGACCGCCTCAAATGGAAATTGGGCCTCCTTAAATTCTTAATAATAGAGTGTCTGCATTAAAATCTTCCACATTCAGATACTGATACGCATCCTGATCCGGATACTGAAACGTGGAATAGCGGCCTAAAGTGGGCATAAAGTTTGAGAGCAGCTCAGGGTACTGTGTTACTTTTCACATAATCCTAAACCATTGACAGTGATGAAAATGCTTGCCAGACAACAAAGATTGTAGCTCAGCTGTTGGCTAGAGCTGGCATGCTAGGAAAAGGCTATCTTGTGTTTCTGGTAGGGCTGTCACGATATGCTTTTGCAATATGCCATATTTAACTATTATAAGGAGCTTTTCACTAAATTACAATGACCAGAATGAACAACAAATGCCCGAGTGTAATATGACATGGCATTATAAGCTATAATATAACAGGTAAACACAGAAACAAGAAATTAATAGGACTAGAAGGTAGCATAGTAAAAACAATCAACAAACTGCAAAAAATCATGACACTGTAATGCGCGCATCGAGTGAATTCGGGTGCTGACAATTCACAAATGTATTTTGGCTGGTTGTAACATTACATGCTCATAAAATTGTCGGCATCGACACCACACCTTCAACAATTTTCTTTGTTGATCTGTCATCATTTACCTACAAGTGACTGATCACAATGGCTTTTTGTGATTTAATTCAGTGTTCTTTTGAAAAATCAATCCGCTTGGCAGGGTTTTCCCTGACGCACAAATCCTGCGTCATTGTCGCATTTTTTCTGTTAATGACCCTCAAAATAAAATACGATGCGTCCATATGGACGCAGCTTAGCGTGGAACGAAAATATTTCATCATTTCAGTTTGCTTTCCGATTTGTTGATTGTCCGAATTTCTGTTCTTCTACTTTCATTTTTAACCAGACTGGTTCGCTAATGTTGACGGTTTTTGTTCGCTAGTTGGGTTTACATAATAATCAAACCAGTCACCAGGTAGACGGGTTTACGGTGCGTTGATCGTATTTTCGTGTCTTTGCTGCTCAGCGGAAGACACAGTCGAACATGTAGACTGTATCACAGGTTTCTTGGGTTTTTTTACCGGAAAACCCGTCAAAAGTAATAACCAGTCTGTTAAAAAAAATGTCGCAACAAAACTGACGCAGTTTCTTTCGTCTGCAAGCTCAAAGCGCAATGAACCAGGTCCAAGTACTGCAAATCAGTGTTTGCTTGTTATTTTAAGAATGACCCCCAAATTTTTTAAATGACCCCCAGTCGGCGAAGCCAAGGGAAAACCCTGGCTTGGCTATGTTGCTTAGAATTTGCAACGGTCATGTACAATGAAATTGCCAAACAAAAGGTAATAATAATGTTCTAAGTATTCAGCAAGTACCTATTCTATAACAATGTGACTACTTGTAGTAAATTTAAAATCCAATAAGATTCATGCTTCTATTCAACATTTGTTTTTCATAAATCCTGAAATGAAAAATCAAAAGTCCGAACCTAGTTTAAAATTCCGATTGAAAGGAATACCGCAAGTGCAAATCAAGCATGCTGTATTTCCCAAACGTTTTTGAATGAACTCCCCTAACATGTATTGGACATTTGACTACATTTTCTGCCAAATTATCGCCAAGCATCTTTGACTTTGAATGCACCAAATGGTGGCAACATCCAAAGTTTACAAAATATCATAAAACAACAATGGCATGTTCATTGTGTATCGCATTACTGTACTTATTTTACCCAGTATTGCAATATACCATTATACCATGACAGCCCTGGTTTCTGGACTATTACAACAGACTAGACCTTGCTGATGAACTAAATACCCAGGATGCATATGTGGCACAGTCAGAGTGAATTGGGCAGACAGAAAGTTTCCCTCTAGTGAAGCTCAAGTGAGGCACAGCAGAATTCAGAAGGAGGACTGATACGATCGATATGTTCACACATATCTCTTTGCCACAAGACAAAGCTAGCCCTCCTTGACCAGAAGGGCAAGTATAAAAATCCCATTACCAAACAGATGTGTCACACAGACAACTGTAACAACATGGGAGGAGTAGATCTGTCTGACCAGATTCTACAATATTACCAGCCTCTTCGAAGATGTGTCAAGTGGTGGAGGAAGTTTTTCTTTCACCTTCTTAACTTGTTGGTTGTGAACTCGCACTAGCTGTATTTGCACTGTAGAGACCCCCTTGCAAAGAGGTCAAACCAGAAGTTTAGGTCAAAACTTGTATGTGAACTAGTGTAGCATGCACCAGGTGCACCAATAACCAAGGCTCGAGGTGGAAGAACCCCTGATCCCATTGGCAGACTGACTGGAACTACTCCATATTCATCCCTCCAAAACATGACACAAAGGCCTGACCCCAGCGAGGCCATTTTGCCTGCAATCTGCCACCTAAGGGTCAAGATGGACATAGAAGGGATTGAGATTTGCGACATTTTTGCCGATACTATGCAACGACATTTCTATCATTATAACACAGGTGCACTTATGAGGTGCCCAGGGACTGAACCAGCCGGTCCATTATAATGACACTGAGTTAGGCGTAATGCTGTTCCCCTTTTTTGGAAATACATCGCAGCTACCAATTGTTATCATTATAGCGACGTCCAGCTATTTGGTGGAGGAAGACCCCAAATGTCTGGGTTGAACCACCAGTGCACCACAAGTCAGCTGGAAGACCTCCCCACATTAAGTGCTTTGCCCCAAACCAGATTCGAACCCATACAGTGGGAGGCTAAGCAGTCAGAGTAGTTATAAATCAGCGACTACCACTATGCCACCAGTACCCCCTTTTTTCAGTAGTTTTATTCTATAAAAATGTTTAATTATACAAACTTATCATGAAATGGATACTATTTTAAAAAAAGAAAAAAAAAGAAAAAGTTATTACAGTCCCCCGACCCTTAGATATTTCAGTAATAGCCGTTATCAGAAGGGTTTATCTCCACAGCAAGAGAAGGGCTAACTGACCAAATAACACACTTTTTTTTAATTCATTAAACATGATTCACTTATAGGCGATGCACTGGAGTGCGCCGCCTATATATGGAAGCTGAAAAATATTTGCACATGCAGGCAGATGTCCTCGGACGTTCTCATTCTAGCTAGAGAATGATCGAGGGAAAATGGACAAGGGGTTCCAAATTCCGAAAGTTTCAAGATTGACACATTCCCAACGTACGGGTCCTATTTCGGTAAATGACATTCTTTTTATACATAACTATAGCAAGTATGCAGTATTATAATGTTAAGTTGTTCTTTTCATTAATATGTTTATAAATCTTATGAAAACGATTGGTTATTCGTTTAAAATATACTATTTTTATCTATAAAAACAGATTGATAGTGTCTGTAGTGGCACGTTATTCAAAATATCTATTTTACTCACATACAGATGACAATTGTGGAATAGCGCAGTGGTTATGGACTTGGTCTGCTGTAATCGGTCTCCAGAGATCAAATGCCACCGCAGTACAAAAAAAAATTATATGTGACTTTTTTCTTCTTTGTTTTTACAATAAATATAACGAAACATTTAAACAGACAAAAAATTTTGATCAATAACAAAGGTTAGTTATTATTGATAAGGATCATTGATCAGTTATTGTGACGCTATAAATATGCCATTGCAAGCGGATCTCCACAGCCATTCTCGTTAGAGAATATGCCAGCAAAAATGGCGAGGTGTTCCGAATTTCGGAAGTTCCGCGATTAACATGTTCTCTACATACGGGTCCTAATTCGGTAAATGGTGTGCTTTAATATTTATTTGTATTTATTTTTTGTTTGTAACTTCAGCGGTTTTTTTTTGCCTCATTGGGAATGGGTCCGGTACCATCAAATTGGGAATTTTTCGAATTGTGAAAGGTGCCAAATTGGGAATTTTCGCATCGTAAAATTAGGCTAATTGGGAATTCCATGTACAAGGTGAATATATTACAATATTTGCATAAATGTGAATGGTTTTGCATTCTTTGTATGTAAGTTTATTGACTTGAGAGGAATAAAGTGAAAAAAGTCTTAAAATAGTTTTATCAGCATGTTCATTTGAAACATGATAATGTTTCTGCAAAGTGATGGTGCAATAAAATAAATCACTTTGATGAAGAAAAAGTTGAAAACTACATGTATATCTGATCATAATTGTTACCTTATAAACAACTGTTTCTCATATTTTATGTTGGGTTTTCAATAATACGAATATAGGACAAAGTCCTATGAGTATTGCAACATATACCAAACTCTGTCAGACTGTTGTGACCAGTGTTGTTATTAATATAACCATCTAAACTTAAGTCTTTCTGTTTATAACATTAAAAATATTGATTACTCACTTAGAAAAAATCCTCAAACAGGACCAAAACGGCAACAGAAAAAAAAACATGGGATCAAAATTCGAGACAATGTGCCATTTAAAGGTTTTAAACATCTTAACGTGCATGATTTAACTCAAAATCTACTGGGTTTTTTGAAAAACAATGCTTGTATTTAAAAGTTATCCATTGCTCTTTCATAATACGCTATTACCTGCATAAAGTCTTAATAATTTGGACGATTGTCATTTTAAAATTTCGTAGCAGCCATGCCTTTTTTTACGTCAACAGAAAATGCGATTTACGGTAAAGGAATTTTCTCGCTGTTAGCCAATCAGCGTATCCCAAACTGGGGAAATACCATCGCGTCATTGTTTTTGCCACAGCGCGTCACACATTCTGTGAATCGACTGGTTTATGTTTCTTTTTTCATACCTCGTGGTTTGCCAATAGATATTGCAAACCAGTCTCTAACATTTTGTTCGTACCTATAACTTTTCGATCCTAGCGGCATAAGTGAAAATGAGTAAGAATTGAACGGAATTTTGTTTGTTTTTGATATTTTCTACTTTTTTTGTGGGTTTTGATGAAATTAGGAAAAATGCTTCTTCGGCGTCAATGGGAAGGGTCCGTTCCCGGAATTGGGAAGGGTCCGGTCGCGAAATTGGGAAAGACAGGTACCGATTGGGAACGAGTCCGTTTACCGGACTCGGCTAAAGAAGGAAAAAAACAATGCTGAACTTCCATGCAAACAAGGTATTTTTTTTAAATTTGTAAACATTAATGTACATATGACGGTTATACTTGTTCATGAAGACATGTGTCCCTTTCTTAGGATTGTACATTTAAGTACAGTTTGGTCGCCAGTACCGGACTTTCCCCAGTAACGGATCAAATTCTTAAAATATGATTTCTGCCATTCTTACGAGTAACTGGAATAAAAATTCAAAACTATATTTCTATATCTAGACCTTTGAGAATATATAGACTGTCGTTTACTTTCGAAACGATGAGCTATAAATTTTCACAGCATGCTTTGTCAACACACATGCAAATGCTGAAGAGTTCAGCCTCGTTTTGAAAACATTGATCGAGAGTAGACGACAGAACTGAGTTTAAACAAAATTATTTCATGCCAAGTTTATAAATGTTTGGAAGGTAAGTTATCATAGATTTCAGTAAATACTAAACTAACCTTTTAACACACTGTTCAATTTCTGTAGTAGTACTTATTTTAACCATTGTGTAGTCACCAGAAACGGATCACATTTTATGCTTCAATACACAAAACGTAATATTGCGGGATATGATTTGCACATACAATACTGTGCCCATGGAAATGGCTCCAATCTTTCACATGGTCTTGGATGATGGGAGAATTGTTCTTTCTGAACTATGTGGAGAACCTATTCCTAGTACTGATCCATGGCTGGAACAAAAATGAAAGTGGTGGTGGAGTTCACATACCATGCAACTATATAATTAAACCTGAGCAGTCATTGGAAAGCATACTTTCTAAATTGCAACACTCAATATCCAACATGAAAGCTGGCAAATGCATGAGCATTGTGCAGAAATAGTAACTGTATATGCATTAGCATTGTAAAGATATAGTAACTGTACATGTATATTCTAGTCCACTTGTTTTGTTTTGTGAAAATCATAGTTCATAGTTTGATACTAGTCTTGTTATTCAGTTCAGATGACTATTTTAGCAGAAACTATGAAATACTTGATCATTCCATTTAATATTGATCTCTTGTGTGTTGTTTACCTATAGTCATATTGTGTTTTTATTGTTATGTTGTATAAAATGATAAACCATTTGAACAGCTAAAGGAATGCTGTAATGGCATACCGTTGCCCCATGTGGTTACAGAAATGGAACATTTTGTATCACTTCCAATGCCTGTCATTCATTGGTTCATTCATATTTGCTATTGTTTTGTTCAGTTACAATAAATCAGCTGTTTTCTGTCATAAATGTGTGTTTTGAGATGGTCCCCGACCTTCAGTGTCACGTGATCCATTATAGGAGCAACTGATCCAATAAAGGGGAAGTAAGCGGCAGTACAAATGAACCAGTAAAATGTCTGAAAAGTAAATCTTTTTTGAAATCATTTGCATTAATCATTAGAGGAGATAATACCTTTATCTGCAACATAAAAGCAATCTTGACATTTTGAGTTTACATTAAAAAAATAAACTTTGTTTACATAGTGATCCGTTACTGGCGACCAACTGTAGCCTTATATGCCAAAATTAAATTATTCCAGTGATTTTAATGTTTACTTAATAATCCGTTACTGGCGACCAACTGTAGCCTTATATGCCAAAATTAAATTATTCCAGTGATTTTAATGTTTACTTAATAATTCTAATTCATTCATCTCTAAATTTCTAATAAATATTAAATTCCATTGTTGCGCCGCCCTCTGATGCATCGCATCAATGTATTTTGTTTCATTTGTGTATTTTGTTAAGTACATGCACCTTTACCCAATAGACCAACACGACAGTTCAAATGGCATCTATTTGATTTTATAGTTTAAGTTACTATGGTGCCGCACACCATTATAATGCACTGGAATTACCTATACTGATAAATGCAAGTAGCTGTGGATGATGAAATAATCATGAGCTGCCAAACAACTTTTTATATTTAAATTATGAAACAGGTGTTGCATGTAGGCACATTTTCTTTGCCAATATCTTTGCATATAATTGACAGATACTATCTAATTTATTGCACATTTTCATTGGGCCAATGGACATGCACTTCAGCAGCTAAGAGTGAGCTATGTAACAAAAAAAATTACTTTGAGCTAAAAGCTTTACTGCTGCCTTCCTCTTTGCAATCATGTTAGAAATTCCTTTTTTGAGATGATTTTGTTTGTTGAAGTTGAAAAAAAAGAAGAGAAAAGATCGTGATAATAAAACACAGAAGACAGATCTTTGTTTTGTTCTCTACAGATGAACCTGAAGAGTCAGTCAGAAAGGGAAATTTTCTGCCAGACATTTGTGTCAGGTTCATAGAAATTTCTGCACTGACAAGTTGAACAACTTATTCACTGGACAGCATATCATGTGGGACCTGTTTATAAACTGTGTATGTGGAAAGTACTTTGCATAAGTGGGTAATCCAAAACAAATAGGAAATGAAACTTCATACCCAGGTAGCAAACAAAACAAGTTTCAAAATAAGTTCCAAACCAAGTTCAAGCTCCATTTCTCATTTGAAAACAACAGAACACCAAACGACCAAAACGAAAAACAAAAACTTCTTTAAAAATCCACTTTTCCAAGGTGACATATTTCCAAAATAATAATTCCACAGAACAATACACAGAAATAAATCCAGAGGAGTATATACACAAGAATTTCCCAACGCCACTTTTGAAAATCCAAGATCACCAAATGAATACAAACATTACCGCAGATTCCTCTCTTTTCCTCTTCATGGCTTGCATTTGGAATCCAAGAAAACACTTTTTAAGTCAACTGGTTTACTTTCAGCCACTTGGGGTCCAGGTATACACAAATGAAAGGCATATGGCTCAAAGGTGTATCAGCAGCAGCAACTCTCTACCTCGCAGAGTACAATGACATAGCATCACAAATCTACACCTCGTGGTGTCATCTTACACTCTGGGAGAACACATTCAGAAACAGATTTGGTAGAGAACGTTTCGAAAATATTAGGTTCTTTCAATGGATACAGTTAGAGAGACATCTTTACTTACCATTTCCATTGGAATTGTGGCGAAGATGCAATAAATAAATGTGTAAATAAAAGAAGCAATCAACTACATGGAGTCGGGGAAAGTTCCGAGAATTCCGAATGCACCCACTGCAGCCGAATTTCTCGGGTGGACGGTACCACTATCATTCGGCGGGGTATACAAGTGGCAATGCGTACTGGGTATTTCGTAATTAATTGGAGTTGAATAGTGACTGCGAGTAAGGCATACACAAAATACTCTAATGTAAGCATACATTTTCATTACAACGGTAACTGTTCATATGAAGCATCTCTTAAATACTTGATTGTCACAACCAGAATCACCTAAACTGACTTTCATAGTGTAATCGTCTAAACTGATTCTAAGGCAAATTATTTCCCGCCAAACAAGTTCTAAATATATTGATTTTCTTGCTCGTTTGACCACCGGGTTGTTGTTCTTTTTGTTTGTCCTTACTCACTGTAGCCGCAGGTGATTTGCTTTTCTTCCCGAATTGTTGAACAGGGTCTTGTGTGTTTTACCCCTGATTTTGTTTATTAAAATATTCAGAATATTAAAATAATCAGAAATAGTTGTTTAGCCGAAGTTTATTCAATATTTCTTTGAATAGATTAACTCTGCATATAGATCTAGATCTAGCGAGATCTAAAAAGAAACACTACTGAATGACAGCGATAAGCATAGGATATTTCTCAAAAACATGAATAGATCTTGAGGTTATCTTAGTTTAAAACAAAATAACACCAGACATCTTGTTTACATCTGAATCAAGGGTTCTTTGTGCTTAGTGTAAATTTTTGTATCTAGACTACAAAAAATATCTACAAAATTCTAGATCTGATATTTCTTTTGAATCGCTTTGTGTTTCCTGTCCCTTCCGCTCCCTCTTTCTCTTTCCGTCGGTCTTTCCGTCGGCCTCTGTCTGTCCATAGAGCAATGTCTGTCTTTCGTTATTTCTCCGTCTACCCCCTCTCCCTCACCCCCCCCCCTTCCTCTTTCTCTTCTTCTTCTTCTTCCAATTTAGTTCATCCCTCGGTTGGCCGAGTATTGT
Organism: Sinonovacula constricta; assembly: GCA_007844125.1. Taxonomy (NCBI): domain Eukaryota; kingdom Metazoa; phylum Mollusca; class Bivalvia; order Cardiida; family Solecurtidae; genus Sinonovacula; species Sinonovacula constricta. The sequence goes on along the minus strand of CM017567.1, from coordinate 46,354,414 downwards.
CGAACTATGTACATGCGCGCAGCGGCGAAGGACTGTACACTTTAGTTGGTGTTGATGTGTATGTCTCCTTTTCTGTCATCTTGATCTTCTTTCTTATAGCCTTGTCCTTGTTGAGTTTGTATTCTCTCACTTCTTTAACTAAATCACTCAGTCTTTCCACCTCCAGTCTCGCCTCTTCATTTTGCCGATTTTGGAGTGACGCTTCTGTTTGGACGTCGCCATCTTGAAAAACATTCTGTTCACAGTCGGCGGAAATTTGAATCTCCATAATATCACCTTATTTCCACAAAAGTCTTGTAAAAATAAACCAAAATATCTAGATTTTACTTATTATTGTTTTTTTCCATTTTTTACTCCGTTTTTCTTACGTAAAATGCAACAAAAATAATTATTTTTACTTTCTAAGTGAAGCGTTGTTATTTTCACGTCCGTGACGTCATGGCGCCAAAACGTACGTCTGCCCGCCCGTCCGTCTGTCTGACTGCCCCTCTCTCTCTTTCTGTCTCTTTCGCTCTCTCTCTCTCTCCGCCCCCAATCTGTCTCTTTCTTTCCGTCCCTCGGTTCACGTTTATTTAGCCGTTTAAATAATAATTTATAAATCTGTGTATACATGCATTTGAAGAACACGAAATCATTGGGAAACAACATATTTAAAGTAATTTTCACACCCACCTGTTCCAGCTGGAATCACCGAATATGTATATTTCATGATATACAGTGTACCATTAAAAGCGGTATCCGGCAGTTTGCCTATTTCAAATACATGTAACTACATCTTGCCATTGCATTTTGGGAATTCGGGCCTAATTTCTGCATAACACATTCTTGAAAAGAACTACAATTTTGAACACGACCTATATTGTTAGACTGCACAAATTGCGAGAAAAATTTCCAAATGTCCATTCTTTCCAAATCTATAAAAACTCCCGATAGTGGTCTCTGCTGAAAACAGATATCGACATCAGAGCGAATTACCCGAATGACAATATACCGTGATCTCAAAAGTAAGTCGTCACGTGGTTTTCTTAGTTAAAAATAGCTATCTATGCAGCGTCGCTCAGATAGTACCTGTTTGCAATGAAGAATGATTTATGCTTCACTGTTCATACAGATCTAGGGCACCAATGAGCAGCACTTTGCAGGACCTTAGCAGGTAACAATGACTTAATTGGTTATTTGAGAAGAAATATTTTTTCCAAACCTTCCGGATACCAACTTTAAAGTATTTTAACGCCTAATTAACTTTAAAAGAACAGTATAGAATAAATGCAACCATTCAATACCGCCTCATTTGGACATGTATAAAATCAATGAATTTATATTTTTATTTATTACAGTAATATTTTGTTTCCTATGAACTCAATAAAATCTTAAAGTTCAAATTATTTATCTTGAAGTTTTATGTATTTCTTTAAAAATAATCTCTTTTACTGCTAATCTCGTTGTGAATTTGTTATAATAATTATTTTTAGATATTTTTAATATTTAATGACAGACAATATCTTAATTAAAGCTAGTGATTCTTATGATAACCAAACTCGTCGATAAATCTTAATGTTTACATCTTTTCCCAATTGACATTTAATAATTATTGTCCTAGTATTGAGCTACATCGGCTTTTTCAGTGTATTAATATAAATAAATACTTCGTTCCCATTAACAAGCATTAGTAAACTGACTGCATGCTTTATTGTACACTTTGCTCATATATTGGAATTAACATTTAAATTTTTTGGACCAGTTCTAAACAGGATCCTTTGAAATAAAAAATGAATACGGAATATCTAAGGGAAACAACTCGTCCACTTTTCTGATCAAGAAATAATTAATCATTCAATTGGTTGGCTCCCTTCTATACAGCAATACTGATTGAAATCAATGTAATATTCTCAATATTTTTTATGTTTATATTCCTCATCATCTTATCATTCAAATAATTATAATCATTTTTATCGTCCATATGTTCCATATTATCATAATTATTTCTCATCCCCATAATCATTATCTTAACCCTTACCATCATCATCATCATCATCATCATCATCACCATCATTATAATCTTATTACTTTAATCATTTCCATCATCCTCTCACCTGTGCTAATACTATCATCCGTCTCAGCAGCAGCAGCAGCAGCAGCAGCAGCAGCAGCTGCACCACCACCACCTCATGCAGCCCTAGCAGCAGCACCACCGCCACCACCACCACCACCACCACTACCACGAGCAGCACCAGCAGCAGCAGCACCAGCAGAGCAGCATCGCCAAGATCAATAATAGCCGCCTACACAACAAACAGTTGAAGTCCATACTTCCGCTAGCAGACACGCTGTTTCACCTTGTCCAAAACCGCTATGTGGTTAAAATTATTATTATCATTTTATGAAAACAAACATGAATTAAGGAAAAAGGTGTTTTAAAACCCCAATTAAGAAATGCCTGATTTTTAAAGTATTCGAAAATGAGACGTCTTAGATGGCAGTTCAGTGCTCTACTATCTGCGTCACTGTGTCTTGTTGGCGCCGCACTGGAGAGCAATGTTCCAGAGCTGTGCCTCTTATGGAATGCTCTTTTTATTACGGGGACGATAGTGTAGCTGGCAAATAAGGAAATCACATCTGTTCTGTAAAACCTTTTCAGAGAAAAGAACTGAGTAATCCGGTTGTTTTTTTTTAATATTGTAGTTTGCAACAATAATGTGTAGCTTGCAATTATTAAAAGTAGCTGGCATTTGTAAGAATTCGCAGCTGTCTGGCGATTTTCTTTTAACAAAAGAAAACGAGTATACCGATGTTAGCAATGCATCTTGTAAATACAGAGGTAGCAGAGAACAAGGAAAACTAACAAAGTAGCAAATACGCTACTTCCCATCACAGTTATGGTTCGTTATGTAATTAATAGACAACGTGAAGAGAGTGTTTAATTCCTGGGATAATCATCTTCTTGTTTAAAGCGCATGATGACTACGGCGCCTTGGGTGTCTCACATCCTAGCTCTTTCCTGTATGCTTCTTGTTTTGATTTTTGTTTTGCTGTTGTTGTTTTTGTTTTTTTGTTGTTGTTTTTTATTTTTGTTTTGTTTGTTGCTATTTTTTGTTGGTTTCAGTAACATTGTTGCTTTTTGTGATAAATAACTTTTGATTAGGTAATACTTATGAAAAATAACGTGTCGCACTTGTTGACCAGTAGGTCTTAAAATTAAAGTAGAAAACAAGGGAAACAACACTAACAACTGTCACTCAGCAGTGAAGCTGGCATAACCTCCCTTCTATCAACTCATCGGTTAATCAGCCGAAGTCGTACGCCTTGTGTTCGAAGGCCGTTCATTTTTTTACTGAAAGAAAAACATAACGAAAAACATTATTTAACTTTTTTATTATCGTTTAATGTTATTACCAAATCGTTATTTGATTTCGATTATTTATTAAAATATTTTGCGGTCTCTTTATTTTTAAAGATATCTGGAAAAAAAATCCAAATTTTTAAGCGTACTTATCGCTGATTTTTCTTACTTTTACTTTACGCTTGAAAATATTGTAAATGTTACCTACTTGTGTAGATGTGAACAGACTTTAAGCAGTTTACAGGCAGGGGAATGTCGGAGAGAGAAATCTCGTGTCTAAACTGTGATATATATTTCGTTCAATAATTGCATTGTTCATTCAGAATTTGTGGTGTGTTTTGTTTTAAAATCTATTTTAGTAATCAAATCCGTAAAATACCCCCACCTCCCCCCCCCCCCCACACACACACAAACACATGGCTTCGTTTCGTCGCATTGTAGTGACAAACTGAATATATAAACTATTTCTATTGGTTTAAAGCTGCTGTCTTATAGACAAAAGAAGAAATACACATCCAGAAAAAAAATGGTGGGGAAGTTGTGTGTGTGTGTGTGTGAGGGGGGGGGGGGGGTATAAATCAGAGTGTTCACAACTCTACTCTTTTACCTGGTTGGTGGTGGTGGGGGGGATCCCCCCCCCCCCCGGATCCATACTTGTACACCAGTTAATGTGTTGATTGTGCACAGGGGCGTCGGAGGGCTTAGATTGATCAACTAGTGGATATTTAAACGCATCGTTTTATTATATATAAAAGGTATTCCAAATTAAAGCCACAATATCTCGGACAGTCACTTGTTTACCTTAATCATAACAGTTTTAAAAGGTATGTGCTCTACACACTATTTCGTCGATAAAATTCAGTCACTGTTAACAAAATGAAAATGGAAGAAAAAGGCAAAATTGTAATATAACAAAACAATAACAAAAAAAAAAAGAACAAATAAATAAATAAAATTAACAGGAAAAAAAAATAGAAAAAAGGATAATGACTGGTTTTTATCTCGTTACTATATATTATATATATATATATAGACGTATCACCACTTGTCGATTTGGGGGATTTGTTCTTCCACAATGTAAATAGTTCTGCGTTCTTAGGTAATATTTTATCTATTATATTTAAATATTGTACAACATATCTAGTGTATTGTTGAACGCCTCGTTCAGCACACATAGACAATCATGCTTACTGACTCGCGAAAATACATAAGTCGGTTAAACGCATGTGAGCACACAATAGGGACATTTTGTTTGGCAGTCCAGTGCTCTGCTTGCCACTGACTCCTGGTTCATGCTTATCATTTCATTTTACTTTAAGGAGGTATCCGTCAATTTGGACCAAAACTATTTTTCATTAAAATATCATAGTAAATCATTGTTACCTTAACTACCTGAACAGCTCTCTTTAAAAATGCTGATTATTGGTGTCCTACATATGTCTGAAAAAGGAACCATAACGTCACACTCGTCAAACATGTGTTTCCTATCTGAACCTTGCTGCACAGTTAGCTATTTGTAAACTAAGAAAACCACGTGACCACTTATGTTTTAGCTTATCTCCGTCATTCCGCTGTGACGTCGATGTCTATTTTTAGCAGGAGTCACAATCGTTCTTATTTATAGATTTGAAAAGACTGAACATTTGAGTGTTAATTAACGAGTTTTACTGCCTAAAATTGAGACACTGTTGAAGATCGCCAAAAGCTTAGACTAAAGTATGATGTTTTTCTACAGAAATTAGCCAGAAGACAAATTTGCACATACTCTGATTGAAAACGCGTTCTGCGCAAATACCCCCAAACAGAGGTCAGATGTTGTTACATATATTTAGATATAGGCAAACTGTCGGATACCACGAGTAATATCAGGTTCAAATAAGGGGTCAACCATTTTGATGTCTTCTGTGATATACTTCTTGTTTTGAACTCTACGATTTACATTTTTTTCCCGGAGACAATATTTTGAATGCTATTGCTTTATTAATTCCCCCCTTCATTCCACATCAAAGCCGCATAAAAAATCTATCATTTTTTATGTTCACGTTTTGGAGACATACTTTGAGATAATCACTCTAATAATATCTTCAACTAAAGTTACTTTATGCTGTAAGTTTTCAATTGGGAACTGTAGAATTTTTTTTTCTAAAAACGCTCACACTCCAATCGGTAAATTGTTTTCTTCAAGAGCTATTGACTGCGTTTAACTCTTGAAAAAGACAATTTGCCAAAACTTTTGAGTGTGAGCGTTTTTTTTTTTTTTTTTGTTTTTTTTTGTTTGTTTGTTTTGTTTTAAGAAGCTATTTTACCTTTTCGTGTTGTATTTATTAGTTCATGTGTATTTTTTTAGTTTGTCTTTTACTTGCAACAATACATGTGACGTCTTAAGTTTTGTTGTATTTCTCTGCAAAATTCAATTATTAATCGGAATCATTACACAGGGATATATATCAAACCTGTTGTTTATAAATATAAGCATTAGGCAAGATGTCAGTTATAAGCTGGCTGCCCTTTGCAATTATCTTGTACCCAGTATGATAAAATGCATGACGTGTATATGTATAGTCCCCGGAAGTCCGGACTAATCCACGTAACTTAAGCGACACGCATCCTCGTTTACCGATCCGGTTCAACTTCGTAAACTCATAGCACATCTTCCGGAACTGAGAAAATCGCACCGGATCGAGCTCATTTTGAAAGAACTGACTTGATGGCACGAAAACAAAATCATCACTCTCTTCATTCCAATTAGCCAGTCTAGATTCTTTGTATTCCTTGTACTTGAGTGTGACGTAATTGGGACCGCTTGCATCAATATCCTGACTAAAATGACTGAATGCTGGCAGATCTTTCATGAGGTGTTTCATGAACGGATGTTTTGAACGACAGAACATGATTGAGTTGGTAAGCATAAATTCTGAGTTAAATACAAGACTCGAATGCTCGTACGGTTCCGGTGATAGCACGCATGCGTACTTAGATAATATCCGGTTCAAAGGTCTCAGACATTCAGTGTCAAGATCAGCGTAGACACCGCCAAACTCGAACAGAACCACGTATCTGGAATTAAAGAAGATTTTCAAATTTTGATTACAAAAGTAGTAAATATATTTAAACAATATTGTCAACCTTGATTCCTGTTTAAGATTTAAAAAAAAAAAACGCCACAGGGACAATGTTGATCGAAGTACAAGCACCAATGCGCATGGTGTCGGTTCGACGCGTTTTATAACACAATGCTCGTGTACATACTACTTTGAATGCATTTTGATATTAATCTCTAAGAGAAAAAAAGATGTATTTGTTTAATGGTTAAAGTGGCCAATGTTTATACAGTACATGGTCTCTCTTTATATAGATGCAAGTGGCTTTATAATGCTTATCTTGAAAGTTTGCTCGTCCTTTAGAGAAGAGGTCAGCTGTAAAACGTATGCTCGTCATAAACACTCAAGTGCAAAAAAGCTCAAATCTATTACATACCCAAGTTTAAATGGTGTTCCTAACGATACATGATTGCTCGTCTTTCGAGTGACACAAATACTTTATCTTTAAAGGTCTGCTCGTCTTACAGGTCCAAGTGACCAATGTTTACCAATGTTTACCTAAAATTGTCTGTCTAGCAGGCTCAAGTGCCGAACGTGTTATCTTAAAAGATTTGCTCGTCTAACTGGCTCGAGTGACAATTGTTTTACATAAAAGTTCTGCTCGTCTATAAGGTCCAAGTGATAAATGTGCGCTCGTCTACCAGGCTCAGGTGACTTATGTTTAAGCTTAAAGGATTTGCTAGTTGAACAAGCTCGAGTAACATAGTATTTAATTGAAACCCTTTTTTTTCATCGTAAACAATCTAGCACCAACGTATTTACATAAAAGTCACGCCTCATACAAGAATAAGTGACCAAGGTTTGCATGTAAATTTTAAAGGCACATTCTGTCTACAAACTGAAGTGAAAATGATTATATGAAAAAGTCTGCTAGTTTAACAGGCTACGATGAAAACGTGTTAACCTTAATATGGTCTGCTACGGTTAGTGAGACGATAGACAAATGTTAACTTTAAATGTCTCCTCGTGGGCCATTAAGTTAACCTTGAGTAGTCTAAGAGATATGTTAGGTATAGTTGTTTTTCTTAAATGTCCAATCTTCTAATAAACACTAGTGATAAAGTTCTGCATGTTTTACAAACTCAAATTAGGATTGAATTAACATTGCTTGTCAAACAAAGTTAACTTTTAAAAGCCTCTACGTCTTACAAGCTCACTGGATAAATATTTACATTGAAATTTCCACTCCTGAAAGATTTAGTGACAGAGGTTTGTCATTTACAGGCTTGCGAGTATAATAAGCTCGCATTACAGGGACATTTTATCTTTAAAGGTTTAATTTTCTTTTTTCCGAGTTACAAGAATTTCCCTTAAAATAGCATTCTGTCTTTCCGACGTAGCTACAGAAAGTATTCTTTTTCATTTATTTTCGTCTTATGTGGAGTAAACAATTTTCTCCAACTGCACATGATTACAACCGTACGATAATCCCATGTGAATCAATTATGAGTATTTGTTTTATGACCTCCCCCCCTGTGACAACCTTGTGTACATTACACATAACTGATATATGACCCTTTCCGTAGTCCCAATAGTGCTATAAAGTTAGTTGTACTCTGAAGAAGGCCTTAAATGGTCGGTTCGTCTAACTTGCTCAGATGGTAAAAGAATACCGTTTAAGGTTCAAAGGATTGCTAGTCTAACTTGCTTAAATGGTAAAAGAATACCTTAAAAGGTCTGCACGTCTAACAGGCTCGACGTACTCGTCAAATGTCTTAAGCAGATACGGATGGCGCTCCTTTATCAAAAGACGAGCACTTGCGTCGGTCCAAAACATGTACTTAAAGTCTGGATTGTGTCGATAGAATGAGCGAACATTGTCAACAAATTGTTCTGGAATGTACCCATCTTTCCACGTCTGGTGAAGAATCGCCGGAATCCGAGAATTCACGGCGTCGGCAGGCGGAAAATCTTCGTTTAGAACCGGCTCAAATGGCGAGAACTCGGACAAATCGAGACTCTCGCCCTCCCCGAGATTTACGTAATTTCCGGTAGCCATGATGTAATAATAAATTGTAAAAAATATAATAAAAGCGCTGCATATGATGAACATAAACTTCCTTTTAGTGATGTTTTTACACAAAAACATTCGGAACATTGTGCATTTATTTTAATGTTGATGCTCGGGATGACTGTGTTGGTGTGTATAAACCACAATACCAATAAATGCGAATGACGTCAATGTCTTAGCAAATTATACTTGCTTTTAAGTAGAAATATGAGGTTTCTTTTAAAGAGTAATTCTTCTTACATGACAAAATCCATTTAAACACTCACTTTCATTCGCAAAACACACATGCATATGTTAATACATTGTATTGATAACGCAGCCATTGACCTATATTTTTACTCTTTTTTCTCGGTCTAACTGCGCCTTATCTTCTTCAACTGGCAACACTTTCTGTCAAAACAAAGAAAAGTAGTCCCGATTTATAAGCCGTATTTTAGGTTAGTTCTTTGTCTGCTAAGTGGGAGTTTATTGGGTCCTGTCAAACAGCGTAAGTTCAAATTCATATGGATACCTTCACTATTTGCTGCCATGTCTCTAGGATATACCACCAAGCAACGTCTATATGTAGTTGTTTACAATTATATAACAATTCGTATGGATTATATACAATTTAAGCAGGTAAAGGAGTAAGTACTTAAAACAATGGCCTGGTGTGATATGCGTCCATTGATATGATTTATAAAACAGAAAGATCATTAAACAGATATGTGACGTTGGTGAATATTAAAGAAAGGGAAACTGTGTTGATTCTTCGGTTTTGACATAAAGAAGTTAAAAAGATATAACCTGCATTTGTAAAAACAGGTTACTTGTAAAATACGATTTTATACCTTTTAAACATTAATGCATTTTATCTACAAAATGTAGAACTAACATATTTACTAACACTTCTCGTTGTTTTTTTAACAGACGAGCGCATAATACATGCAGAATGAATCGTCTGCGCAATATTTATGCAATTAGTAGAGCCAAGTTTTTTTTAGCCTCTAATGCTGTGGGTTGTGATACGTTTTCTAGCCTCTAACGCTGTGGGTTGCGATACTTTTTTCTAGCCTCTAACCTTGTAGGTTGCGATACTTTTTTCTAGCCTCTAACACTGTGGGTTGCGATACTTTCTAGACTCTAACCCTGTAGGTTGCGATACTTTTTCTAGCCTCTAACGCTGTAGGTTGCGATAATTTTTCTAGCCTCTAACGCTGTAGGTTGCGATACTTTTTTTTTAGCCTCTAACCCTGTAGTTTGCGATACTTTTTCTAGCCTCTAACCCTGTAGGTTGCGATACTTTTTTTAGCCTCTAACGCTGAAGTTTCCGATACTTTTTTCTAGCCTCAAACACTGTAGGTTGCGATACTTTTTTATAGCCTCTAACCCTGTAGGTTGCGATACTTTTTCTAGCCTCTAACACTGTGGGTTGCGAAACTTTTTCTAGCCTCTAACGCTATGGGTTGCGATACTTTTTCTAGCCTCTAACGCTGTAGGTTGCGATAATTTTTCTAGCCTCTAACGCTGTAGGTTGCGATACTTTTTTTAGCCTCTAACCCTGTTGGTTGCGATACTCTTTCTCGCCTCTAACCTTGTAGGTTGTGGTACGTTTTCTAGCCTCTAACGCTGTAGGTTGCGATACTTTTTTCTAGCCTCTAACCCAGTAGGTTGCGATACTTTTTCTAGCCTCTAACCCTGTAGGTTGCGATACAGTTTCTAGCCTCTAACCCTGTTGGTTGCGATACTCGTTCTAGCCTGTAACACTGTGGGTTGTGATACTTTTTTCTAGCCTCTAACGCTGTAGGTTGCGATACTTTCTAGACTCTAACCTTGTAGGTTGCGATACTTTTTCTAGCCTCTAACGCTGTAGGTTGCGATAATTTTTCTAGTCTCTAACGCTGTAGGTTGCGATACTTTTTTTAAGCCTCTAACCCTGTAGGTTGCGATACTTTTTCTAGCCTCTAACCCTGTAGGTTGCGATACTTTTTCTAGCCTCTAACGCTGTAGTTTGCGAAACTTTTTTCTAGCCTCAAACACTGTAGGCTGCGATACTTTTTTCTAGCCTCTAACCCTGTAGGTTGCGATACTTTTTTCTAGCCTCTAACACTGTGGGTTGCGATACTTTTTTCTAGCCTCTAACACTGTGGGTTGCGAAACTTTTTCTAGCCTCTAACGCTGTGGGTTGCGATACTTTTTCTAGCCTCTAACGCTGTTGGTTGCGATAATTTTTCTAGCCTCTAACGCTGTAGGTTGCGATACTTTTTTTAGCCTCTAACCCTGTTGGTTGCGATACTCTTTCTCGCCTCTAACCCTGTAGGTTGTGGTACGTTTTCTAGCCTCTAACGCTGTAGGTTGCGATACTTTTTTTCTAGCCTCTAACCCTGTAGGTTGCGATACTTTTTCTAGACTATAACCCTGTAGGTTGCGATATAGTTTCTAGCCTCTAACCCTGTTGGTTGCGATACTCGTTCTAGCCTGTAACACTGTGGGTTGTGATACTTTTTTCTAGCCTCTAACGCTGTTGCTTGCGATATTTTTTTTCTAGCCTCTTACACTGTAGGTTGCGATACTTTTTCTAGCCTCTAACCCTGTAGGTTGCGATACTTTTTCTAGCCTCTAACGCTGTAGGATGCGATACTTTTTTCTAGCCTTTAACACTGTGGGTTGCGATACTTTTTTCTAGCCTCTAACACTGTGGGTTGCGATACTTTTTTCTAACCTCTAACGCTGTAGGTTGCGATACTTCTTCTAGCCTCTAACCCTGTTGGTTGCGATAATTTTATCTAGCCTCTAACACTTTGGGTTGCGATACTTTCTTCTAGCCTCTAACCCTGTAGGTTGCGATACTTTTTCTAGCCTATAACCCTGTAGGTTGCGATACTTTTTCTAGCCTCTAACCGTGTGTGTTGCGATACTTTTTTCTAGCCTCTAACACTGTGGATGGCGATAATTTTACGACAAATATATCACAGATCCATATCGAGTGTCTATAACATTAGTTTCTTTGTCGCGTACCTTTTTAGCCCGTTGAAATACGCTTGCGACAAAATTCCTCTCAGTTATGACGCAAAACCATCGCGAAATTCGTAAGCCAGTCTCAAATAAGTCTCTACAAGATTTCTGCAATCATTTTACGACGAACTGTACAGCACACAGATAGGAATTAAGACATATAAAAACTGTAATAAATTGAATTTCGACCGGTGCAATACTGTTTTGCGTCATATATTTCACTCTACTGCTGGTTCACTAAATTTTGTGTCTGACTATTATTATAAATTTATCAAAGAAATATATTACACATCTCACATACAATTTAAATAAAAAAAAGGAATTTTGCAAAATAAAAGATTAATCGTTGATGAAGATAAACTATAAAACAGAGTAGAAATGAAGACTTAATGAAAAGTGAAACTTATAGTTCGGCAAGATATTATCTAAGCTCAAACATGGTCGTTTGTTTTATGTTCTCTGACCAAATGAAACTTTCGAAGTTGTGATGTTTATAAAGTCATCACTCACGTTTAGCACATAATTACGAAGACTACAGTTGTCACTGCGTTTTTTACTGAGGTCTTCAGCTGGGTACCATCCCGAATTGTTTCGTCATTTTAAGCCCAGGACCCTTCCCTCACACAGATGGCAGATCGGTAGTGATGATCAGACACAGTAAGCAAAAGGCCAACTGTTTTGCTCACTTTGGCTCCAGGGCCAGCTTGATGCCGTCTTAGTGGCCTGTCCAAGGCTTTAGGCTGAGGATTTCCTGTCCTTTCCAACAATTCCCAAGATTTATGATACACCAATATCATGGTCCATCAAAACGTACTGTATATATATGTAATATGCATGTTTTAGTTATTTTACTTGGTAATGCAAGCTATCGTGACGTCAGTCTTCAAGTACTTGATAATTACTAGCGTTGTTACGCATAATTAAATATTTACAAAATGTGTTCGTCTGCTCGTCAATCGTCACAGATACAAAGATCAGTATAAATAGATCACTGCTTTACTAAGATGGACACATCGCAATATATTATATGTATATTGATTAATCGCTCTCTTAATAGTTGATATTTTGTACAGATTATCAATTTTTTTTATATATATTCTTGAGTGATAATAATATTTTGTATGTTTTTGTGTTTTATTTCTATAAAGTCCAAATTTTAGAAAGATAGTGCAAACATGTTTTGTATTGCTTAATGTGCTGCCTTCTCTAAAAAAACAATTCTTTTTCTTCTTTTACTTTCTTCTTCTTCTTCTTCTTTTTCTTCTTCTTCTTCTTCTTATTATTATTATTAATTGGTTTAACTCAGAGGCTTCGCTGACCCTAGCTCATCTTCATCTTTTCTTCCTTTCCTCTTTTCTTAGTAACTGCTTAACTGATCTTTTAAACTGCGGCTGCTGCAGACATGCTTCTCTGCATGCTTGTTATCATTAGCACTTTCCCGTTTGGATACATGTATCTGGGATGGGATGGGATGGGATTTGCCGGCATTTTTGCCGATACTGTGAAGCTACATTTCTATCATTATAACACAGGGGCATGTATGAGGTGCCCAGGGACTGAACCCGGCCGGTCCATTATACTGACACCGACGAATCAGGCGTAATGTTGTCCCCTTAGCTCCGAGCGTTAGGAGGGAAGCCACTACTACTAACGACTATTAAGTATTTGGTTTGACCCGGTCGGGGTTTGAACCCGCGACCTCCCGATCCGCAAGCCGACGCTCTTCCAACTGAGCTATTGCGACCGGTCATGAATCTGGTCAAATACAAACAGCGTTTAATGTTGTTTATTTATTTATTTATTTAATTGGGTTTTACGGCACACCGACACTCACAAAATGTTATCGTGTAAATTTCAAGCAAAATTAAACTTTATATTTGTTATTAACTTATATTACATTTAAAAAACAAAACAATATATTATTAGAAACTCAAAAATGTTTTTAATAAAAATTGTTGTTTGACATGCAGCTTACACGTAGACAGTCTTCTTATGCGCCAAATGTACATAGCCGGTTAATCAATATTATTTTTTTTTTTTTTTTTTTTTTGTTTTTTTTGTGTGTGTTTTTAAGTCTATCATATAGGGATATTCCATAAATAGAAAAAGACAGTTTTCGTTTAAAAAGTGAGTTGCGTGTCCTTCTTTACCCAGCATTCACGAGAACAAAAATGGCGGCCAGTTCAATCATAATTAAGAAAAGTTGATTAACAGGGGTCTTGCAGCTAATTACGTTACGATTTGTACATTTTATTTCACTTGTCTAAAATAAACAAACAACTCTATTTTCCCGAATTTTTATGATATTGCAGATTCAATAAATAAAATATATTTTGTTTCTATATTTTTCTTATTAATTTGGATAGATCTAAATAATTAAAGTATCTTAAAGCTCTATTGTTATTTCGATGTATACTTTATACATGCGCTTACTTTGTATTTTAAATGACATGTTATGCATTGTATATATCTCTACATACATGCATGCGCATATTTTCATTTGTAAATTGTAAGCTGTTGCCACATGGGTCTGATGGCCTTCTGGATTTGAAATAAACTATCTATGTATCTATAAGCGTAACTTATTTGTTTTTGTTTTTTTTTAACTGTAAACATTTTGAAGGTTTTTATAAACATACTCAGAGATTTTAATATCAAATGACAAAACGCAGAAAATTTAGCATTAATGCGAAGAGGTAAGCAATAATTAATATATTACTATATTTAACTACCCCGAAATCATGTTAACTTCATTTAGTCCAATGTATTATTGGGCGTTATGACATCGTCGGTCGTCCAATTAAGGATCGAGTAAACTTAACGATTGCATAAGCATATTGACATACGTAATACTTTATTGTGCAGCTTTCGCTAAATCAATATTTGAATGAAATCTTAAAAATGCTTATATGCATATTTTTGTCAAATGACAAGTTCGCCCAATTAAGGCGGCTTTTCAGTATTACATAAGTGAACGAGTTCTATGTAAATACGAACCTGAAACGTTCTCCATATCGGGGTAAGATCTTTCTTTAACACAACTGCTTAAAGATACCGCAGTAAGAGGACCCTTAAATGTGGTATCGACATTTTGGGACAAAAATATGTTTATTAAACATCCTAATAATTTATTGTTACAAGAACAGATATCGCAAAATGCTGTTTATTTATGTCCTGCACCTGTCTGTAGAGTGAATCGTAATGCCTCAATCGTCATTACAAACATGTTTTTCCTATCTGAGCCACGCTGCACAGTTAGCTATTTTTAAACACAGAAAAACACGTGACCACTTATGTTTTAGCTCCTTCACGTCATCCGCTGTGAAGTCGGTGTCTATTTTAAGCAGAAATCCTAATCGTTCTTATTTATAGATTTGAAAAGAATAAACACGTTAAGTGATGATTAACGAGTTTTACTGCCCTAAAATTGAGATAATGTTGAAAATCGTCAAAGATTAAACTAAAGTATGATGTTTTTTTCTACAGAAATTACAGAAACTACACATACCCCCAAACAGAAGTCAGATATTGTCACATATATTAGATGTAAGCAAACTCTCGGATACACCCTTTAAAATCACATTATTCTTTTCACCTTATCCAACTATAGTTGTAAATATTTTTGCTGTTAAAAATAATCAAGGCTATTTTTCTTCATCAAAATGCAAAAGCAGTAAATATGAGAAATCAGAAAATAACAGAAATGTAATACATGTAACACCAAAAAATTAAAATGATTGGTTTTTGAAGGGTTCGAAACCGGGACCTCTTGGCATGGCAGTCCAGTCCTCTACTGACTGCGCCACTAAGTCTTGGTTCACACTTGTTATATGTATTTTTATAATACATTTCGACCTACACACAATTTTCATCATTATCCACACATTGATTGTGGTGAGTTTCAGCCGCACGTTCATAAATTTATTCGGAGGGTTTAATCGATGTTGTTTTGGTCAGTCTCCTGTGCATTATATTTCTTGTTGTGAATTGTTGAGAACCCTTTGCATTGTTTCTCAAGAAAATAAAATTAAAAAAATAAAATAATAAAAATAAGCATATGTCCGAAAAAAATCAGGTACGTTTTACGCGAACTATTTTTTAATACACATGTATTGTAAAACAAGATCCTATTTATTCACAATTTATTTGCTTGAGTATTGGGAACAATATTGTTACAGTTTAACCTCCTGTAGCCTATATTTTAAATTTCTATTACGAAATGAAATCTTTTGTTTGTTCGGCGATGCATACACACATTTTTTAAGCATTGGACTTACCTTTGTTCATGTAAGAAACAAATTGGGATAAAACATAAGAAATAAATGAAACAACTACGAACTATGAAGATGCTTTTTAAGAGAAGTAAAACTGGCATTAACAGATATCACATGGACTGATGCAGTAGAACTATGTATATTCCAGTTTTTGGCCATCTTCACATATTCATATATTTTCTTTACATTATTATATTTGTCTCATATTATACACACAGCCCTACAACAATTAGGCTATTATATCTGCATGTGTATTTTGGGGCAAAAGCATTTAAGAAAAAAATTATGTGCTTTACTTTTCTATATTCCAAGTTAGACAGTCTTCCTATTTCAATTTTTTGTAAGGATCCAAATTTATAAAAATTAACAAAACAACACAACAGCAACAACAACATGATATAAATTAAGACACAATTAACAGTTTAAACTATCTTTCTACCAAAGAGGTAAATGAGAATCCCTTAACAGATCGTAGATTGGACCCGATCTATTTACAAAAATATGAACGGCTTTTATTTCTATTGACGGCCGGTTTTTCTTTTGGTATTTGGCTCGTATGTTATTTGACAAGTCATTCATAAGGCATTATTAAATTAATCTTAAATACGATTTATTTCCCACGGGGGTCACTGACCTTAAAAAAACACCATGGCGCATGCGCAGAGACTAAACATGATTTTAAATGAATTAAAAGGACAAAAGCCGCTTCTTTTCATGCCTTGACAATAGATATTTACATTTTATTGTAAAGCGTCGTTCCATTTTTAATTGTATACTTTATTTGAAGTCACCAACAAAAATACAAAAGCAAGAGCACGGTCACCAACAAACATACATAAGCAAGAGCAAACAAAACAGCAATGTACATGTTGTGAACGATTTTATTTATTTACTTTATCCAAACCAGTTTCTACTGCATAGCGTTAAGCAGATATAATCGACATAATTACTTTACTGAGACAGTTTTATGTCTAATGGTTTCATATTTTTATTGCATTTATCAATATTAATAAATATAAGAAAAAGAAATATAGTCGTGAAAAAACTTATAGATTGGTTTACTTATTCACAAGTTTCTTAAATTTTGATATTGTTTTGAAATTGTTTGAAAAAAAAAATGTTAAGAAAGTTGAACACTGACAACAACTTCTGGTGTTTGTGTGTTTATTTCTTTAACAGCCTACATAACAGTGACGTCACCTTTTCTTAATAGTTTAACACTCATTTTGACATTTTACGTGATGTTCGGAGACTGCAGACAATCTTTTTTAATGACAAGTTCTGTCGATTGCGACACGATTTATTTAAATTCAATTACCGCCGCGGCAATGATCAATAAAGGTTATCTCAAGATGTGAAGACAAACAACATCGAAAACATATAAAACAGAAATCGTTTTCTTGGTCCATGAAAATTTAAGTCATTTGAATCATACATGCGTTTACGTTGGGAGTAAAATATTACGGCGCTTGATTGTTAAGTTACAGGAACATATCCTAAACAAACCCAGTTCTTGCCCGTTCTGCCAACAACCCAGAATATTTCCTATGTGCAAACTATTTTTCTCAAGCCTCACACGTTTTTCGTTTCGTTTGTCTGTCTGTCTGTCTGTCTCTTTCACTATCACACTACACCCATTGCTCTCTCTCTTTCCTTTCTCCTTCTCTCTCTATCGCACAGTCTCTCTCTCCGTCTCCCTCTCTCTCTCACTAACACACTATCTCCATTTCTCTCTCTTTTCCCCTCTCTCTCCTTCACTCTCCCGCAAAGTCTCTCTCTCTTCCCCCCTCTCTCTCTCTCTCTCTCTCTCTCTCTCTCTTGTTTGAAGCCTTGCGCCGTTAATGTATTGTTGTCTCTCTGTCGTATTTTTCTTTACTATAACTTTCATGGTTTTTATCTATTATTCTCTATGTTTATACTCTGTATTTCTGGAAGAAATAAAGCTCGTTTCTATTTTGTTGAAAAGTAATTGCCGTATTGATCGAGACTCGACACAGAATGTACAGATCCTGATCCGACTACAGTCACCTGGTGCTTATAACACTCATTGTGAGCCAGCGTAGCTTATGGTCAATGGGTCAAGCATTAAAGGTGGTGCCAACAGTTTGGACTAGAAATATTTTCATTGAACATCACAATAAACCATTGTTACCTGAACAGATCTCGCTAAATGCTGTTTTTGATGTCTTACACCTGTCTGAAAAGTGAACCATAACGCCACAATCGTCATTTCAAATATGCATTTCCTATATGAGCCACGCTTCAGTTGGCTACTTTTAAACTAAGAAATTAAACTAAGAAAACCACGTGACAAGTTATGTTTGAGCTCATGAACGTCGATATCATTTTAGGTAGAGAACATGATAGTGATTATTTAAAGATCGGGAAACACTGAGGGTGATACCTTACGCAGTTCATATTGTGTATGTTGTATTAAATATCGTCATTTCCTAAACTGAGGTATGAGTGTATGCAGAAATAGGCAAACTGTCTGATACCACCTTTAATATATGTCGATAGAGAACAATTGTCTTAACGTTTTTTTACCACCAGTGTTATAATTTTAACCTACGCTCTAATTTATCAAATGAGTGAAATAAAGTTTTATCGCCGAGTAAAAACACATAAAAAATCCCATATTTTTTTTTCACGAAACTCAAAGCTGTTATTGTTGAAGTTTAATTATGTTTAGCTTCTTTTAGATTTGATTAAATTAATATATGTCTAGAAAATGGTTTATAACTTATTTTATGGTTACATCTATAAAAATAAAAGATTGAAAAAAAAACCCACAACAAACACATCTGTAATACGACAACAATAACTTTGAACTAAAACAGGTATAGTAATTCTCCCACGCAGAGTGTCTGAGGCAAGGTGTTTAAGTGTTGTAAAGAAAATTAAAACGACAGCAGCGGCAAAAGCCGGAGCAACGGCAGGTAGCATCAACAGCTGGTAGAAGTAACAAGATTGTAGCAACAGCAAGCACAATGCAGCAGCAATAGCAAGTAACAGTAACAGCAGGTAGGTGCAACAGCAGGTAGCAGCAACAGCAGGTAGCAATAATAGCAGGTAACAGCAACAGCAGGTAGCAAAAAATAGCAGGTAACAGCAACAGCAGGTAGCAACAATAGCAGGTAACAGCAACAGCAGGTAGCAACAATAGCAGGTAAGAGCAACATCAGGTAGCAACAATAGCAGGTAAGAGCAACAGCAGGTAGCAACAATAGCAGGTAAGAGCAACATCAGGTAGCAACAATAGCAGGTAACAGCAACATCAGGTAGCAACAATAGCAGGTAACAGCAACATCAGGTAGCAACAATAGCAGGTAACAGCAACAGCAGGTAGCAACAATAGCAGGTAACAGCAACAGCAGGTAGCAACAATAGCAGGTAAGAGCAACATCAGGTAGCAACAATAGCAGGTAAGAGCAACAGCAGGTAGCAACAATAGCAGGTAAGAGCAACATCAGGTAGCAGCAATATCAAATAGCAGCACTATCAGGAAGCAGCAAAAGCAGTAAGATATAACAGCAGGTAGGAACAACAGCAATAGCAGGAAACATCGATAACAGGTAACATTAACAACAGATAAGAACAATGATAGGTAACAGCAACAGTAGGTAGCAACAATAGCAGGTAACAGCAACATAAGGTAGAAACAATAGCAGGTAACAGCAACAGCAGGTAGCAGCAATAACAGGTAGCAGCAACAGCAGGTAGCAGCAATATCAGGTAGCAGCAACAGCAGGTAGCAGCAATAACAGGTAACATCAACAGCAGGTAACAAGAACAGCAGGTAACAGCACTAGCAGGTAGCAGCATCAGCATTTAGCAGCAACAGCAGGGTACAGCAATAACAGGTAATAACAGTAGCAGGTTACAGCAATGGCAGGTAACAGCCACTGCAGGTAACAGCAATAGCAGGTAACAGCAACAGCAGGTAACAGCAATAACAGGTAACAAGCAATAGCATGTAACAGCCACAGCAGGTAACAGCAAAAGTAGGTAACTGCCACAGCATGTAACATCAATAACAGGAAACAGCAACAGCAGGTAACAGCAACAGCATGTAACATCAATAACAGGAAACAGCAACAGCAGGTAACAGCAATAGCAGGTAACAGCAATATCAGGTAACAGCAACAGCATGTAACAGCAATAGCGGGTATCAGCATCAGAATATATCATCAGCAGCAACAGGTAGCTGCAGCAGCAGCAGCAGAGAGAAGAAAGGCAAAGGCACGAAGCAGCAAAAAGCAACAGAAATATAAGATAGCTATAAGAAAAGCAGGTAGCAGCAACAGCATCCGATAGCAGCAGCATCAGGAAGCAGCATCAGGTATCAGCAGAAGGTAAAAGAAACAACAGCACCCGAAACAACAACCAGCAACAGCATGAAAGATCAGAACCAACAATCACAGCATCGGCATCCCCTCCCCTCCCCTGGATCCATCGCTGGTACACAGTACACGATGATACTAGTCTATTTGGAGGGAAAAAGTATATAATGATTGGGTAGAGCAAGCGTAATACTTAAGAGAATTTCAAATTGGACTCTTTTGTTAACGTTTTAAAGATGGTATCCAACAGTATGGACCAATTTATTTTCCCCCAAATAACCAAATAAGTCATTTTTATCTTAAAATGTTTTACAGAAATCTGTTCTTTAATGCCCCAGACCTAGGTGAACAGTTAAGCATAAATCCCTACTCGTTATTACACACAATTATTTCCTATCTGAGCCGCGCTGCAGGTATAGCTATATTTAAACTAAGGAAACCACGTGACAACTTACCTTTGAGCTCACGTTTTATTGTCATCCCGGTAGTCTGCTCTGACGTCGACATCTATTTTTAGCAAGATCACTATCGTGCTTATTTATAGATTTAGAAGTAAAGAAAATTTAGAGTGGTTTTGTCGCAATTTTATGTCTCTAACAATATAGGTAGCGTTCACAATCGACTTTATTTAATGTCTAAAGTATGCGTTTGTGCAGAAATAATGTCCAATCCCATAGAACAGGGGTAAGATGTTGTTACATGTATTTGATAGAGGCAAACTGTGGGATACCACCATTAAGGCTTTGCAACAAAGTACTTTGGTTGTAGACATCTTGCGAAAATACAAACAACTTTAACCATGTGTTTTGGATTTTTAAGATTGTGGATGTGCATGTAACTGTGTATTTAATGTAGTATTATTTTAATATAATTCATCAAAAAGATTAAGCAGTTGTTGTTTGGTTCTCAGTCTGGCATGAATAATTATAACAGAAATAATTGTAACAGAAAAAAGAAACCATAACGTTGACCTTTAAAGGTGGTATCCGACAGTTTGCTTATATCAATTTAATAAATTTTAAAGAATTTTTTCCACTGTTTGTGGAAATTTATGCATAATTTCTGCATAAGCCCATAAATAAGTCTAAGTTATGAAGATTTTAATACTTCCTAGACTGTTTGATAAATAACAATATGACTTTAAATACTCATTCTTTCTGAATTCTATTATATATAAGCACGATAGCGATCTCTTCTAAAAATAGACATCGACGTCAGAGCGGACTACACAGATGACGATATAATGTGATCGTAAAAATGAGTTGTCACGTGGTTTTCTTAGTTAAAAATAGCTATCTCTGCAGCATGGCTCAGATAGGAAATTCCGGTTTGCAATTTCAAGTGAGGATTTATGCATCACTGTTCACACAGATCTAGGGCATCAATGAACAGCATTTTGCACGACCTTTTCAGATAACAAGGACATATTTGGTTATTTGAAAATAGCATTTTCAATCCAAACTGTTGGGTATCACATTTAAGAGATTGGTCCCTCAGGCTCCAGTTACAAATCAGTTTAGAGTAGCTGTAGCTGGTCTATTCTTACATTTTAATAGGAAGTGCTACATTAGAGTTACCCAATCGTACTTAATATCTAATATTGTTAAGTTAAATTTAAAGTGAGTTGGTTACATGTATTTTTTAAAAGAATTCTTAAAAGTACACAACTTTGTTAAACAAAACAAAACAAAAATAAATAAATAAATAAATAAATAAATAAATAAATAAATAAATAAATAAATAAATAAATAAATAAATAAATAAATAAATAAATAAATAAATAAATAAATAAATAAATGAAATAAATAAATATATAAATAAAAAAATATATAAATCATAAGTTACAATATGACCTCAATGTAAACATGATGTCCTTAAAAGGTGGTATCCGACACTTTGCCTACATAAAATACATATAACAATATCGAACCACTGCTTTAGGGAATGTGGGCATGATTTTTCATAAACCCATACTTTAGTCTTAATAAATACGATTTTGCACTCTAACTAAATTATTAGACAGAACTTACCGCAGAAAAAAAATCATTCTGAATGTGTATTCATTCCAACTGTATAAAAACCTTGAAAGCGGTCTCTGCTAAAAATAGATATCGACGTCAGAGCGGATCACCCGGATGACTGTACAAAGTAGTCTCGAATGTAAGTGATCACGTGGTTTTCTGAGTTTAAAAATAAAAATCTCTGCAGAGTTGCTCGAATAGGATATACCTCTTTGCAATGACCAGCGGCATTGTTTGTTTGACTGTTCACATAGATCTAGGACATCAATGATCAGCATTATGAAGGACTTTTTCAGATCTTTTCAGGTAATAAGGATTTTTTTAGTTATTTAAGAAAAGAAATTTTAGTCCGAACTCTCATATACCACCTTTAAAGATGGCATAAGAGTAAAAAACATCGCATCGCTCTTCAACGCTCTTTTAGGAGTTTTAACCGCATACAATTAACATATCTCTGTATTGCACATGCGGGAATATGCGTCACGTGTACACGTCAGTCAACAGGGCACTCAATGGCTCGATAGTGACTCAATTATTTGAATACATATGAAGTATGGGTCGTGAGGTTCTATGTGCCTGGTACGTTTACTAAAATGCATCTAAATCGCTTTATTCCAGCCAAACCAGTTATATTCAACCGACATAAAACTAAAGATTCCGGTCACATGACTTAAAACTTTGATTTTCCACAATGCTACCGGGTAGTAGAATATTTACATTAAAAATATCGAACACAGCTCATGAAACAGTTTGTTTCTTCAAACATTTCAAACAAAACAACTATAAAATTTATGCCGAATCACCCAACTTTTGAGAAATTCTTTTAATGAATCATTGGCAATCTTTTCTAAAAGCCGCTCTTTAAAAACCCTTTTCAAGACAACTCGCCTTTTGTCACCCAACCCTGATCCGTCATTGTATAACTATGGGTCATTTTTTCTCCCTCTGTAAGAGTATTAGCAAATAGTTCGATGTGGCAGAAATATAAACTACTTCACTCTTTCATATCTAAGACGGTGGCTGACTGTAACAACATGGCAGTATGAACTATTATCGATATAGTTCTTGCCATGTGAAGTAAGAGGGTATTTGTTGCCTTTAATCTATAGTGCGGTTCTATTTTTGGATGGCTAATATTTAATTTTAATTTTCCGTATTGTTATCAGAAGGTAGGTCCCGAGAAAAGAGCCAGAACAAACAGCTCCCGCGATACAAACGACTCAAGAAGCATAGCGCCCTCTCTCGGTGAGATGTTTTCACAAGCGACAACAATACGCAACGTCTTGAATGGACTGGACAAATATGAAGCAGAGTGGCCAACTCTTGTAGTATTTGTTAACCTAACGACCACTTCCCAAATTTTATAAGCTTATTTGAGGTCCTACTTTTTAGACATTTTATGACGGACATTTGTTAGTTGTGTATTGAGGTGAAGGAATTTTTATTCGACTTAGGCGACATGGTACCAAGATAGATTAAAATATTATTCATTTTTTATAACCATTCACTCCTACTAATTAACAAAAAGATAAAATAAATTTTATAATTATCAGCTGCATCATCAGTGTCTCCGTCATCACCATTGTCATCTACATCATCTTTATCGTCGTCATCATCATTGTCTTGGTCATAATCACCATAACAATAGTAGTAGTAGTAGTAGTAGTAGTAGTAGTAGTAGTAGTAGTAGTAGTAGTAGTAGTAGTAGTAATAATAATAATAAGAATAATAATAATAATAATAATAATAATAATAATAATAATAATCTCATTATCATCATCATCATCAACAACAACAGCAGCAGCAGCAACAGTAGAAGAGCAACCACCGTAGCAACAACAGCAGCAAAAAAGACGGCATTATCAACATAAGCAAACAAGAAGTAGCATTAGCAATATAAACAATTGAAGCAGCTGTCTTCTCCTCTTTCTCTCTACCATCCCATCCACAAACCCTACAATAGGATAAAGTAAAAAGATGTTACGAATCTGCTACGGGAGTGTAACTGTGTAACTCTGCATTTCGTTTCACATCCTGTCAGGAAAATACCTGGAAATACTTTCTGACGCGCTACCGCTAGGAGTAATTGAACTTTGTGAATTCTGTCGCTTTATATGCAGCACATGCTAACGCAGTAAATACACTAGTCAACTTCACTTATTACAAGAGCATACGATCCCAGGACAGTACTATTAAGAGCATACGATCCCAGGACAGTACTATTACTGCTCTCACAGATCAGGTCTAAATATAGCTCCGGATTGTCATCTAGACTATTTATTTTCGGAAAGAAACATTTGTGACCGTGAAATCTCGACCATTTGTCATTAATTATCACAGAAATTGGTCTCGCCGCGCTGACCGCTTCTTGTTACTTAAAGACCATGTCCGACTGTTGTCTGAACTTTCATAAATTTAATATATGCATGTACGTGAATAGTTTCATTTGATTGCAAGTTTAAAATATATATTATATATTTAATTCGCAAAAAAAAACCAACAAAAAACGTTGTTATAGTTTACACTTTTCAAATAATTTTATAGCGATAATATTGTACATGGTTACCATTATAGAAACGCCAACCGAAGAATTTTCAAAATGGTCGAAATGCAATACATGTATTTGGGTTGATGACTGAGTGGTCCAAGTTTCCATTGGTTCGATTCTTACAACAGGCGTAATACTAGTCTTCTGGTTTTAAAGATATCTTAGATGATTTTAAAATGGAAAATTTCGCTTCTTCATCCTTCTTAAAATGATTGCAGCTATATTATCGCGATGTGTATTACAACTTTATTATATTTAGCAAAATCAGCAAAGCTTCTTACATATTATATATCATTTTGTGAATATTATTTACAAAACAAATGCAGGGACAAACCGTCGGACACGCCCTTTAAACATCGGCGAGTGTACGAACACAGAGCTATTTACACTTCCACTGAAAGTAGTTCCACGCTACCGCTTCTGCTATTATTCATTTGTATACTTGTGCCATATTTCACTAGGCTGCAGGCGGGTTTATCGACATATCTTTCCTCTGATAGGTTGAAAGAGTGATATTTCGTTGATAGCTCACATATGTTCACGTTTTTAAAAAAGAAAGAGAAGAAAAAGTTAATTCCAAGCGGAAAATTGTTTTAATAAATTTCCGCCTGCTTTTGTGTCAAAATCGCAACTTCTGGGTTCCCGTCTTATCCGATAACGCCGCGATGATGAAAGAAGCATCACAAATTCTCACTCTTGGATGTTATATAAGGGCGCGGATTTGAAACTTCTTGGGAGAGAGATTTATACCGCGGTTTTAATTAGTAGCAAAGATACCGTGGACTTCATGTGATATAATTTTACAACCTGGTGGATTATACCCGCTGTTTGATTCTAAAGTGTGGACAGAAGGGACAGAAGGCTGATTGAGGTTTTATTGTTTTCCGTGGAAATTTTATAGTTGCAAAGCAAACGGCACTTCACAACTGGAGCGAAAGCTCAATTGACATGAATAAACAGCCGAACTGTTGATAAAGCAGACTACCTTCCTTGATAAGGCGGGAAAAGCCGACAACTCGCGAGTGCAGCTATTACACTATTTTGAGGACGAACTGCGAAAAGCTACAATTTAACTGTTTCTAAACTGTTTTAGAAGGCCTTTATTAGAAAAAATGCGTTAGATATATTAAGTATTTAACTGTTGTTGTTTTTGTCGTTATTCGATGGTTTAGCAGAAGACAGTGGATCTACAGTTGTTCTGACTTAATAAAACGGTAAGCTGAATATTTTGTTTAATTTAATTCTTTTAAAATTTGTATATTTTATTCTATAATACGTCAGACTACTTTAGATAAATGGCCAATTCACACAATTAAATGGATTCTTAAAAAAGCGTTATTATTCCCAATTTAAATGGATTCTTAAAAAAGCGTTATTTTTCCCAATTAACTGCAATTAAATAATTAAAAGTAAATATTGATCCAGTAAATCCAATATCTTATCATTAAAATGTGGAAAACAGCAGCAACAGTAAAAAGAACATCGTAACCTACAACAACGATGACAAAATTAATTCATTAACATTCATGATGTAAGTTTTTAGAATAAATCTCATTAAGAATGGTTAGATCAAACATTCTTAAAAATACGATTCTTAAATAAAATTATTGCATTTTAGCAGAAATAGCTGTCAATTTCGAAAAAAAATAATAAAATAAAATTAATAATAAATGTAAGAGATACGTGTATACTTACTTAGGTGACAGATGTAGGCTCGGTTAAATGGAGTTATATGTATGCAAGAAATTACACGTACTTCTATGAGTATTTTAAATCAACGATTGATTGGGCTCCCTTGCTAACGCTATAGCAAATAAAAGGGTTGTTCCACAACTGGTTAACCCGTTGTCAGGATAACGTGACTGGATGTGGTATCATGCCAGGTGTTCATGGCATGCTATACACAGTGAAGGCAGTACTGTATCTGCTTCAAGTGGACACCGTCCCCAGATAACTGAAATAATGTTGGTGGGACGATAAACCCATCAAACAAACAATATTTGATTAAAGGGATTTGATTCTTAAAAATAAATTAAAAATAAGGTTTATATTCTGATCATAAACCCCGGTGAACATAATTATGTCGAAGCTGAATAAATTAATTTAAAGGGATCATCCTACTAATAAGTCACACCAAAATGCTTTCCGTTACATTTCTTTCTTTCTTTATTTTTAATATATATAATTTTTTTGCAAAATTTATTTGCATCAAAACACCTTGAGACAATTAGTAATACTCCATATTACGTCTATCACATAAGCCCATTTCCACTGCAAGGCAAGATATAAGTCTAGGGGCGTGTCGTGACTTATTAACTGTTGTTTTTTTTGCTCGCCCAATAACAATAGTTAGGGCGAGGGTAAATAAATCCATGTAGTAGTAGTGACTTATTCATTTGTATAGTACTTTCCGAAGTGTCAAGAAAAGTTAATCATAAAGGACTGTGCACGGTATTTGTCATAGTTTTAAACAATATTTAAGGAAGATGTTTGGCTGGTTGTAAAGACTCTCTGAAATGTATCTGGAATTTTTCCTGAAAAATATACCCTGAACCCCACCTCCCGGTCTTAACGCGTACACTCAGACTGATACCAGTCACACCCCTGAATACATTTCATTCCGACCCAGGTAGAAATGAATGTGATTTTATCGTTGTCTTCATCAAATAAAACAGGAATCGGATGTCAAACATACAAATATACATAAATCATGGAATCAAGACATTGTGTCAATTCAATTTGACACACTTGCTATAACGACCTGTACCAAACTGGAGCGCATCGTAGGTTGCTCACGGAGACCCGGTCAATCCTGGCCGTGAATCAAATTCTTAAAAAAGGTATAGCTCCCATGCTAACGCTCAAGCAAATATAAGGGTACTTCCACGACTGGTTGGCCCGATGTCAGGATAATGTGACTAGGTGTGGTATCATGTCAGGTGTTCACGGCATGCTATACACAGTGGAGGCAGCACTATATATGTCTCAAGTGGTCACCGTCTCCAGATAACTGAAATACTGTTGGTGGGACGATAAACCCAGTAAGCAAACATTATTAGTCTGAGAGTTTAACTTGATTTTTTTTATCCTGTCTTTCTCGTTTTCTTCCTTCTTCCCTTCTGTCTATTATCTTCATCACCGTCGTTTATACTATCAATCCCATGTTTCTTCTTACCGTCATCCCATCTTTCCTCCCCTTTCTTTTCATATCCTCTTTTTCAAATTCATTCTATTTTTCTTTCTATTTTATTCCCAATTCATCTGTCTGTCTTATTTGCCCATAACCTTATCATTTCCGTTAGCACAAAAATCATTACAACCGTTTTACCATTAACAATCACTGTCACGTAAGATACATGCGCGTGCATGCAAAAACAGGCCAACTCAGTGAGCACTTCATATTAACACTTGTAACAACTCGGTCCTAATATGGACATATAACGCGTCCCAGTATACGTCAGTTCGTTTCAATTTCAAAATAAAATGTTATTTCAATAAGATTTTCAAACTCGGATCGCAAAGGATCCACTGTCATCAGTGCATGTATTGTTCCGATCATATATAACTGATCAGTTATAACTACAGAAAAAAGAAATGCCCAAACGTTTCTGATTTTCTGTGTTTTATAAAACGTGCCAACCGCTTGGGACTAATTTCTATATTGCCACTTTAACCGATTCCGTTGATTAAGCGGTAACATGACCGAAACATATTTGTAACTACTAAACCATTTTTTCCTGAATGTCCTTTAGAAGATTCGTAGAAATAGCCGAGGTATCCCGAATGGACCGACAATGTGGATTTGAATTCTAATGGAGGATACCTGCCAGAAGTCATATAAAACACGGAACGATGAATTAATTTGGCATCAAACATAAAAATGTTGTCTTACTGGTTATACACACCAACCTGATAGGGACGTCTCGGAACACTCGGAAATATCTCGGGACTATTCGTATAGTTCCGGAATACTTCACAAGAAATTAATAAGACTTTTTTATTTATTCAGTTATTTAGTTTCTGTAAAATATTTACGTTTATTTAGTTTATTGTTACGTCAATGCCCCGCATGGTGTTACACTAACCGCACATGGAAATGTTGCTTCGTCGTAATGTAATTAATAAAAACTCACAATTTGTTTAATTTCCTTGAATGGAACATTAACCTTCACCTGGCTAATAAAGCACACAGCAACATCAATTAGATTTATCTAAAACTGGACCAAGTATTTTTAACAACTTAAGAAAAATCGAGATTTAATTCGGTATTAAATTCACCTAAACTGTTGGTATTAATTTCAAAAACACATAATATATGCCACTTGACATTTTTCTCTACAATCATTCTATCACAAGATAAAATCTCCAACATGTTTTTTATAAACGATCACTTTTTAATTTGTACATCAATGATCATAATATTTTAAAAATGTTTAAAGGCTGACCTATAAATCAAAGATATAATAGTGATATTTGACATGAATCTATATTTTCTCCTTGTATTATAAAGTCATTGTGAATCAAGTTTTTGTTGTTCGCTTTGTCGTTTTCTTTTGTTACGGCACCGATACTTGACTCTCTTTGTTAGCTGTCCTATATACGGAGATAAATAGACTATACTTCTGCTATTAAATTAATCATACAATTTAGCATTTAAATAAAAACGAACCAAGAAGCAATCCATGTAATGACCAACCAACTATTTAACGTACTAACAATGCAGGGGAGGATCTAGAAAATTTTGGTGGGGGAAGTGGGGGGGGGGGGGGGGTCGGGAGGTCGGGAGGTCGGGGTGTCGGGGGGGGGGGGGATGTCGGGTGTAGGCTTTTATGGATGAACCAAGATTCATTAAACCTTATCGCAGGAAATACACACACTATATATATATATATATACAGTAAGGGACCCTAACTTCGACCTAAGAAGTCAAAAGACAAAATTTACCTTAAAAGCTTAGTATTTTGTAAGCATGCACATGTATGTGTTTTCACAACTCTACTCTTTTACCTGGTTGGTGGGGGATGCATCCCCTCCGCCCACTGGATCCATCTCTGTAACAATGGAAAACAAGGTGACCACGGTCTTGCTATAATGTAATGCTGATATGATAGCATAATAAAACAAAAAGTAAAAAATAACAAATACGCAAAAGCAGACAAAATATACTTACATAACAGCCACCCCTTAACTTGTTCGAAACTATAGCCTATCAACCAACCAACCAACCAACAAACAAACAAACAAACAAACAAACCAATCAATCAACCAACAACAAAAACAACAACAACACAGAACAGCCAACCAACCTAGTAACCACTATACACAGAAAATCATGATACCAGAGAACAAACCAATAAAATAATCCAGATAGTCAACCCTCTTACACAGCCACATTAACAACTTATCTACTCACACAACCAACCGACAATACTACTCACACAACCAACCATGCTACTCACACAACCAACCGACCATACTACTCACACAACAAGCCAACCATACTATTAACACAACCAACCAACCATACTACTCACATAACCAACCAACCATACTACTAACACAACCAACCAACCATACTACTCACACAACCAACCGACCATACTACTCACACAACTAACCATACTACTCACACAACCAACCAGCCGTACTTCTCACACAACAAGCCAACCATACTATTAACACAACCAACCAACCATACTTCTCACATAACCAACCAACCATACTACTAACACAACCAACCAACCATACTACTCACACAGCCAACCAACCATACAACTCACACAACCAACCATATTACTCACACAACCAATCAACAATACAACTCACACAACCAACCAACCATACTATTAACACAACCAACCAACCATACTACTCACATAACCAACCAACCATACTACTAACACAACCAACCAGCCATACTACTCACACAGCCAACCAACCATACAACTCACACAACCAACAATACTACTCACACAACCAACCATATTACTCACAAAACCAACCAACCATACAACTCACACAACCAACCAACCAACCAATCCCAACCAACAAATTAACCGACATTATTTCTAAATGTTGTCATGTCAACAATAATGTTTATATTAAGACACATTAATGGTTCGCTTAATATTGGGAGGACAAATGCCAGGCAACCAGATAATTATTAATTAAGTCACAGGGTTAATACGAGTATGATAAAGTAAGAAGGAGGCGCGTGCCAATTTGCCATGCCTAAAGAGCTTTTACACAGTTAAAGGTGCTTTCCGACAGTTTGCCTATATCTTATATATGTAACAATATCTGACCTCTGTTTGGGGTATTTGTACATAATTTCGGTTAACTGGCCGATTTCAAAGCAGTGATTCTGAACCAAGAAAAAAAATCCCAACAACCAAGAGATATTAAACGTTTGATGTCAAATATAAGAGACTA
The DNA here is from genome assembly GCA_007844125.1 of Sinonovacula constricta. Taxonomy (NCBI): domain Eukaryota; kingdom Metazoa; phylum Mollusca; class Bivalvia; order Cardiida; family Solecurtidae; genus Sinonovacula; species Sinonovacula constricta. Next base: position 46,323,350 of record CM017567.1, on the reverse strand, counting down.
CAATTAAATTGAATCAAATATATATTTTTGTGAAAGAATTCGCGACAATACTATGAAAGAAGACACATGTTGTTAGTGCACATCAGAATTAAACATACCTTCATTCTTCCAATTCATTACTTGACTACCATTTCGAAGGTCTTTTTATGGAAAAAAGAGATTGAATTGAAACTCTAATAATCTTACTGATAACATCTATAAAATTGTAATAATATGTAATATTACGTTTTTTTTTATAATTGAACACAATTACGGAAATTGTATATGTTTTTTTTTTAAAAAATTTGATTGAGATTTCAAGTTTAATTTTCCGCCTAATGATCCATAAGCCATAACGAGGAGCGATGGATTACAAAGTAAGACCGCCATGAAAATAGAATAAAATAATTACCTCTAATTACCACGGATGATTTGTTTTTAAAGTTAATGTTACGGTGAATAAATATAAAACTCATCCATCATTAAACATCCAACCGGATTGAATAAATTTCACAAACACGAGTTGCTTTCAATCAAGATGAACATGCAAAAAACAAAGCGCCGCCCGTCCCACCCAGCCTCAAAGCTACGGTTGTAGAAACGCATTAGACACTTGTTCGTTATTTATATACCGGACCTGGTAGCGCAATCGGTAGAGCGTCGGCTCCAGGTACGGAAGGCCCGGGTTCGTTCGATCCCGAACCGCGACATACCAAAGTCGTTAAAAATGGTAGTGGTATAGCTCCCTTGCTAACGCTCAAGCAAATATAAGGGTAATACCACGACTGGTTGGCCCGGTGTCAAGATAATGTGACTGGGTGTAGTATCATGTCAGGTGTTCACGGCATGCTATACACAGTGAAGGCAGCACTATATCTGCTTCAAGTCTGCCCCAGTCTTCAGATAACTGAAATACTGTTGTTGGGACAATAAACCCAATAAACAACAAACTTATTTATACTCAGTCGATAATTTAATATATAAAAAAAATTCTTTTGTCTTTTGTCTGTTTTCTTCTTTTGTAAGTATGCGTCCTGTACTTTCACATCTAAGCTAGATGTTAACAATTCCTTATTTTGATCATGTTGTGGCTGTCTCTATGCATGCAGCTTTAATTTTGATAATGTCGCAATGATCGCCAATGACTTGCAAGGATACTGGTGACACGTCAGATAATTTCCCGAGATTTTACGAAAACTAAAATAAATAGAACGTTTGCAGGTGTGGATCTATGTTTTACTAAGAAGGCCCATTTTTCCCTAATGTTATTTTTTGCTAGGAAATGTATATTTCAATATAGGGATATAAGCTTGCAATGTAGAAGTCGCTCTACATTTGTAGCTAATCAGAAGCTATGAATATTCAAATTCTTCAGCGATTTATTTCAGTAGAACTCCTTTGTATTTCATGTTTTACAATGAACAAAATAGATCGATCTATTTTACAAAATGGCTTTATTTTCAACTGCGCATGTGCAACAAACCACGCATCCAGGTAGGAATGAGGCGGGGACTTCTAAGTCGGATAGAATCTATTAAGACGTTTCCATAGAAAAAAGAAGCCTGCACTCGCTACGCTCGTTTCAGGCTTCTATTTCTCAATAGATTCTAACCTATACTAAGAGCAAACTTGCATATGAGTCACATAAAATTACCCCCCCCCCTACCCCAACCCATAAAAACAACAACAACGAAACTTGACAGAGAAAAAAGAAGGGGTTGTACATAAAGCCCTAAGAGGTCGTCCCCGACAGTCTGGACCAACATATTTTCATTATATATCTTAGTATACCATTGCTATCTGAACAGATCTCGTAAAATGCTGTTTATTGGCGTCCTACACCTGTCGGGAAAAAACCCATAACATCATAATCGTCATTACAAACATGTATTTCCCTATCCGAGCCACGCTGCACAGTTACATATTTTTTTTAAAACCAAGAAAATCACGTGATTACTAATGTTTAACTTCATTCACGTCATCCTCTGTGACGTCGATGTCTATTTTTAGCAGGAAATCCAATCGTTCTTATTTACAGATATTGTTACAGGTATAAAATGTATCACCTTTAACTGGGTTTCGGAATTGGGCATGCTCCCCGGGAGATTTCTGGTACGTCGAATACACCTTGTAATGAGTATAGACGTAAAGTTGTACTATTTTACTAGTTTAGTCAATTTCCTTTGTAAAAAAAATATTTATCTAATGTATGATTCGTGAATTTTAGGTTGGAAATGCCCCTCTAGATATTCCATTGATGTTTTTTCAAAGTCCAATTCGAGAACATTTTGACAACAAAACACCACATATCTTCCGTTTGTCTGCAAAAGAAGCCATTCAACGTTTAATTGATCTTTCTAATGTTCACGCAAATAGGATTGTCATATGGCACGATTGTTTCTACTGAATGACACATTTGTAGGACTTTAACGCTTAAAGCCGTCCAGACACCAGTCAGTCAAGTTCGCATTTTGTACTTCTGCATATATTTTTTGTTAAACGCTATGGATACTGGGTCAAACAACTCCTGCTTACTGTTTTGCATGCGTGTATGTATATTTTTATAAACACATACTGTTGTCATTAGGTTGGGAAAACAAAAAACGTAATTATGGTTTTGGAGTTCTGGCATGCTTTTAAATCACGATCTAAATTCTTCCTTGCCTATCACCAAATACCAAACTAAGCATGTGCGGATGCACGTCAAGTGTATATACATCAGTCATTTGAAGTAACTATGATAATGGCGCAATATTTCAATCAAAATACGAATGTCAGAACTCAATAATCAGACGCTAAAACGGTGTTCCAGTTGCTTTAACTCCACTTCCGGAAATATCATTCTAGTTATGACACGAGCTGTTTTCTATGGAATTATTGTGCTCAGGTTCAATAGAAGGGAATCGATGACTTTTTGTTGTTAAGTGTTTTAAGTACTGTGTCATATAAGCGTAAAAAACTGCTTACAAGTTCAACAGTTGTCTGAAGACATTAGAACATTACCCAGACACAATTGTGTCTGGTAACTTGCAACCATTGACACAATTGTATCAGACGGTAAACTTTTCGGACGTCTACTTGAATCTTGGACGAATGGGATACATATTCTTTTTTTCTGTTTCACCATTGTCTGTTTTCTGGGCACAGGTAGATCTCAGGTAGTGACTTCCATACTGTTGTAAGTCTTTTCCAAGGCCGTTCATCTCGAGTTGGGTCTGTATTTAGCGAAAAGCTGTATTTAGCGAAACAACAATTATCGAGATAGAAATTAAATAAATTTCACTCGAGTCATAAATTTAAAAAAAATCTTTCAGTGTTTATATAAAAATATTTATATATTATATATATTTGAAAATTTAAATTCCCTGCTTAAACCATAGATGTATGACTTAATTTCCGCGGTAAAGAAGTAGGCATTTTCAGCTATGTGTAAAAAATACTCCAATTATCCCTGAATTAATTCGCTTAATCTCAAAGTGATCACACTCATGTCTCAACAGTATCTCAACTCTACCAGAAAGTACGTTTCTTTGTCATGCCATACAAAATGGTCACCAAAAAAATCATATTTAATCCGTTTCACCCGGTGCATGCATATTTGTAAAGTTCTTATAGACTAATTATGAACCGTATGTCTCACTAGTAGTTATCTATGATCATTTGTACAATATATAACGCTAATTCATCATACTCACATTTCAGCAATCACTGTACTACAATACAAATGCACAGCGAACTTAGTTATCTACCCGTTTTTTACTCGTGTATTTCATTTCATGGACAAATAAACCCTAACCTTCACGCTGTGAAAAGAAAATTGCTCAGCGAGGTTTTAAAATAGGCAAGAGTTTCTAAAAATAGATTTATCTTAAGATCGGTAATTGATCAGCTCGTTTGACCCTTCTCGTGACTAGCGGGTAGAAAATCCCGACAGCTCATTAACAACACATGTCAACTTTTTTTTCTTTTGCCAATTTTACCCGCTGCAATTTTTTTTCAAGAATCTAGTAAAAACTACCCATTCTTTATTGATGTACATGTAGTAATCGGAGACCCATGCAAATCGTATACAGCTGAATTGAACGTTTTGTCTTAAAAAGTTCTGAAGTTTTAATTCCCTAGATTAATGACTGAAATTAAACACTGCGTGGGATTTCAATGCCAGCAACATAGGCTGAAACCTTACCTGCACTGTAAAGACAATATTATCTCGACTGAAGAATTATTGGTTTTGTTCCGATTGCATAGAGACACTAGTGAGTTAACCCGATACCTTACTTCTCAAATCACAACGTCGTGCATTTTAAAAGAGAATGTCCGCATCCATATTCTTATGACTACTTATTTTATTGTCAGCACATCCATTTGATTTTTTTTCGTGACCAAAATATAACTTAAGATTTACTTTTTAACTAAAGTACCAAAATTGGGCTCCTATCAGTTACCTAATTTCATGTTACCCATTTCACACTACTAAATGATAAGCAATTTGGAGAGGTTTTTTTTCCCTAGTACATGGTGAAGATTATTGCATGTAAATTCCACTTTCTTTTACTAACCCTAATTTTACCTTTCAGTTATTTTTTTCACATGGGAACCCCAGAAGCTTCCATTTCTCAGGTTATATTTTAACGACACAATCCCAATCGGAACTCCTCGGGTAAATCCGTCCACGGGACAATCATCTGTCCAATGTATCTAGTGCAATGATACTTACTGAAATCACGATAGTTTTGTTCGCCGGAAGTCGGAAGAAGAATATGCCTAAAATGTAGTTCGCACAAAACATAAACAACGCCATCGTTAGACAGCTACGTGTCTGCTGCGCTCGGTAAATTAAAATTTGATGATTTAAATTTGAAGCAGGGACAAATTGAAGTTTTACAGTCATCGTAGTGTAGTGAGCTGACATCCGAGCTGCCATCTTTATTGTGAAGTCTGTCACAATAGTAGTTCTACTACAGGAATTAGCCGAGGTGATAAGACTACCTACATACATGTGAGAGATGATTCGTGAATTATCCGAGGTGTTCCGATTGAAGACAATCCATGCAATTTAACACTCTCTACCATCGGCTCATACATTCACCTCTGTTATTGGCTCACTTAATGTCGGGACTACTTTCGATCCACGTGACTTTTAAAAAGTCAAATGATATTAAAGATGGTGACACCAGTGAAACGGGAAGTTGTTTGTTTTATTTGTAGAAACAAGAACTCAAGAAATTATAGTTTAGACAGCAAGAAAGCAAATAAAAAAGAAGATAATTTTATAAGTAAACTTTCACATTTGCTCTTAACCACGTAGGTCAATGCCTCCCTCTGTTTATCTTTTAAAACCAAGTTCTTGTCGTATTTCTTAACTGCCTCGTGGATCACGTCCATGTTTATTTACAAATGCACATTAATATCACTATGTTATTCTTCCAAAAATAGTGCGCTTGAATTTATTAAATATCTTTAATTATTTACTTCAATATATGTCTTTTTTAGTAGATGTTTATTCATTTTATGTAGAAGTATTATTTTAATTTGAAAATATCCTTAAATTAACACTTTAAAATTTCCGTCAAAAATCTGGACGTGAGCCCATTGCAGAGGTGTCTGAGAGAGAAACGAACGACAACTCTGCATGGGAGATTGGCAGTTTAATCGCCCAATCGGAACTCCTCGGGTAATTCCGTCCTCGGGACAATCAACCCTCGGATGTATCTGGTGCAATAATATCAATGAAATCACCATCTTTTTGTTCGCCGGAAGTCGGAAGAATATCCCTAAAATGTAGTTCGCACAAAACATAAACAATGGAGTCGTTTGACAACTGTGTGTCTGCTGCACTGATTCTTGAATTATCCGAGGTGTTCCGATTGTTTAATCGCCGAATGTCAGACAATGACGTCATCAATAATTTATTAACCTGTTGGCCAGCATCGTCAACGTTACAAAATGGCGGCGTCCATCAAGTATATTGTACAGAATTGGCTAATAAACTGGCGTTCCATGTAAAACCCACCCCCATAGCCGTTGTTATTTACTTAATACGTAAGATTCTTTTTTTTTATATTTGCAGAACACTTAATCATTAGTTATGTGTTTCCCATCAAGAAATCTGCCCACTCTACCTCCCACTTTATCCATATAAATCACAACATATCCCAAGCACAAATGTTATTTTTATGACATTGTATGATGATAAAAAAGTATTAAAGGAATGGCTGATTAAAAGAAACTTTGCAGAAAATAACAAAATTTTGCAATGGATAATCTGGAAATAAACTTAGCCTGCAGATGCAGTGTCCCGTTTATTAGATTTATGTAGTATTTGTGTTAGAGATGACATCCGAAAATTCGCCTATATCAAACGAACGCAACGACAGCACACATTTGCCATTCGGCACAAGGGATTGGTAACTGACCATTTGGACTATTTTTGATGAATCCTTTCTGATTTTGACCCAAATAACTTTTTTTTGCAAAGAAAGTTTTCATATGCGACTAGATCTTTACTGTACTAAAAGTGTGCAACGATGTCTTAGTAGAGACAACACATTTGACAAGAAAAAATGCCATGGAATGGTCAATGACGAGGTCCAAACTCAACGAAAATTGAGCAATCCTAAGGTTTTATGGGTTTTTTTTTGGTCTCGATTCGGGCTTGTCTCTTTCTATATTATATTTTATATATGTTGAAACGAACCCGATTATAGAATTGTAAAGTTAAACAGTAACATGTTTATAATATGCTCGGTGCCATATTAAGACTTAAATGACACACCGGCCGTAATACCTCAATTGGTAGAGCGTCGGCTTGCGTATCGGAAGGTCGGGTGGTATAATGGACCGGCCGGGTTCAGTCCCCGGGCACCTCATTAGTGCCCCTGTGCTATGATGATAAAAATGTCGCTGCACAGTATCGGCAAAAATGTCGGCAGATCCAAATTCAAATCCACTTCAGTAGCAATATTAAAACGTGACTTAAAGACGACCGTATCACTACTTTAATGGTAAGGAAGTGTGTAAATAATAATGCATCATGGTGAGCCCTATTACCGATGACCTAATTTTGTTTCAAACTAGTCAGCGCACTAAATTGTTTTATCACAGCAACGTAATCAACAACAAAAACATTAAAATTCATATAGATTACCTTAATTTTAGGCCACTTTTAGCTGTTTGTTAAGCATGCTTTTAGTTGAGAATGTATCAATGTATAAACTTGGAAATCACGAGTATTTGGATATTACTTATAATAGGTCAGCAACCATGCTAATCTACATGTATTTTAGACGCAATAAGGGGTTTCCAACGCAAAACCCTTATTCAGATAGATTCTTGTGACAAACACTATCAAAACTAAACAAAATCATCTTGATAATAGTGTTAATTGATAAATGTGGTTCAGGGGCGGCTCCAGAAAATTTTGGTGGTGGTGGGTGTGAGTGGTGGAGACTATGAATCAAGATCCATTAAACTTTATCGCAGTAAAGATATATATACACAGTAAGGTACCATAACTTCAACCTAAACAGTCAACAGACAAAAATCACTTTAAAAGCTTCGTTTTTTAAGCTTGCATGTACGTGTTTTTACAAATCTACTCTTTTTCTTGGTTGGTTGGGGGGGGGGGGGGGGGGTCAGGTGGATGCACCCCCCCCCCCCGGATCCATCCCTAACGTGTTTGTGGTACCATACTCCTAGTACCTGGTTCAAAAGGTCGCTTACTATGATAATAGAATTTACCTCACTAAAATCATGCGTGTTGTGTCACAGGGAACCTCTTACACACAAATCTAGAACAACCACAAGAAGCGTTATCTAGATTGTTCAAGTTATACGCATCTAGTTTTCTGCGATGTTAATTCTGGAACCAAGAGTCTGCTACGGCCTTTAAGATAGAAAACTACTAGCTGTAAAAAATGTGTAAGCAATGATTTGAAGAAACATAAGTCAACGTCAGAACATCACATTATGCTAACTACACTTTGCTTGTATGATTACATGTTGTGATAACGGAATGTATACGGCTGGTTCCAACGAAGAACATAAAACATGTCACCTGTAATTAGGAACAACGTTTCTCTTACTTTTCTTTATCGTTTTTGTTGTCATATAACTGACAATTTTTTTTTCTGGTATTGTACCAAGTAATTCCATCACCCCCAGTCCCCCACTACCACCACCATCACTACCATCACCATTACAACCACCATCACCACCATTACATTAACCACCACCACTATCACCACCACCACTACCATCACCACTACCACCACCATCACCACTACCACCACCATCACCACCACCACCATCACTACCACCCCCATAACAACCATCAACACTACCACCACCATCACCACCATAACCACCACCACTACTATCATCACCACCAATACCACCACCAATACCACCACCACTACCACTATAATAATAATAATAATAATAATAATAATAATAATAATAATAATAATAATAATAATAATAATAATAATAATAATAATAATAATCATCAGCAGCAGCTGTATAAGCAGCAGCCATTATTTGTGGACTGGGTACTTATCCAAAACACACAGATCAGCTGGAAGACCTACTGATACGAAAGTCATTGGCTTCTCCAAGACTTGAACCCTCGCGGTGAAGGGTGAGGGGTCAGAACACGGCTATTCTTATCGCGCGTGCAGCGCCCCTTCCCACTTCCCCGCTACCCGGTCCTTCGTCGGAACCATCGAAAGTCCTCTGACGGGTACAAAAATTGTGCATAAACAGTCATTATCTTCCTGGACGGACCTACCTAGTTTTGACTCTTTCTTAATTGCCTCAAAGACCTATACACACATATAGGTTTTTCGCATTCCTGTACCAGAAGTAGTTCAATGAAATTGTTTTGTCACTGAAACACAACTTAGGATCGTACTGCTGCCATTATCCTTTTTTTCTCGTCGAGACAAGAGATCTTCAACGAACTTTGTCGCCATGCGGTTTTAACCTTGAATTATCAGATTTGAGCGGACATTTCCGCAAGTTGGCGGACTTGCACGGACATAGCAAGGACTCAACAGGACGTTATGGATGTTTCCTGACAAGACATATATCAGGTGATAGGACATAATGAGTCAGCCTACTGGGAGGAAAACGTTAGATTGAGAATGGATGAAAAGAAAGCTTTACTGATTTGATTAATCTCCGAAAGTCCCCCAAAGTACATTAGTGATTACCTGGTATATAAACACCACACCAAGTTACATTATCCTGAAAGTGAACCAACCAATCTGTCGGGGAACTACCTTTATATTTACTCCAGCATTTGCAAGGAAGTTATACCACTCCCTATTTTAAATGACTTTGGTAGGTCGCGAAACAGGGTCAACAGACAAAATTAGCTTTAAAAGCTTAATATTTTTTTAAGCTTTCATGAATGTGTTTTCACAACACTACTCTTTTCCTGGTTGGTGGTGGTGGTGGGGCTGGGTCCCCCGGATCAATCACCGCTTTCATACTCTTAACCGGCTAATCAAAAATTGACCAGCAAAACTTGTACATTTCTCATGTTCAAACATTTAGTGCATTTACTGATCCAAACCAAACACAACCAACAACCCGACCAAATGGCCCTATAAGTCACATTACGCGTATTAAAAACGTACATTGGGGGTGTATGTGTGTGTGTGTGTGTGTGGGGGGGGGGAGGGTATTGGATCAAAAGCATTTTCATAATACATCTTAGTAAACCATTGTTATCTGAACAGATTTCGTAAAATGCTGTTTATTGGTGTCCTACACCTGTCGGAAAAGTGAACCATAACGCCACAATCGTCATTACAAACATGTGTTTCCTATCTGAGCCACGAAGCACAGTTAGCTATTCGAACCAAGAAAACCATATGACCACTAATGTTTAAGTTCATCCACGTCATCCGCAGTGACGTCGATGTCTATTATTTACAGATACTGTTACATATTTAAAATGTAGGTAAACTTTCGGATACCAACGTTAATGCATATATGGATACGGTGAACATAATAACATGGTGTTTCTTTAGGTATTCTTTTGCTACATTTAGTGTACTAGATCAGCTAACTCAATCGGATCACCTCGGATAATTCACGAATCATCTCTCGGGTGTATGTAGGTAGTCGGATCACCTCGGCCATTTCCCTAAAGGGACTTATTTTGTGACAGAAGGTCAAAACAAAGCTCGGATGACAGCTCACTATAGTACGATGACAGTTTAAACTTCAATTTGTGGCGGCTTCAAATTTAAATCATCTAAGTTTAATTCACAAAGCGCAGCAAACAAAACAACTGTCAAACGACGCAATTGTTTATGTTTTGTGCGAAATACATTTTAAGCATATTCTTCGACTTCCGGCGAACAAAACGATCGTGATTTCTTTAAGTATCATGGCACCAGATACACCCGGGGATGATTGTCTCGAGGACGGAATTACCCGAGGAGTTCCGATTGCAGCTAACTTCCGCGGATAGGCTGTCTTAACACTATCTGCACTATTTCCCGTACAGTCACTAGCATTATGTCTACTTACCTTTTCATGCCATAAGTTAATTGTTAGCAAATGACGATAATAGTTGCATTTGGTCATTAACTAACTGTAGCAAAAACAACCAGTTTAGAGTACCTGTGATAAACGAAGGAGAACGTCAGATATACCTGATTTTAACGGTGTCTTGACATACAGCATAACGTGTCACAGTACTGTCTCGTGAGTGAAACTCTTCCCTGATATAGATCTATTGTATGTTTAGTGTGTTTAGATACCTTGGTAAAGTTTAACTGCTTTCTTTAGCACCAATGTTTTCATCACACTGAAGTGAGATTCACTGTATGTTGAATTTGTTAGGATTTAATGGTAAATTTATTTTAACTGCGTTTGTTAGTGTTGATTTGCAAATTTGACCTCTCGGAACACAACTCTCTTACACTGCCGGTTTATTATGTGTGTGACTGTAACGAACGATAATTCTACGTAGGTGGGTTATATAGCAGATTCAATGTTATATAATATCGTTTTGATGTATGTTTAGTCTAAATGTTATATCATAAAGTTATGCGGCATGTTTAAAGCTGTATGTTATATCATGCTTGAAGTTATGCGGTATGTTTAAAACTAAATTTAATATCGTACATGAAGTTATACGGTATATTTGAAGCTCTCTGTTATATCGTACATGAAGTTATGCGGTATATTTGAAGCTCTCTGTTATATCGTACATGAAGTTATGCGGTATATTTGAAGCTCTCTGTTATATCGTACATGAAGTTATGTGGTATATTTGAAGCTCTCTGTTATATCGTACATGAAGTTATGCGGTATATTTGAAGCTCTCTGTTATATCGTACATGAAGTTATGCGGTATATTTGAAGCTCTCTGTTATATCGTACATGAAGTTATGCGGTATATTTAAAGCTCTCTGTTATATCGTTAATAGCTGTAAATTCAAACCTACGTGGAGGTATGTTTCAAGCAGTAATCACAATCAAAGCAGATTCTAAATTACGCACTCGTTTGTAAAAATCATATTTAACTTTTCGCTTTGGTGAATATCTTTATTCTCCTTATGCTGAAGTATTATTTAGTTAAATAAAGTTCATTATCTGTAAATTGTCTTGGGTTTGTGGGAACCTGCGATGTAAAAACAAATCGAACAGCGCTACAATCTCTAAGTGTTATGCACGATACATAAGCGGCAACGCGCTCAGGTAAGCACGTGCTAAAGAATTCATTTAGCGAAAATGTGAATTGTTTTTGTCAATGCCAGTGTCGGTTCTATAACTTTTTAGCTTGGAATTTCCTTCTTCTTATGCGTACTTCACTTAATATGCGTTGTTATACCTGTAATTACGATGACTGTATATTTTACATTTCTTCAACGCAGAATTTTAGTTATGTTACATAAGCTAATAATTTCAAGTAGTTGTGGAAAGCGAACCATATTTAAATGACATTCAACCTGTATACTTACCCATAGCAAAAAATTACGATAGTCAGCCATTTTACTACATTGTGTTGTACATATAATGGCAGTTTGGGTCATAAAGTGTCCAAAATATGCTCACCACGTGTTTTTAACGTCGCAATCCGATACTGTGAAGTGAGACAGTACAAAAATGTTGAAATGATATGGTGTCAATGAGAATTGGGCCATGTAGAAGTAGAAGTGTTGTTTTCTTTAAATAAATGGATAGTAAATTTCACAAGAGCGCAAAGGTAAGCTGATTTGTGATATTGTAATCTTTTTTTAAGCATATTATATAAACATGCATATTTTCTTTAGAATTTCATGCATAAACATAAAAGGTACTAACCGACCGTTTGTCTTCATCAAATACACGTAAACCTGGATCGGGAGAATTGAGGCATAATTCTGCAAAAAGTCCAACCTAAGTCTAACAAAAGATGATTGTGAACATTGTCTAAATTGTAAGACAGTAGAAATCGCGAACTAAATCACTCTACATGACCATTCATTCTAAAACTATACCTAAACATGATTGTTATTTCTACTGAAAACAGACATCGACGTCAGAGTGGATCACCGGTATGATTATATATAACGTTACCTGTCACGTGATTTTCTTCGTTTAAAAATAGCTAACAGTGTAGCGTGGCCTAAATGTCGATATGAAATATCTATTTGTAATGACGAGTGATGTGTTATGCTTCACTTTTCACATAGATGTAGGAATTCAACAATCAGCATCTTGCGAGATCTTTTTAGCCTACAATAATTTATTTGTTTTTTTTTAGAGAGCAAAAAAATCTGGTCCAACTCGTCGTATATCATCTCTAAGTGTGTAGCGTAAGATTCCCATCATATAGTTGTGACCTCGTGACGGTCAAATTCTAGGACACTGTTTACGTCACTAAGCACTACCTCACTCATTAATAGAATGTTCGAAGTCACGTGATATTTATTTATAGATGCTCAAATTAATTCTGGAATGTTTTGATGATCGTATAATTTTTTAGTAACAAGTATATAATGTGAATACTATGTAACACAATTCGACTAAGTTATAAACTTTCAATCAGTAAGCTGACGAGCAATGAATGACATAACAATTATACGTTTGTATGAAATTATAATTACAAACCCTCATTTTCAGTGCCACCTCGTTCCCCCACCTCACAATAAATAAATTAATCACAGTGTGACAGTCTAAGTCTCCATATATGACAGTTAAAAGTCCATACCCGACAGCTTGGACAATTGTTCTCTCATGTAACCAAATAAATCATTGTAACTTAAAAAGATACTTCGAAATGCTGCTTAATTGTACTCTTCATTCATAGGAAAAGAAAAGCACAACACCTCACTTGTCATTACAAAAAATGTATTCCCTATCCGATCCACGCTGCACAGTTCACCGTTATTAAACTACGAAATCAACGTGATCCCTTATTTTTAAGGTAACGTTACATGATCATCCGGTTTGTCAGCTTTGACGGCGATATCTATTTTTAGCAGAGATCCCCTTCGTGGTTATTTATAGATTTGGAAATAATGAAAATTTAATTAACATTTTATTTCGCGATTTGTACTGTCGAAAAATAGGAAAAAAGTTACACACAACGTTTACTTAAACTAATGTATACATTTATTCCGGAATTATGCACTTATTCCCCCGAACTTGTGTAAGCTATTGCTAGATGTATTAGATATATTTAAACTCTCGGATGCTAGCTTTAACTGCGCAACTCACATAACTTAAGCAATGAATCACATTTAAATTACATTTAAAATACATGTAAACATCCTGTTATTTAAATTTCCCCCTCTATACACATTATTATTCATATTTAGTTTCCGTATTTGATTTTATCCCCATTTATCCTTTATATAGCAATATCGCTATATAACCAACATAGTTTTGAAAGATAAACGGGTGGGTCATGACCTCAAATGAGGAGATAAATGGTGTATTTTTAGTTAAAACATGGAATGCGGGAAATAAAATATAGAAAGTGATACGTAAGGATGGAAAATGGAATACTTAAATGCTCGAAAGACATGAAGAAGTAGATGGTAAGTTTATATTTATAAGAATTTAGTTCTTGTTTTTAAATAGTGAACTTGCTAAAGACGACTTGTTCGGCAAAAAGTGTAGGTTCCCTGTACTCCGCTATAATAAGGAAATATTACAAAGAGCGAGCCTAACAGTTACTGCCTTGAAACAGTCAGTCATTACAAATAGATATTTCCTATCTAAGTCACGCTGCAAAGTTAGCTATTTTTAAACTAAATAAACCACGTGACCCGTTACTTTATATAATCATTCAGTCTGATGTCGATGTCTATTTTTAACAGAAATAGCAAAAATGTTTTCTTATAGTTTTAAAAAGAACGGACATGTAGATCACACTTTAATTGCTATTGTTTTACAAATTAAACAATGTTCAATTTTCCTTGTCTTAGATTAAGGTTTGACTTTTTGCAAAAATAATGCCCCGATTCCCCAAATCTAGGTTTACGTGTATTTGATGAAGACAAACAGTCGGATACCTCCTTTAAAAGTTGTATTTACTCGCTGGTTCCTAAAAAACTACCGGCCTGTCTTAAAATCTGATTAAAACGACCCATACTTTTAAAAACAAACAACATGTTGGCAAAGATATATTTTAGTATCCTGTTTCTTCAGATTTATAACTCTTACACTAGACAGTTTTAGAAGACTTTAAAAAGTAAAATTCATTCAACATATCATACCAATGTTTAGCTTATAAATGGGTGTCTTTTTATATATATATGTATTTAACCTAATTTTTAAAAGAGGAAAATATTGTTTGTTTGTTTATTGGGTTTATCGTCCCATCAACAGTATATCTGGAGACGGTGTCCACTTGAAGCAGATATAGTGCTGCCTTCACTGTGTATAGCATACCGTGAACACCTGGCATGATACCACACCCAGTCACATTATCCTGACACCGGGTCAACCAGTCGTGGAACTACCCTTCCATTTGCTTGAGCGTTAGCATGGGAGCTATACCACTACCATTTTTAACGACTTTAGTATGTCGCGGCCCGGGATCGAACCCGGGGCCTCCCGTACCTGGAGCCGACGCTCTACCGTTGCGCTACCAGGTCTGGTATTGAAAATATTGACAGACGCTGATACAACTATATTTTAAATAAAACGTTATAAAATGTTAAATACGGCTGTAGCACCAGACTGTTCAGACACGTTATTTGGTACATGTCTTCATCAAAAGCAGTTAATGTTGTAAAACCTTTAAATGAATAAATAATCATTATCAACAAGTAAGACATTTAACTGAAGCTGAATGAACAACGAGACGTTTTTTTCAAATGCTGATTATCCCAACTATTTGCAACACTATGCTAAAATTGTGCATTATATTCCTGCAGTATAAATATTTGCTTCATTTAAAATTGTCATTTGTATAAAGAACGTACCTTTAAAATGTGTCACCTACATGGTGTACTAGAATGTTAAGTTTCTTTTATGCAACGAGTACTCATTAGGACGGATACTTACAAGTTCGAATTGGAAACATAATTTTCTCCCATTTTCATACCCGGAACAAACTTGAAAAAAACCGGACAATTCTTCACGTAAGCCTTGTACAGCCACGATAAGAGAACATGTCTAAAAACTATGTCATACTGTATAGAGACTTCCTTATATATCTGTTCTGTTTATCATGATTTTCACAAGAATCAGATTTACGATAGTTGTCGTCAGTGACGTTGTCATCATCATCATCATCATCCCCATCATCATCATCATTAACATCATCAATGTCATCATCAATGTCATCATCATCATCATCATCATCATCATCATCATCAGCAGCAGCAGCAGCAGCAGCAGCAGCAGCAGCAGCAGCAGCAGCAGCATTATCATCATCATCATCATCAATGTCATCGTCATCATCATCATCATCATTATCATCATCATCATCATCAATGTCATCATAATCATGATGATGATGATGATGATCATCATCATCATCAACATCACCACCATTCTCATCGTTGTTGTCGTCATCGTCATCAGCACTACCACAACCACCACCGTTGTCGTTGCCGCCACCACCGCAAACACCTCTGTTATCATGGAAATCACCATTCATAAACACCATTAAATACCTATTTTCTCTTTGTCATCTTTTCCTCCACTGTAATTACAGGAAATTTACATGCACAACTCCAGTACAAAGGTATCTACACTTCCAAAATCCTTAATTGGTGCCACTTGTGTGCACGTGCGTGCATTATTATAAACAATCCGATCTCTAACACGATGTTCCGTGGCTTAATCATCGAGAAACACTTGTAAACACTTTTTTTTTGCAGCGACCACCTTATAGAAATCGCATGACCGCTTTGACGCTGAATCAGCCAAAATGTAAACATCAGAAAAATGCAATTATTTCCTGGATCAAGCGTATAGTTAGTGTTCACTTTCTAGTTAATTTATAAAAAGGATCTCTCTTGTTTTTAAGTATTGTTCGAAGATCATGCACCATTCATTTTAAGTCGTACCGACAGTCCAACACTACTATCCTCATGGTTGCGACTTCCAGCTATTAGAAGTAGAGATGGATGGCCCTAGCAGAGACTTCCAGCCATTTAATTTAGACGGACACACTACGCAGCGTCTTTATAGCTTATACAAGTGGGAAGGACACTCCTTCCAGTAGCGACTGGCGACTTCCAGTTTCTACAAGTGGGAAGGACACTCCTTCCAGTAGCGACTGGCGACTTCCAACCTCTACAAGTGGGAAGGACACTCCTTCCAGTAGCGACTGGCGACTTCCTGTTTCTACAAGTATAGAAGCACACTCCTTCCAGTAGCGACTGGCGACTTCCAGTTTCTACAAGTGGGAAGGACACTCCTTCCAGTAGCGACCTGCAGCTTCTACAAGTGGGAAGGACACTCCTTCTAGTAGCGACTGGCGATTTCCAGCTGCTACAAGTGAGAAGTACACTCCTTCCAGTAGCGACCTCCAGCTTCTACAAGTGGGAAGGAAACTCCTTCCAGTAGCGACTGGCGACTTCCAGTTTCTACAAGTGGAGAAGGACACTCCTTCCAGTAGCGACCTCCAGCTTCTACAAGTGGGAGGACACTCCTTCTAGTAGCGACTGGCGACTTCCAGCTGCTACAAGTGGGAAGTACACTCCTTCTAGTAGCGACTGGCGACTTCCAGCTTCTACAAGTGGGAAGTACACTCCTTCCAGTAGCGACCTCCAGCTTCTACAAGTGGGAAGGACACTCCTTCCAGTAGCGACTGGCGACTTCCAGTTTCTACAAGTGATGAAGGACACTCTTTCCAGTAGCGACTGGCGACTTCCAGTTTCTACAAGTGGGAAGGACACTCCTTCCAGTAGCGACCTCCAGCTTCTACAAGTGGGAAGGACACTCCTTCCAGTAGCGACCTCCAGCTTATACAAGTGGAGAAGGACCCTCCTTCTAGTAGCGACTGGCGACTTCCAGCTGCTACAAGTGGGAAGTACACTCCTTCTAGTAGCGACTGGCGACTTCCAGCTTCTACAAGTGGGAAGTACACTCCTTCCAGTAGCGACCTCCAGCTTCTACAAGTGGGAAGGACACTCCTTCCAGTAGCGACTGGCGACTTCCAGTTTCTACAAATGGAGAAGGACACTCCTTCCAGTAGCGACTTCCAGCTTCTACAAGCGGGAAGGACACTCCTTCCAGTAGCGACTGGCGACTTCCAGTTTCTACAAGTATAGAAGCACACTCCTTCCAGTAGCGACTGGCGACTTCCAGTTTCTACAAGTGGGAAGGACACTCCTTCCAGTAGCGACTGGCGACTTCCAGTTTCTACAAGTGGAGAAGGACACTCCTTCCAGTAGCGACCTCCAGCTTATACAAGTGGAGAAGGGCACACCTTCTAGTAGCGACTGGCGACTTCCAGCTGCTACAAGTGGGAAGTACACTCCTTCTAGTAGCGACTGGCGACTTCCAGCTTCTACAAGTGGGAAGTACACTCCTTCCAGTAGCGACCTCCAGCTTCTACAAGTGGGAAGGACACTCCTTCCAGTAGCGACTGGCGACTTCCAGTTTCTACAAATGGAGAAGGACACTCCTTCCAGTAGCGACTTCCAGCTTCTACAAGCGGGAAGGACACTCCTTCCAGTAGCGACTGGCGACTTCCAGTTTCTACAAGTATAGAAGCACACTCCTTCCAGTAGCGACTGGCGACTTCCAGTTTCTACAAGTGGGAAGGACACTCCTTCCAGTAGCGACCTCCAGCTTCTACAAGTGGGAGAACACTCCTTCTAGTAGCGACTGGCGACTTCCAGCTGCTACAAGTGGGAAGTACACTCCTTCCAGTAGCGACTGGCGACTTCCAGCTTCTACAAGTGGGAAGGACACTCCTTCCAGTAGCGACCTCCATCTTCTACAAGTGGGAAGGACACTCCTTCCAGTAGCGACTGGCGACTTCCAGTTTCTACAAATGGAGAAGGACACTCCTTCCAGTAGCGACTTCCAGCTTCTACAAGCGGGAAGGACACTCCTTCCAGTAGCGACTGGCGACTTCCAGTTTCTACAAGTATAGAAGCACACTCCTTCCAGTAGCGACTGGCGACTTCCAGTTTCTACAAGTGGGAAGGACACTCCTTCCAGTAGCGACCTCCAGCTTCTACAAGTGGGAGGACACTCCTTCTAGTAGCGACTGGCGACTTCCAGCTGCTACAAGTGGGAAGTACACTCCTTCCAGTAGCGACTGGCGACTTCCAGCTTCTACAAGTGGGAAGTACACTCCTTCCAGTAGCGACCTCCAGCTTCTACTAGTGGGAAGGACACTCCTTCCAGTAGCGACTGGCGACTTCCAGTTTCTACAATTGGAGAAGGACACTCTTTCCAGTAGCGACTGGCGACTTCCAGTTTCTACAAGTGGGAAGGACACTCCTTCCAGTAGCGACCTCTAGCTTCTACAAGTGGGAAGGACACTCCTTCTAGTAGCGACTGACGACTTCCAGCTGCTACAAGTGGGAAGTACACTCATTCCAGTAGCGACCTCCAGCTTCTACAAGTGGGAAGGACACTCCTTCCAGTAGCGACTGGCGACTTCCAGTTTCTACAAGTGGAGAAGGACACTCCTTCCAGTAGCGACTGGCGACCTCCAGCTTCTACAAGTCGAGAAGGACACTCCTTCCAGTAGCGACTTTCTGTTTCTACAAGTGGGAAGGACACTCTTTCCAGTAGCGACCTCCAGCTTCTACAAGTGGAGAAGGACACTTCTTCCAGTAGCGACCTCCAGTTTCTACAAGTGGAGAAGGATATTGCGACTGGCGACTTCCAGTTTCTACAAATGGAAAAGGACACTCCTTCCAGTAGCGACTGGCGACCTCCAGCTTCTACAAGTGGAAAAGGACACTCCTTCCAGTAGCGACTGGCGACTTCCAGTTTCTACAAGTGGAGAAGGACACTTCTTCCAGTAGCGACTTCCAGCTTCTACAAGTGGGAGAAGGACACTCCTTTCAGTAGCGACCTACAGCTTCTACAATTGGAGAAGGACACTCCTTCCAGTAGCGACCTCCAGCTTCTACAAGTGGAGAAGGACACTCCTTCCAGTAGCGACCTCCAGCTTCTACAAGTGGAGAAGTACACTCCTTCCAGTAGCGACCTCCAGCTTCTATAAGTGGGAAAGACACTCCTTCCAGTAGCGACTGGCGACTTCCAGTTTCTACAAGTGGAGAAGGACACTCCTTCCAGTAGCGACCTCCAGCTTCTACAAGTGGGAGAAGGACACTCCTTTCAGCAGCGACCTCCAGCTTCTACAAGTGGGAAAAACACTCCTTCCAGTAGCGACCTCCAGCTTCTACAAATGGTGAAGGACACTCCTTCCAGTAGCGACTGGCGACTTCAAGTTTCTACAAGTGGGAAGAACACTCCTTCCAGTAGCGACTGGCGACTTCCAGTTTCTACAAGTGGAGAAGGACACTCCTTCCAGTAGCGACCTCCAGCTTATACAAGTGGGAGAAGGACACTCCTTCCTGTAGCGACTTCCAGCTTCTACAAGTGGTGAAGGACACTCCTTCCAGTAGCGACTGGCGACTTCCAGTTTCTACAAATGGAGAAGGACACTCCTTCCAATAGCGACTGACGACTTCCAGCTTCTACAAGTGGGAGAACACTCATTCCGGTAGCGACTGGCGACTTGCAGTTTCTACAAGTGGAGAAGTACACTCCTTCCAGTAGCGACCTCCAGCTTATACAAGTGGAGAAGGACACTCCTTCCAGTAGCGACTTCCAGCTTCTACAAGTGGAGAAGGACACTCCTTCCAGTAGCGACCTCCAGCTTATACAAGTGGAGAAGGACACTCATTCCGGTAGCGACTGGCGACTTCCAGTTTCTACAAGTAGAGAAGTACACTCCTTCCAGTAGCGACTGGCGACTTGCAGTTTCAACAAGTGGGAAGGACACTCATTCCAGTAGCGACTGGCGACTTCCAGTTTCTACAAGTGGAGAAGTACACTCCTTCCAGTAGCGACTGGCGACCTCCAGCTTCTACAAGTGGGAAGGACACTCCTTCCAGGAGCGACCTCCAGCTTCTACAAGTGGAGAAGTACACTCCTTCCAATAGCGACTGGCGACTCCAGCTTCTTCAAGTGGGAAGGACACTCCTTCCAGTAGCGACTGTCAACCTCCAGCTTCTACAAGTGGAGAAGTACACTCCTTCCAGTAGCGACTTCCAGCTTCTAAAAGTGGAAAAGGACACTCCTTTCAGTAGCGACTGACGACTTCCAGCTTCTACAAGTGGAGAAGGACACTCCTTCCAGTAGCGACTGGCGACCTCCAGCTTCTACAAGTGGAGAAGTACACTCCTTCCAGTAGCGACTGGCGATTTCCAGCTTCCACAAATGGAGAAGGGCACTCCTTACAGTAGCGACCTCCAGCTTCTACAAGTGGACAAGTACACTCCTTCCATTAGCGACTGGCGATTTTCAGTTTCTACAAGTGGGAAGGACACTCCTTCCAGTAGCGACCTCCAGCTTCTACAAGTGAGAAGGACACTCCTTACAGTAGCGACCTCCAGCTTCTACAAGTGGACAAGTACACTCCTTCCAGTAGCGACTGGCGACTTCCAGTTTCTACAAGTGGGAAGGACACTCCTTCCAGTAGCGACCTCCAGCTTCTACAAGTGGGAAAGACACTCCTTCCAGTAGCGACTGGGGACTTCCAGTTTCTACAAGTGGGAAGGACACTCTTTCCAGTAGCGACCTACAGCTTCTACAAGTGGGAAAGACACTCCTTCCAGTAGCGACTGGCGACTTTCAGCCAGCTTCTACAAGTGGGAAGGCCACTCATTCCAGTAGAGAAGTCCAGCTTCTACTTCTACCCCCCCCCCCCCCCCCAAAAAAAAAAAAAGCGACTTTCAGCCACACAGGTGTATACTCTCCTCACCCACTCGAAGCTACTTCCAGCTATCAAAAGTCAAAGGTTGGGAAGGACGCCCCCACACCCTACCAGTAGCCCTCCCCACTCCCACCCCTCCGAGCAGTCGCGACATTCATCTTCTATACATGTAAGTGGAGAAAGGTGTAATGCCACACTTATTGATTTCTGCGGAACAGTTTGATGTGTAAACATCTTACTAATGTGAGACTGAAAAGTATTTTGAAGGTTTGTAAGTGTGTCTAGGCATGTAGACATTACCAGTTAACCTTGTTGCGACCGTCAACAAAGCGGAGAAAGACCCTCCAACTAGAGAACTAGAGAATTTCAGCTATGACAAGTGTAGAAACACACCGCTAAAGACGAATATCTCGGAAGCGCGACAGACCGCGCTGCTGTGGACAGCTCTTATTATAACAATAATAAGTAAAGTAATATATAAAACAATACTTAACCATAGAGCTGCCAAATTGTATTGATCAGACGGACAGACAGACGGACAGACGGAAGAGGGTAACTCTGTATAATCCTCAACCCTTTTTTTCGAATTACAGGGGGCATAATGAAGAAAAATGACCTAAAAGAACCTATCAAAAACAAAAACAAAACAATAACAAACAAAAAACAACAACAAAAAAACACACAAAACAAAACAAAAAACAAACAAAACAACAACAACAAAAAAAAACAACAAAAAAACAACAACACACACAAAAAACAAACAACACGACAGTTAATAAACAAACATAGGAAAACCCATTCAGGCAAACAGATTGCGAACCGGTCCATTTCACGACAGTCTGCAATAATTAACTAATACTAACAAACACTTTACTACTTCTGACAACATGAAACCAACCCTTATTTCGATCTTTAATGACGTCGAATTTTAAATTTAAGTCGAACGCGTTCACCTCGGAGTAAAATATGTACCTGAGAAGATATGTAGACAATAATTGCTCATTTCAACGCCTTTGTCCACAAGTAGGCTTCCTTATACCAGGGTCAAAGCAAATATTTGTCCAACAAGGCCCGTTTTGTTCAATGGTTGACCGTGGTACCGGGCCGAGAGACCTTCACCATAGTCTACTACGTTTGTTAGTATCCTTCACAAAATTTCTAATTATTCACTTACAACTACACGCAGAAAAAACAAGCCGTATTGTTAAGGAGTCAATAGCAAAAAGTATCGATTCTGATAAGTCAGTTTCCTGGCGTGATTAGACTGATCATAATCCACACTGTTTGTCTAAACCTGTTCAATCTGTGTTTGGCAGGTTAAGTGTAAAAATGATAGACTACTTCAAAAGTGGCCACATACTCTAATTACTTGTATACCCGCAAAAATGCGACCAATTAAGTCAGTTTTAAAGGGACTGTATTACGTGTTAGTGTGAGTTAATAACGACATTCTAGTTCAGGTTAGCCCATCTGTAAACTGCGCCCGTTTGTAATCATTATATATGACGACAAAAAATGGTGACACATTTTTAATTTCATGAAAAAAATAGCAAATAAACGGCCATATACTCTTATTTATCCGCTGCTGGGTTGTCGTAACAATGACTCGAATTACTCTCGTCGCGGAGCTGTCCCCGTTTCGGATTTGAGCCCGCGATCTCTCGCTCGGGAATCAGACACACTACATACCTAAAACAAAATGGTGCACCTCAACGTCGAAGGGGAATTTTAATTAGGAATATGTTTTTTTTTTTAAATTTTCATATCGAATATGACGTGTTGCCATTTTTCTCTTTGACATAATTCTTTGACTGATTCAACACCACGCAGCTTTGTTTCCCTGTGCATGGAAAATATCACGTTACGAATGTTGATGCTTCGTGGTTCCCGTAAGAGTCAAGAATGTGTCGTTTGATGCTTCAATCGGATGCGGATATATTCTGTGGAATATATTTTTTATTCGATGTAGATCATATGACATTTTCCCTCAAATCTACATGTATGGTGTGAACAAGCTTATTTAAGAAGTCCATTCCAAGCGAATCACATCTTTGGCGTCTTTTATGAATCTTTATTTCTGTAAAATTGTTGAATACCAACTTATTGGTAACTTGAAAAATAGTGGATTCATGAATTATTACAATATTAGTCTCATTTACTCTCATATAAAGTATCCACAATGAGGAAATAAACCAAAGAAAATATTATTATTTTTATAAAAAATATAAAGATATTATTGGTAACGTCGTAATTGAATATTTTTTTCAGGAAATAGTGGCAATTTCCTGCCTGACAATCCAAATTAGAATCCCTGTTTTTATAATAAAGGGGGCGGAAATATCAATACTAATATCAAATTTGGCAAATGAACATAATTTCAAGCAAATGATATTAATCCGGATGTTGCTAGATGAACAGCTAATCCCGCACAAATTATCATCATCATCATCAATTATTCCTTGTATGCTCACGATACAATGGTGTCTTATTGTTTTCGTTTCAAAGTGAAAATCTTGATTAGTCTACTTTCAGCTAGTTAATTTGGATCTACACTTTTTGCACCAGATTAATTAATTCTTGAGCATCTGGTCGCGAATTAATCCAGATTAAATAAAAAAAAAAAAGAACGAACACGGCTATAAATCAAGTGCGTTGACATTCTGTGAAATACATTTTCTTTTACATTTTCCTTGCTTGTTGGGTTTAATCAGCAATTAGAATCTGTCAATTAGTCAACACTCTTGTAAACGACGGCGGTTTTAATTTTAACTTTACAAAGAACTGACCTTGATTCAGTTCTATTCATCTTTTTAACATTAACGACGGCCGACTTTATTTTGTGAGTTACTTTTACAGAAAGCTTAGCAAGTAGGTGACAAATATTTTCATGACAAAGAAAACCCACTAGGAGTGGTTTAATAATGAACCAAAGAAAATAAATTAAGTATGTATTTAAGAAATGGCGTAATTATCCTTCTCTCGGGGGATGTTGTGTGTCAAAAAGTTTGACAAAAGAACATTTTAAACTGCAGACTCATGTCAAACAATCGAGACACTGCCAATAGATAGGATGTTAACACTGTGTGTATTTATTTTGCGATAGTTTAACCGTCAATGTCGATCATTCACTTTTAACTTGCTATGCACGATTTCCGCAGGCTCCAGTAAAATAACATAGATACAGATCAGCCAGCTTCCGCTTGGAACTATTTTTTTTATCAGGGTCTACTTTTTTCGGTACTTGTTGGACATCTGTATCTTTACATATTGATATATATATGCACGAGGATGTTTATAAATAAATGAACAATACGATGGTTATTAAAAATGTAGCATGATAAGGGTTCAATCTCCTCCAGTTGTCTGTCGTGCCGCTCTAAATAACAATGGAGCTGACAAACATGCAACCGGTCTCTCTGAAAAGAAAACCCATCAATTCCAAAGTATCTTTAAAATGACCAATTTAACATTTTATTCTGTATTTTTGTATTTTGTTTCGCGCAGACGTACTTATTTGAGAAAGCGTTTGTTTAAAGTCAGCCTATTATTGATAAATAATTTAAAAAAAACTTAAAATGTAGAAAGCGTTACTTGGTTATGCCATTTGGTACAGCCAAGGGGTTATTTTAGAAGAGGCATCGTCAAAAATATACATACAAGGTACGACGGTAACATTAAGGGTGGTATCCACTAGTTTGCCTTTAGCAACTGCATGTAATAATAAGTTTATACTGTTTTAGATAGTTTAGGCTTAATTTCTGCATAAACTAATACTTTAGTCTATTTAAAGCCGATTTTAACGCTACCTTAGACAATACATGATGCTGCAGAAACACTCTAAATATAAATTCTTTCCAAATCTATAAATAAACACGATAGTGATTCCTGCTAAAAATAGATATCGACGTCAGAGCGGACTACTCGGATGACGATTCAAAGTTATCTCAAAAGTCAGATATCACGTGGTTTTCTTAGTTTAAAAATAGCTAACTTTGCAGCGTGGCTCAGATGGGAAATACCTGTTTGCAATGACGATCAGGGAATTTGTGCTTCACTGTTTACACAGATCTAGGGCATCCATGCACATCATTTTGCAGGACCTTTTCGGGAAACAATGACTTATTTGGTAACTTGAAACTAAATGTTTGGTCGAAACTATCGAATACCACCTTTAAAAGCTGCCATGAAGTTGACTCATGAATACAAAGTTGTACAGATCCTTGAATGTAAACGAGGATAATATTGTGAGCAAGTACCGCACGTTAGTCACGACAACTTGCACAAGGGTTAAACGTGTGATCTTTCGCAACTGTCTATTGAAATTTGTGCGATGCATTTCTGTGCCTTTCATAAGTTATTGACAAAATATTACTTAACATCCGTCTTTTCAACAACATCCAGCTGTCAATGTTCTAAAGACTCTGGATTTTTGACAACTTCAACAAAGCTACATATGTAATCATTTTACTGTATATAACAGACATTTCCCCGCAAAAATAGCTAACTATTTGGAGCTTCCGGTCCCCGGATGATGCCATTTGACCTTTGGCGAATGGCGTAGCCCTTAACAAGCCCCACCCCTAAACCGGATCTCTTCGCCATTCTCCCAGTTTTAAACCCGAGCGTGCTGTAATTTTGGCTTATATACACAATACAACATAATGCCAGGCGCTGCTTTCACAGTGAATGCAGCTCTATAATTTTTTAAAGTGGACACCGTGTTTAAATGACTAAAATATGCTTTCCAATTGTGGAACTGCCTAAACCACCAAGATAAACAAAATACAAGTAGGTCATGGGTTTTCTCATGTCTGATCGATGAACGTCAACCAAATAATGAGTCAACAGTGGCGAAATCGACTTTCAATGTGTGGCTAGCGTACAGGTAATTTGTTTATTCAAGAAAAATAAACAGAATGTAGGTTTGTAAGAAAAGTAAATATAAGTGTAAATACAAGAAACAAAGCTGCAAGCGTACGGTTATGAACGCACCACAAGAAAAGTTGTGGTACTCCGCTTATTGTATTGTAGGAATGTCCGCTTTCTCAAAGAGGTTTTGAAATGATCTCAGCAGCAGGCAAATCTTGTCTGTTTGGTTTAAAAGTCCACATCATAACAATATTTCAATACAAAAATAAAAAGAAAATATGGAAAATTACTGACAGGATAAAATTTAATAAACTACAATTAACTTACTAATATTAGTAAAAGCAGTGTTTTCTATATTACAATAATAATTTTTTGTGTACCCTTAATCTACTAAACTAGTAACTGATTTAAGCCTACAGACCGCACCACAACATTACTCATCATTGTCCAGGAAATAAAAAACAGAAACTTTCATCGAAATTTCTGGTTTTATTAAAAAAGGAGACAGCGGGATAAGGGAAGATACATGTATGTAGGATATCCTTCTATAATGATAAATTTATAAAATATATTTACATACATATCATAATTCTTATTCTTATTATATGACGACGCTAATCTGTTACTGGCGATTCTTGACTTTACTTGCTAGGAATAAACCTCTATAGCGCCGAATGTTACATAAGTGTGGTAATAAAAGCTTTAACATTGTCACTGTCAAGACTGAAGGTCAAAAGGTCTATGTCTAAATATCTTAGCAAAAAAGACCATTCACGTACACTTAAACTATACGAGAATCGAGCACGTTTTTAGCTTTGAAGTAATTTTGTGCAAACCTGAAGGCCTTAATATGCTAACAAATGAATCATTAATTATCTTTACCATCACAAAAACTCCACAGATTTAAAAATATTAAATCTGTTCTCTTTTTATCAGTTTTTGGAAGTGAATTCCATAGAATTGGCGCAGAAAACTTAAAGGATATCTGTTTATATGTTGTCTTTTACAAGCGGTACATGCAGAATATTTGATTATCTAACCTTTTATTTTGATTCTTTACTAACTTGCAATAAAGATGGTGCCACTTTGTTTAGAATTTTAAAGATGCCTTTGCCATTGACCTATATCGATGAACGTGAATAGACGTGTTTTTTTTTTTTTTAAATCTTTTGCTTATAGTCCTTCATATGAGAGTTTGTGATCATCGTATACAAAAATCTCAAAACTCTTATATCTTTCTCATAGTATATGACGTTGCTTCCTCAGAATGCTCCCATGGGGAAATACGTCTCTAACGTCTCACAAATAAAGTCGCCGTTTGGCTTCTATATCATTTGGGACAGGAGACTAGTAAATAATTACACCGAAAATCAAGCAGCTGCGGCGGTCAATTTTTCATGTTGATTTTCGGTGTTATTATATCTTTCTCATTTTCTTTGTATTTATAACTGAACAAAAATGACAACCTAAATAACAAAAATTAAAATAAAATTTGACATTATAAATGAATAAAAAGTTTGTTTTTAAAGTTTTGACTGTTCTTTTTCCCATAGATTTTATATGAGTTTCAAAAACATGTCATTTATATAAAGCAATAGCATAAATAATACTGGCCAAATAGTACAACCCGGGTTAACACCCTTGTTAACTTCAGCCTAGCTACTGGTCGTTTCAATTTTTGTGCTGCTTTCTTTAATCAAATCTTCAACGAGTTTTTGACAGCTCATATGAAGAAAGTTTAGATAATATGATTTAGTGAGACAGACAATTAAAAGCTTTTGATAAGTCAATAAACATGTTTTTTTGTCAAGGGCTCTAGTCCAGTCTTGTAGCATTCAAAATTAATAAAATAAGTAAGGGATGAACGGTGTTGTTAAAAGCGACACGTTTTAATTTTTTTGTTCATGTTTTAATTCTATTTTTGCACACTCTTGCATAGTTAATATAAGCACCCATTTACATTGTCAATGTTTGATTACTTAAGTTATAATTTTGCGATGTTTCTTGTAGGGTGGGAGTATGCTTAAACATAGTTAATTATTATCTATATTAGTCCGATGAACATCAATAAAACATATAAGGGAGTGCTCTAAATTAGAATCAGCTTGTTTCAATGTAAAAACTTCAAAATTTAGAGCGAAGCTTTTAATAGGTTTAAAAATATCCACTTATATTGAAAATATATTTTTGTCTCCAGTTTCTCATTTAATTTCTCTCAATGCACGAGACTGAAACTTAATCAGGTTTGTTTTAAATGTGAATTGTCATTTAATTACATTGTGAACTGTATAGAACTTAGTGAATTAGATGTTCTGCGTTACATTTAAAACCCTTTTACACCAGCAACAGTTGTTTTAGAAACTTGTGGCTAAACTTAAAAGCGGTAAGAATCAAAATACGCACGTGGAAAAAATAGGAGCATCACAGCCTTATCAGAATACAGCACCTTTACCTAGCTGTCTGGATGAAGTTAATAAAGAATCAGCAACAAATAAAATTACTTCATTTTTCCAAACAGTTTCGTTGAGCTGTGTGACTAAATGCTTTATAAACATCCCCCCACTAAAATCTCTGTGTATCATAAACATCCATGATCTCTCAGCATGGTGTCATCCTTGGAGACTCCAACGAAGCACCTTTCCAATGCCTTTTATATGTTGCTTTATTGGTTGTCGCCTTTCAACTTAAAGATGATAAAAGAAGCTTAATGCACAACTTGACCGCAATAATAGTAAAATAATACCATTAACTCATGCACCCATTGAATATTATTGCCAACAAACTTAAATAACAATACAATTCTCCACGTGTAATTGTGTGCCCTTTTTTATAAATATAAACGGTGCAAAATGCGGCGCATCTGGCAAGCACATAACGCGTTCCAAAATTACTGAAAATCTGGGTCTTGTATAAACGTGAGACGCCGTAAATGCAAATAATGTGGGGTTTGTGGCACATGATAACAAACAAAAGAAAATTTATTACCGCTTAGTTTACTTTCCTGCATTGGCTGCCCGGCTTTCTGGGAAGTATACCATCTGGTGGCAGTGGCTGTATAATAAATCCTTGACCGGACACTTACTCCGACAGTGTTTGACGTGGAATTGTCATAAACGATGGATTAAGATTGTAACGACCAACGATTTATGGGAAACATGCTACGGATTGTTTACACACGGCTTTGATAAAGGTGAAATTAATAATATAATTCTTTGTCACGATTTGTAGTATGTCCAGAGCTTCAGAAAACGCCAAGACGGCAGATTTGTAATTAATAGGACTTTTAACACAACATCATCAATGTTAAAATCTATAGTCGAAGGACGACAATGTCAGCTTCCTGACTTTTAACCTCCCTGTTCAAGACATTGGACAACGTTTATTTTTGTAAATTAGCAAACGTGAACACATAAAACACCGGTGGCTTTCTAATATTGTTTAAACTAAAGTGACTCCCGTTAAAATTGTGTAATCGGTACAAAAAATCGAAACAAGGATCTAGCAAGAAAGACTGTTCAAAACAGTAGAATTTACATTTGTGTAAATAAAAAAACAACAACAAAATAAACAAACCAAAAGGTCACACACTAAAAAGGACAACAACAAAACAACAACACAAAATAAACAAACAAAATAGACACACAAAACGCCTAACAACCCCCGCCCCC
The DNA here is from genome assembly GCA_007844125.1 of Sinonovacula constricta. Lineage (NCBI taxonomy): Eukaryota > Metazoa > Mollusca > Bivalvia > Cardiida > Solecurtidae > Sinonovacula > Sinonovacula constricta. Next base: position 46,293,461 of record CM017567.1, on the reverse strand, counting down.
TTATTTTTTTTTTGGGGGGGGGGGGGGGGCAATTATTGTTTGCTTCTATAACACTGTTGTCTCTTCTTTCTTTCCTTTCTAGCAGTGAGACGATAAACCCAAAATAACCAAACTTTCTAGCAGATCTTTAGCTCCTAAGTTTATAGGAAAAAAAAGTTTCATGGTATAGGTTTAAACCAGAAGCCAATCCGTTTTGACCGTTATGGAGATGAAAAACAATGTCACAGAGTAGTAGTAAAGCTTTAAACTCGAGAAGGATAAACAACAACAACAAAACACCCATTTAGCACAGACGGATAAAATACTGTTCAACTTTCGCAAGTTGCTGGAGCTTAACAATTCTAGATCCAGCTTGATAAAACATTACTTGATTTGTCCCAAATTCCGCATCTGTATTGCGTCACTCAAACAGTATGCGGCTGTAGGAAACAATCCGTCTATTCCTGCCCAGTGGCCCAATACATCGACCCAGAATCATGATGTTTATAAACAAAACACGAGTTATGGCCACTTGTGCCAAATTGTACAAAGACTGCCGCGTGAGTCAGGTCTTTCTGAAGAACGAGAAAGAAAGGCTGTTAAGAAGGGAACCATATGTTTGAATCGCCTCATCGTTAACTCTCTGGAAACTAAAGAGAGGCGTGACATCTCTGATAAACCATTACAAAACACGAACATCGGAAAATGACGGAAGACGTGTAAAAACATGCACATTAAACGACCGTGTGAACATAACAACACAATTAATACCTTGTAAAATCGTTCAAAATGTTTAAAAAAGCGATTCAGCTCCCTGGCACTTGCTTTTGTTTAACTAAAGATTATAGGACTGGTCGGCCCGGCGTTATGGCGATGCGACAGCAGAACAGTATTATGTCACGTGTTCGTGTCATATTATCACAGTGAAGGTAACGCCTGTATCTCCTTCAAGTGAACACCGTCCCTTGATATTTGAAAGAAGTTTGATGGGAATTTATACTCAACAAAAGCACAGAAAAAATCGTCTCAAACTGGCCAAATATGCGCATCTGACACCTATATTTATGCGTTACAGAGGACAAGTTCTTTAATACACACATATCCAAGAATAATGACCCTGGTGGCACAGTTGGAAATGACCCTTGGCATGGACGACACGGGTTCGATCCTCGGCAAAGCAATTTATCAGCAATTGCATAGATAAAGCTTATGTTTATGTATATCTTGTAAACATACTTATGGGGTTGACTGTCCAAGTGTGAGTATAGTTTGAGACTGTTATCATGTCGGTAGGCTGTCGCTCGAAAACAGTATTTTAAGAAGGTATCAGCCAACGGAGACACGGGAGAGATATCATTCTTATATTAAATATTCCATTTTGTATATTTTTTCATATTTTTTTTTCAATTTTCATATGTAAACACGATACGTTAAACGGTAGGATTAAAGTAATAGACATACATACCTGCATTGTGCAACACTATTAACCACATCTTGACCTCTACACAGAAATAATTTGTCTGTTGTGTGTATAGAGATGTGATTATTAAGTCACGCCTATTCAGCCTTAAATCGGTATTGTTCGCAGAAAGAATAAAACAACAAACGATTCTATTTAATCGTCTACGTGTTATTGACCTGAGATTTAATAATACAGAATCGGTTTGATTTACTACTTGTAGCTTGTAAGAGTTCGATTTTCTGCAGCCTTTGTTCATATCGGACTCACGCATTTAAGAAAAAAAAATGACAATTACACTGCGGGGGTATTATTTAGATTCACTCATCCAGTATTTGTCCGCCATAGCAAGCTGGTAGTTGATCACGCTGCTTCCGCTGGATGACGTCACTGGTCGATCTACAAAAATGGCGACCAGCGATTAGGCATGTTTTGTTTATGCTAGCGATAAGAAAAGAAAAATGCAGGCATTCATAATGTAGATAAATAGTCGTGCCTGGCATACTTTTGAAGAGTTTTCGTCAAGTTTTTGTTTTATATTGTTATTTAGCAATCTGAAACTTGCAATCTGAAACAGACTCGTTTTTATACTCACGTGCACGTTTATTGTAAACCTTTTAACGATGCATGCTGAGTAAATAAAGGGTAGTGAATGAAGGGTCTATAACAAATTATACGTGCGTTTAATTGGAGAACGTGTTTGAGTGCATTAAATTGTTTGCATTTTATAGGCTTTACATCATTTACATATTGTGCATATTTTGATAGTTCGTTATATTCTTGTCTTATATTGTTAATAAACCTTACTCTTTGATAAGTTTGTAACTCCGAATGCACGTTCTTACTTTGTCTCACTTAGGTGGGATATTTTAACTTGGGAAAAACATACAGAGAGTGCCCTTTTGCTGACCGACCGTTCTAAGGTGGTACTGGGAATTGCCGGCATTTTCGCCGATACTGTGCAGCGACATTTCTATTATTATAGATAAGGGGCACTTATGAGGTGCAATGGAACTGAACCCGGCTGGTCAATTATACTGACACCGACGAGTCAGGCGTAATGCTGTCCCCCCCCCTTCCAACGCGCGTTAGGAGAGAAGCCACTATTTCAAACTTTAAAAGTCTTTGGTTTGACTCAGCCGGGGTTTAAACCCGCGACCTCCCGATCCGCAAGCCGACGCTCTACCAACTGAGCTATTGCGGCCGGTTCAAGGCCGTACTGTTTGAATTTCTCTTGATGCGTTATGTCTCGTCTCAGTGTTATTGTCAACATTTTATTAACTTGAATGTGCCATTGTCTACAGATTTTAATATTTCTAGTAATGCTCATAGCACCTTTTCATACAGTCCTTTAATAGTTTTGAAGCGTCGTGGAAAAACTACAAAAATAGAAAGACGAGAAGACATTTTAATAATCTCAGTGAATTGGCATTGACATGTGCGCACATGTACACCGTCTGGCAATATTTACTATATCATATCAGCAAGTTATCGCCTGAAACGAATTGTTCATACAAAATGTCGGTTTTACTTAAAAAAAATCACTTTGAAAAATAATGTTTTTCATTTTTTTACGCGAATAATCGTCTTGTTCAATCACAGCATTTTTGTCCAGTTAAAGGTTTTCCCCGTCTGTTATGTTTAAGCAATCCTCAAACAAATACTGTGCCAACGATGCCATACTGTTACGGCACCAGGGTGATGTTGTATTAAGTATTGGACTCCAGTTTAATTTAAACAGAATTCTATATAATAACCAACCATATTATGGCTGGAAAAAAATTCTTTTCAGTGACTAGTCCCGGACTAGTAACTTGGACAAAAATGATTTGTCCGAAAAGTAGCCTCGTTTTCACTTAACGAACGCAACAACAGATTTGCCATATCTACAACTAACTTTTTTTGCTAGAAGAATTTATGTATCGCACGTCGTGATTAGCTTTTTTGGGGCAGGTGAGTGCTTTGTACATGTACCACCTTTACATGTTATTGATATGTTGATAAATGTTCCTTGTGTGAAATTGACTGTTTTTATTGCTACTCAGAAACTGCTTTCACTTGTCCGACTGCAGATTTATGACTTGTCCGGGACTTATTTAATGGTCAATGACCAGTAGCCGAAACTGCATTCTGACTTGTCCGGGACGTCGGCCTACTGTATTTTTCCAGCCGTGCATATATAACTGTAACTAAATAATTGATTTATTCATCAATAAACAATTTAGCAGAATCGTTTAAGTATATAATTACAACAAATTTCAGGATATTCCTTGACCAAAAGAAAACAAATATATAGACGCTGCGAAAATTTTAAGTTCACGTATAAAATCGCGCGGCCTCCATTTATAAACATAATGTACAATGACAAATATTTTATATCACTTCACATTTACAGCCGAAAGTGCCGAAGTAACCTTATTTGCTTAAACCATCAACTCTAACGCTAAACATAACATTCCCTCTAAAAACAGCAAAGTTATATTTAATAATACGTTAACTATGTATTGTTTTTGTTTATTGAGATTAGATTTATCGTCTCACCAACAGTATTTCAGTTATCTAGAGATGGCGTTCACTTGAAGCAGATATAGTGCCGCCTGCACTGTGTATAGCAAGCCGTGAACACCTGGTATGATACCATACCCAGTCACGTTATCCTGACACCGGGCCAACTAGTTGTGAAACTACTCTTATATTTGCTTGAGCGTTAGCAAGGGAGCTTTACAACTACCATTATTACGACTTGGGTACGTCGCGGACAAGGATCGAACCTGGGGCATCTCGTACCTGGAGCCGACGCTCTACCGATTGCGCTGCCAGGTCCGGTAAACTATGTATTTCTCACTATTTAAATATTTATAAGCTTAATTTACGTATCACCTTTTCTTTAAAGTACATAAAAATAAAAAATAACGAAAACACATACAATAACAATATGTTATGAATTAAACAGTCGTCTGCAAGAGCCGGAGTCCTCGACTGATGAAAATCCTAGCTATTGTATCGATCCCACTGCACCAGAAAATATTGTGCATGTACCAGAAAATCTTATGCAAAATTGAATACGATAAATACAATAAATTCGTGTGCAAAAACATAGTGCAAATTCGCTTAAATAATGAAGTAAACGCATACTGATAAAGAATACAAATATTTAAACACATAGTATACAAGGTAATAATAATTTAGGGTTCCCGAAGCTACATATCTCGTATAGCAGGGAGATTTAAACAGACCGCAGTGCAAACTTACTGCATAAAGAAAAATGTAGCAGGCCTACCCGTCAAGGTTGCTCGTCTGCTCATACAATAAATAAGCAATATTCCAATTAATACGTCTTAACAAAACAACAGTTGATTTCTAGGATATAGCACAACTTACTACATAGATCCCAAGGATTTAGAAGCACATATCTATGAATGATATTAACAATGACATTCGAAGTAAGATGAAATGCAGGCTGGGAATAAGAACGAGCTAAATCACATGTATAAGATTGGTTGTTCTGTCTAGTTAACAAGAGCAACAGTCTTTATCCTTGTGTTTATGCTAATCATCAGCTGTTAAACTTGATGTGTACTTGCAAAGATGAGTAAAACTTAACAATTGTGACAGAAAGCAACATTTGTTTTAATACACCTTATCCTCTGGCCTTATAATATTTTTTTAAATTGTCATATATGTTGATGATATATTTTATTCAGTTGTATTTTGTTTATTTTTATAACATACTTTAACATACCCTATCGCAGATTATTGCATTTTTATACCGAATAAGATAGTATGACAAAGTCCTATGAGCATTGCAACATATACCGAAATCTGAAAAGGACAAAGGTATTCACATGCTAGCCAAATGTAAAAGTAAGAACAAAGCTGTGATAAGTCATTAAAGGGAAAGGGGAAACTCAACAGTTACCGCCTTGGAACGTCAGTCGATGAAAGGGACCGACTCGGGTGCTTAAACCGGCCTTACAAGCAATGCAACAATCGGAACACCTCGGATAACTCACGAATCATCTCTCGGATGTATGCAATCGTAAAACTTCGGGTATTTCCGTATGGTTCGTAAAATACACCTCGTACATAGCTCTAGAATACACCAAAGTGCGTCGCCTGAGTTATGAAACAGTGTCCGTTCGCGAGAAAGTAACAAATTATATATATATCATTTAGTTGAGTATATCTTGCAATAACAACGATTTTTTTTATCAATACAATCTATATGATTTACGGAAAATTGAAAAGTCAACATTAAATACCCAGTATTAAAACTAAGACACACAAAGTAGATCCAAGATGGCGCCTTATTATGTCAGAGGTCTCTTGCATAGCATTAAGGCCGAGGTGATCAGATTGGGATGTATGTAGGTAGTCGGATCACCTCGGCCGTATCTCCAAATGGAACTTCCTTTGTGACAGACGTCAAAACAAAGACGACATCTCGGATGACAGCTTACTACAGAACGATGCCTGTAAAATTTTCATTTGTGGCTGCTTCAAATTTAAATCTTCCAAGTTTTATTAACCCCGCGCAGCAAACACACAGATGTCAAACGACGCCATTGTTTATGTTTTGTGCGAACTACATTTTAGGCATATTCTTCCGACTTCCGGCGAACAAAACGATCGCGATTTCTATAAGTATTATTGCACAAGATACATCCGAGTGATGATTGTCCCGAGGACGGAATTACCCGAGGAGTTCCGATTGGCAATGCAAAGAAACTCGATCTATTTTAATAAAACAAAGGTGCGATGACGTTTTCATAGAGAAGTTACGACGTTGTCAGTGACGTATTGAAAAATAATGTACGTACATGCTATCTAGACGAGACGGAAGTATCATTTCCATTTAAAGTCTTATTCTTATCCTGACATTGCAGACAATGATTGAACATGTTACAGATAATTACTGAAAATTTTAAAACGTTTTAACCAGTTTATTATCAACCCCAAGTACACCGTATTGGTGTTTTAAAGGTGGTTTTCCGACAGTTCGGTGCAAAAACTTTTTTCTCAAATAACCAAATGAGTCCTTGATACCTGAAAAGGTCTTGCATAATGATCTGTGTGAACAGTCAAGGATAAATCTTCATTCGTCATTGCAAACAGATGTTTCCTATCCGAGCCACGCTGCAGATATATTTACCTCTGTTTTGGGGTGTTTGTGCATAATATCTGTAGAAAAATATCATACTTATTCTTCGACGATTTTCTACAGTTTTTCAGTTTTGGGGGCCGTGAAACTCGTTAATCAACACTTAAAATGTTCATTCTTTTCAAATAAGAAATTTATGAAGTTATATATTATTTATAAATTAGAACTATTATGGTTTCTGCTAAAATAGACACCGACCTCACAGAGGATGACGTGAAGAAGCTAAAACATAAGTGGTCACATGGTTTTCTTAGTTTAAAAATAGCTAACTGCGCAGCGTGGCTCATATAGGAAATACATGTTTGTAATGACGATTGTGGCTTTACGGTTCATTCTACAGACAGGTGTGTGACATAAATAAAAATAATCTTGCGATATCTGTTCAAGTTACAGTAGTTTATTAAGATGTTTAATGAAAATATTTTGTTCCAAACTGTCGGATACCACCTTTAATTATCAATATGTTATCTGTAATCCAATATTTGTTGCATTCTTTCAGCGTAATGCAAAATAAGTTTTTTTTAAGGTCGTTTAGGCTTAGTCGATAAAATCATTCAAACTTTTTCGTATCGGATGTCATTTCTTTGAACCCTAGCTGTGTTAATTCATGAACTAATTGTGTACCAAAACTGGAACAGATGTTTATTATTGTTGAAATAATCGGTTATTTACATGTACTCTTAAAGCAAGAGCGGATCCAGAACATTTTGGTGGTGGGGGCGAGGGAGGCTTATGAATCATGATCCATTCAATTTTATCGCAGTAAATACTATATATATATATATATATATATATATATATATATATATATATATATATATATATATATATATATATATATATATATATATATATATCTATATATATATATATAGTATTTACTGCGATATGTATGTATGTATATAGACATATATATTATATATATAAAGTTAACGCAGTAGATTTCATCGGAAAAATATTGAACTACTTGTAGATGATGTTTTAGAAAGTTAATGGTGGTATCCGACAGTTTGGACCAAAAATATTTTCATTAAACATCATAATCAAGAATTGTTACCTGACCAGACCTCACAAAATGCTGTTTTTTAGGTCCTACACCTGTTTGAAAACTGAACCATAACGCCACACTCGTCATTTCAAAACATGTTTTTTTTTCTATCTGAGCTACGCTGCACAATTAACTAATTTAAACTAAGAAAACCAGGCGACCACTTATATTTTTAGCTGATCCACGTTATCCGCTGTGATGTCAGTGCATATTTTTAGCAGGAATTCCAATCGCTCATATTTAAAAATTTGAAAAAAGAAAAGAAAATTTAAGTGTTGATTAACGAGTTTTACTTCCCTAAAAATACTGTTGAAAATTGCCGAAGCTTAGACTAAGGTATTTGTTTTCTGAAGAAATTATTTACAAATTCCCCAAATTGAGGTCAGATATTGTTATATATATTAGATATGGACAAGCTGTCGAATTCTTTTAGAAAGTGCATTTGGCGTAATTTGTAACAGAACTTAATGCAGCAATTCCGGGGGTACATAGTTACCTTGTTTTAATCATTTTTTTGCTATATATTCCAATTGACAGACAGGTACCAATATTAATTAAAACTAGGCTGTTTCGAGGATATTTTGTGATCAACGATTAACTGTTTATAAGTGCATGTTTTATAACTGTCAAACGTATTTTTACCATTTATGTCATTCCTTTTGTAATCAAGATCCATATTTATAACACCTTAGTATTTTGATACAGTTGTGAAAACTGTCAATTTACATTTAGATTGAAAAACGGCTTGCCGAATGCAACTATTAAATAAGCCCAACAACTCTCATTGAATGTATTTCCACTCTAAGAAACATCATACGAAAACAGAAACACAAACACGTGCATAAAGACTTACAAATCAATGACATAATAACTGGAAATGTTTATCTTTCAGACTCCAAAACAGAAGAGCTTCGACAGACAAGACAATTTCCTATCAAGAAGCGCTTTCTTCTGGGTACTTATGTTACAGCATCTGCCACATCATGCGTCTGAGTGATATCTGCAATTGTACATAACAATGGTACGTTTATTATATAAACATTTATGGAAGACTTTATTTAGGGGTTTGTTGATTGCTGCCTCTGGCATGTACGTATGGCTGAGCCGTCTGCCAAATCAAAGATGTATAAAGAAAGATAATAGATATGCCGATTGTAACGTGAATTCATGCGTTCTTCCTAGGTATATAGCACAAAATGTGTTTAGGCACAAAGTGTGTTTGTTCTTTATTTTTAAATAATTGGTCGCATTTTTGGAAGTAATTAGTCTAACGACATAGCTCTGAATAAACCCCATAACAATATAGGCGAAGAAAGAGAGCCGTGTATTTAAGTGAAAAGGCTCACGAGAAACCCAGTTTTATAACATGAAATCCGGTTATGCTGGCATGAACTTCTTTGTTGTTGCAAATTTGCTGTAGTGGAACCTGAAAATATCAGTACAATATGCACTGCCGCTTAAAGTGTATAAGTCCATTAATTAACTTAGTTCATGACCCTTGCACTTGTATACAGTAAACATTGTATCGGCTTTGATTAGACACGGGTAAGATTTGTCCCTAGTATAATGATGAGATCACATTAATCAATTGACCTTTCACAAAAGACAAAAATTTACAAATTAAAGGATTAAAAAAAATAACACGTATAAAATCATAAAACATTTATAATGTCGACAGATAAATAAAACTGTTTTTAAAGCTAATAGTCATTTTAAACGTTAACATGTTTGACTAAAAGTCATTTTTATTATTTGCTATTTTCTCACAATTACAGGCGGTTGCTATAGTATCGTTGGAGGAACAGAATCGGTCTATACTGGAAAAGAAACTATTGTGTTATCACCATATTCTTGGTACCCTTGCAGACAATGAATCTGGTAAGTTTGTCGTGATAATATTCAAATTATACTCTTTTTACACTTACCATGCGCAATTATATTGATTTTTGTGTTCGTGTACATGTGGCCGGTGAATATAGATGTTCTTGCGTTTTACTGGGTTATCGTTCCTGTTGCTACAGTTGCTACAACCGGAACTCCTCGAGTAATTCTGTTCTTGGGACAATCATCCCTTGGATGTATCTGGTGCAATAATACTTACTGAAATTATGGTCGGTTTGTTTGCCGGAAGTCGGAAGAAGAATATGCCCATGTAGTTCGAACAATAAATAAAAACAGCCATCGTCAGACTGCTGCGTGTCTGCTGCGCTGGGTAAATTAATTCGGATGATTTAAATTTGAAGCAGTCACAAATTGAAGATTTATAGGCATCGTACTGTAGTGAGCTGTCATCCGAGCTGCCATCTTTGTTTTGACGTCTGTCTCAAAAGAAGTCCCATTTAGGGAAATGGCCGAGGTGATCCGACTACCTACATACATCCGGGAGATGATTCGTGAATCATCCGAGGAGTTCCGATTGCAGTTGCTACTTTTATTCGGATCACATCGGCTGTTTAACTTTTGAAATAGGTCTCGGAGGTAATATGGGGAAAAAGAAGCCCCCGGCAAGATGGCAACCAGCCTCCAAAATACCTTATTACAATTTCTGTAGACGTAACATGTTGATAAATGGCACACTTACAGCAAAATAATAAACAGAAAAAATGTTGTTATTTAGAGAAACCGCGCGGACATGACAGTACAGAATCGTATGTTGATGACCCGATTTGGGCAAAAACTTGCATTTAACTGTAAAATCTGGTGTGGATTTTTCAATGATTTGTTTAAAATAAGCCATTTTGATGATTTGATTGTGTTATTTCTTAGTGGCAACCTAACTTTCTTTAAACGTACAGGAGCAAATAAACGATGGAGGAAAATAGAAGCTCGTATCGGGAAACTCGGTGTGCCAGTACTTTTACTTTCGTGTTTCTTTTTTCCGAACCTGCACGGAAAAGGACCGAATACGATGCGAACGTTTCCTTTTTCACATATTGTTTGTGCTATCCCAAAATTGCTTCCAAACGATTTAGTTTATTGTGCGTTTATTCCATACCAGCGATGGCTCTACGATTAATTTCAAGATTCTACTTCGAATGTCAATATAACAAAATAAGAATAAGAATTAAGAATGAAAGAAATCGAATTCAAAATTTGTTTTTTCCTCTTGCCACATTTTTAAGGTCGCCGCCATATTGAATACTCCATTTTGCATGTGTGACGTCATCCATTCTCAGTGCATATCGCGGAACGTCTATATCTAATAAGCTATTTCGGTTGTATTAGACAAATTACCGCGGAATTTATTATTATGACTTACAGAAAAAATCTAAGCCGAGCGTGAACTTTATGCTTATAATTCTGAGCCAGTCTACTTGGAAGAAGAAGAAGAAGAAAAAGAAGAAGAAGAAGAAATCGAAAAAGAAGAAGAAGAAGAAGAAGAAGAAGAAGAAGAAGAAGAAGAAAGACCAAAATACGTAACAAAATCAACGGTACACAAAGATGTGAGAGTATTGTGTGCTTGAAAAACTTATCCGGTAGCTTGAGATTTAGAAATAGGACATCTACATTAAACAAGAAAATGTTCACGTCATAGGCGTCTGCTGCTACATTTACACCAGTCTGACATATGGACGGTTTAAAGCTGCTTCATTTAGATTCAATCACTAAAGCCTTTTAAAATCGATTTAATCAGGTCGATTAAAAATATTATCGATCAAATATTCATCAAAATCCAACATCTGCAATTGTTACGTTTTTATGCTAATACAACTTGAACTAGAAATGTTCGATTTTGATTGCGATATTTTACCCGCCAACGTTTCCATATAGAAACTGCATTTAGATCTATGTTTAATCTTCTGTTGAATCTGTCAGATATTTATTTCACACACACGTTTCATAACGTCAATATAATCAGTACACGAAAACATACCATCTCATCACTCAATTTTAATAGCGCAGTTTATAGCTTAATGGGCCACATGGAATTTGAAGCGGTATTTACACAATCTTAAAGATGGCGACGCCATGCTTATAATAATCATAAGTTCACAGAACAAAAAATATTTATTCCTCCACTTGAATAGTTTACAGCACGTATATCTGTGTAAATGTTGAACATAGAAATATATCTGTTCAAACGACAGAACTGCGAAAATTAAGCCCAGGTGGGCGTAGCAACAATAGAATTAGAATATTAAATTGTCTGACTTTAAAATGGTTAACAGCGGAACAAATAGGATGGTTAAATAGTTTAAACTATCATCGCTATCATTACGACCACCCTCTCACCACCACCGCCTGCTTCACCATCACCATTACCACCACCACCACCACCACCACCATTACCACTACCTTTACCACCACCATTACCACCCCTACCACCACCGTAACCATCACCGCCACCACCACCATCACCACCACCTCCACCACCACCATCACCATTTACGCCACAACCTTCACCGCTATCTTCCCATTACCACCCCCAGCACCACCATTACCACCACCGCCACCACTACTACACTACTATCATCAACACCATATTCACCACCACTAACACTATTCATCTCCAACAACTACAAAATACACGAAAATACAAAGCAGATTTAGGCTATATAACGTTTATTTTATCTACGATCATTCCTTTTATTGCCACATTCTTACTGTTTGTATAAACTGTTTGTTTGTATACCTTTTATATTCTTAATGTACATTATTATTTTATCGCATCCACACATTTATTGGAATTTATGGACCATAGACGATAAGTTGAAATGCTTTAGTCTTAAGTCTATTCTGTGCTATTATCATATCAAACAAAATATAAATAACAAACACAAGATATTTGTGTGACCAGACTTGACGTATTTATTTGCAAACACAAGTCGTAGATGTCAATTTTGGCAGCAAAACAAATGGTATACATGTATACAATTCTAGAAACCTGTGCCACACTTGTCACTTGTCTATCGTGGAATGTGTGGCCTCACTCTGAGCTATCTGTAATAACGCTGTTGAAGCCAATTGCTATTATGTATATCATCATTACACATGATCATTGCTTCATAATTTTATGTTAATGATAGAAATGTCGCTGCACAGTATCACAGTGCACACGGCAGATCTCATATGTTAATATATATATAGCCTTGCCACTGCGACATCGGTTGGTTGACCAGCAATACAATTAAGATACCTTATTTACACCATATATGCACGATAAGATCGCGCACTATATGCGCTTCCAGCAGTAAATATCCACAACGTTTCAGACAAACATTTCACGCTATACTACGAAACGCGTGAAACTAATATTAAGTTCTGTTCTCTTCAGTTTGTTTTTGTAATACCAAACAGATGTTTTTACAAACTGCTGTGGCCTTTAAATGTCTCTCACTCGGCAAAATTTTATAGTCTATAATAATTAAAATTGCCATCTTACCTTCAAGAAATTGTTGTTCACAGATGGCATTAAAAATTTGTGTAGGTGTTGTCTTTGTTATTGTTGTTCTCATTTGTGTACGGATGTCTGTTTTATTCTACTAAAAAAATTAAATACTGTTGACTAAACTATTAAACCTGTGTACTAACAATTTGCAAAATCTGAGTTCGTTTTTATTGCGAATTTGATAGTTATTTATATAGTCATAAAGCATAATACATTTTGGGTGCCTCTATCCATGTCTTCTATCAGTTTATCAAGCTACCCCACACAATCTTGCAAGTGAAACATTACGTCAGTAAAACTTAAAAAACGGGGATGCCTGCCTGTACACTTCAGACTCTTTACATGCTATTTATAAATGTTTCTTTTTTATTTATACATGGAACTATTTTACCACGCGGAAGCACAAATCCCTAAAACCGGTTAGTTATGAAGCGTTTCAATACAGCAGTGACTAAAATCTAGAGACGTCACCATCCATATAGACGCTAGAAAGACGCCAGCTTTGACGCCACTATATAAGTTTGTTTTAGATTCAATAGTAAATCATGTAAACACGACACCATGACCCAGTTATGATCGGGCCCCATAACCATACATGGGTGAAAGGAACTATTTATAGTTTATCTGGAAAACAAAACACAAAGCACAAATCTTTTTAACTTTAAAGAAGGTTCTGATTCATTTAAAACATATACCGTCAATTTGCCAGGCGGTAACCCCCAAAATGAAATATATACTCCCGGTAATGGCGGTTCAGTTATTGTGCATTGTGTTCAAGTTTTTTGCTTTCTTTTAAGTCTAAGTATAGGATAGAGTCTATATAAAATAGGACCCGAAACGAGCGCAGCGAGTGTAGGCTTCTATTCTCTATGGAGACGTCTTAATACAGGGGCGGATCCAGGATTTCAGAATAGGGGGGGCCGAGGGAGTAACATTCGGCCGCAGGCCTGAGCTGATCGCGCCGCAGGCGCGAAATCCGCGGCGGGGGGTCTGGAGGGGGCTCCCCCAGAAAATTGTGAATTCTAGATGCGCTGAGATGCGATTTCCAAGCATCTGTGGGGCATAATTTCCTTATCTATTTGCTCACTTTAAAGGGCAAAATACTTTTTTTTTGTTGGTCGTCGAAAAATAGGGGGGGGGGGCGGCCCCTTCGGCCCCCCCTCTGGATCCGCCCCTGTAATAGATTCTATCCGACTTAGAAGTCCCCGCCTCACTTCTACCTGTTCTACCAAAATGACGTGTAATCCGCCCCATAAAACTGTCAATCAAACTGTTAATCGTCTTACGTGTTCAAACTTGTTTTACAAGGGGAAGAGTCAAGCCAGAATGGTGGTTTGTTGCATATGCGCAGTATCAAAATAAAACCATTTAATAAAATAGGCCGATCTATTTTGTACACTGTTAAATAGAAAGCCGAAAGAAGTTCTATTGAAATAAATCGCCGAGGAATTTAATCTTCATAGCTTCTGATTGGCTACAAATTTAGGTCGACTTCTAAATTGTTTCAGCTTCCTGTTGTCAAGATAAGAATTACCTTAAAAATATTAAATATGATGCCAAAACATAGCGACAGGCAGTTATTAAAAAGAAACAGCCAATGTCATATGTCTTATTTCCGGTAGATATTAAGTGTAACTAACCCTATATAGACCACAACAACTTGCATCGAAAAATTCTACGCTAGAGAGTACACCAAAAGTGCAAATCCTATTCAATCAACTTCAAACGGTAGCTCGCTGGTGTCGATCTACATTATTTGAATAGGCTTTATAGTACCTTTTTCAAGCAAGGTTTGGTTATATTAATTAGCTTGTAGTGTACTAATTCTTGCGTTTTTATGTACTTGTTAACAATAAGTTAGCAATTTCTGATATACCAAGTAAAGTTGAGTTTGGGGTTGAATTGAATAAAAGTACAAAAGTACTTAACGCGTGACATTAGCCTACCGCGAGTGGTTGTCGTAAATTAACCGAGATTTCAAATCGTAATGATACGTATGCAGAAACAGACAACTACAAAATGTAACGGTCTAGCCTGGTACAGCCCGACCAAATGACAACAATTGTTGTCGAGACGGCGTGGGTTCTTTGGACGATAGAACAACTCTTAGGATATACAACAATATCAAAGATGTATGTATAAGAAGCTTTACTGAGCCACGTCGGATCCAGGTATGGGAGGCCCTGGGTTCGAACCCGGGCCGCGACATATCAAAGTCGTAAAAAATGGTAGTTTGACTAAAGTGGTTTCAATTAAACTTTTTTTAAACATTATTTCAGCATTATACATATCTAAAGCACATTGCATGTGGAACACATATCACTGTCATCCAAGACGTAACAAGACATATTCATAACTACAAATGAATTTCTCTCATGTAATTTTAGACGTAGCCACATCCCCTGCTGACTCCGCCCATGAGGTGACGTGTCCCAGTGTATGGGATGGAGTCTTGTGTTGGCCATCCACGCTGAATGGAACAGTGGCATCACTGCCATGTCCAGCCTATGTGAACGGATTTAAAACTGGTGGTAAGCTGGAATAATTTTTTTCAACAAAACTATCTGTGAAGAATTTTCAGAAAAGCAAATTTCAAAAGTTAAAAGTTTGAAATAAGTACACCGCTGCTACCACCAACTCTACGATTCTACTCTTGGCGTCCGTTCCTTATTATTATCCCCACAAACCTTCATCACTACCACCATGACCACCACACTATCACAGCCACTACTTCTGCGTCCTACTTCTGACCACCACTTTCACAACGACCACTATCACCACCACCACCACTACTACTGCACACGCCTCACCACTACCACAACCCTTACTATTACCCACCACATTTACCCTCACGCCACCATCAACATTCTTAAAACCATCGCCCTCATTACCAACACCACAATTCATCTCATATTCATCCCTATGATCGCCTCTTTTATCCTTCATAATCATCACCCTAATCTAACTCCTACAAAAATCAAAACCTTTTGACCGGACATGGTAGCGCAATCGGTAGAGCGTCGGATCCAGGTACGGGAGGCCCCGGGTTCGATCCCGAGCTGCGACATACCATAGTCGTCAATAATGGTTGTGGTATAGCTCCCTTGCTAACGCTCATGCAATTGTAAGGGTAGTTCCACGACTGGTTGGCCCGGTGTCAGGATAATGTGACTGGGTCTGGTATTATACTAGGTGTTTACGGCTTGTTATACACAGTGAAGGCAGCACTGTATCTATTAGATGTGGACACCGTCTCTAGAATAACTGACATACTGTTGGTGGGACGATAAACCCAACAAACAAATCAAAACTTAAACAATGTGTCTCATTTCAGACCTGTTCATTATTTTTTCTTTCAGAGAATGCGAGCCGCACGTGTACCGGTGATGGCACGTGGTGGGTACATCCAGATCTTAACACCACGTGGACAAACCTCTCGCAATGTCTCGCGCAACACCCTTCCGGTTTTGGATCGGACATTCCCGAAATAATTGCGGTAGTGTTCAATTAAAGTTCATTAACGTTCCTTCTTGGAAGTGCCAGTTATTATTAATTTTAGAAAGCCCCTACACTAATATCTAGGCAGACCTACCGACGTACATCAGATTGAATACCCCCGCATATGACAGCGTTCGAATCCACCTGGGCTCAAACACACTCAGCCATGACCTTACTATGGCTTGAATCCACCGGAAGTAGGATTCGCTGGGGCTCGAACCCATGCGACGAGGGGCTTATATGTCATAAGTCGGCGACTCTAAATCCTTGTTTAAAATCAATAACAGTGACAAGTTTAGACAGTGGCGGACCCGGCACACTCCCTACTGCCTAAAATATACGGACCCAACATAATAATAAACATGATAAAGTTATAAGCCAAGCTAATAAACTTGTAGAGTCCATTTTTGGCTTAACAAATGCCAGAACGCATCTGCGACATTCCTGAAATGAAAGGAACGGTCGTTAAACATGCCAATCCCTTGAAATTAGCATTTGAACAATCACACCCCCTCTACATGTACGATTAAATCCAAGATTTATCATTGAGTTTTATGATAATATTAGTTTATCAGTGCATGTACTCTTTTGTTTAGCTTTAAAAACAAAAAAAACAAGTTGCCCCTAACAATGAATAATATTCAATGCGATAAATGTGAAAGTTATAGTCGAAAACATTTAAGCATGCAGAACTTACTGTCAATATAACATCTTTACCCTTTCACATGAAATTAAGGTCTTTTTTACATTTAAATTGTGCTTTCTATTTCTGTGCCTTGTTATCTATTTTCCTTAAATAAGAAACAACAGTCTATGTTTGTTTTTGCAAATTTAAATACTTATCAGCTTTTTAATTCATCGTGATATGCGAAATAAGCGACGGCTGATTAAATACAGTTATGTAAGATGTTTGTTAAACAACACGAAAACTATTTGCACCTGAGACCAATTTTGTAAACATTTATATCCTTTGTGGCGTGGCAAAAAAAATTAAACAGAAAAATGTAGAATAATTAATCGGCCAGCGTGGTATATTCTATGGGGTTAAAGATGATTTCTCATGAAAGGTCATCAAAATTTTATCTGAAACTTGAATCGTCCAACAAATATAGCCAGCAGAAAATCAACGAAAACTAGTCAAAATGGCTTACTTGTGATATGATTGTTTATTTGTTACGCACTTATAGGCTTATCGCATACATCCCCCCCACACACACACACTCGCGCGCGGACGCACAGACGCACGCACACACGCACACACGCACGCTCGCACGCACACACACGCTCTCTCGCACACACGCACGCTCGCACACACGCACGCTCGCACGCACACACACACGCTCGCACACACGCACGCACGCACACACGCACACACACACGCACGCCCGCAAGCATACACGCGTACACACACGCACACATACACGAACGTTCGCGAATGCTGCACTGCAGCCCACACATATTCTCACACACAAACACATACACGCATACGTCTGTACACAAACACATACACCTTTGCTTGCAATTTAAAATGAAATATGCGCGTTAGTACACATCAGATGTAGTTACATAAGATATAGTTACATCAGATATAGTTACATTAGATGTAGCTGCATCAGCTACAGTTTTCCCTCACCTTTCTACATTTGTCTGTCTTACGCACGCGCCAACACACGCAACCACTCGTATACACAACATACGCACACACGCACGCACAAAAGCACGCAAACACCAGTACGCACAAACATTTACACACTAATATACTCTACAATAATAATAATAATAATAATAATAATAATAATAATAATAATAATAATAATAATAATAATAACAATAACAATAATAATAATAATAACAATAACAACAACAACATAAATAATTTATTTTTAAATAATAATTATTTTATAATTAAAATAATTATTTGTTTTGTTATTATTACTAATTTTTACTATGCAATATGAAAACAATGCAAAATATAAATTAATTTTTCGAAATTCTTATTCTATTTCAGGAGCACATGGGTCGTATTAGGCTAATGTACAACATTGGGTATGGTGTTTCCCTCGTCGCCTTAGTGCTGGCTGTCTTCGTCATGTTGTATTTCAAGTAAGTACAAGAAAGAGCAAGAGTATGAGACATCTAAGGCACCGCAGAGAGCATGCGCTTCAAACACGAAGCTGAATATCCGGGAAAATAAACACTTTCTTTCACTGTCTGTTTATTGCATATATATGTGAGAGTATCGAACAGTTAATCTGGTGGGAACTAGACTACCTGCTACTTTGCTCTCCCGTCATGGTTGTTCTGTCATTACAAGTTATATTGCTAATATCGGCTTATACTCGGTTTCTTTAGTTAAACAATACTTTGCCAAACAGCTGCGATTTCCTATTAATGCCACCTTCTCTAATTTCTTTCCACAATCGCAGGCAACACTTTTAAACGCACCATACTCGACTCTTTTCCCTGAAAACGTTCACATTGAACAAATGCAATTTCCTGTTATTGCCTGCTACTCTATTTTCCCCTTAAACTGCATTCCAGTACAGCTGTCCAGAGCGGCGTCAATAACGTTTTGCATCTAAGACTAACTACAGTCTAAGATTGGTCCATTTTAATGGAGATTAACTTAGTCGTTTAAATGTTTTCGTATAAAAACATACATGCAATTAGAGTACAATAAAGAGCCCGGATTAGAGACATCCAGGGCTCCGCAGAGAGCATGCGAGAAGATTACTATCGCGCGAACTAAACACTCTTTAACACTGTCAATTAATTACACAAACATTAGACAGTAACGACCCATAATTCTGATGCGAAGTAGAGTATTTGGTACTTTGTTTGTTTTCCTTGTTCTCTGCTACATCTGTATTTACAAGCTGTATTGCTAACTTCGGTATACTCGGTTTCGTTTGTTAAACAATACTTTACCAAACAGCTGCGATTTCCTATAAATACCAACTAGTTTTTATAATTGCAAGCTAAACATTATTGTTGCAACTACAATGTTAAAAAACGGAATACTCAGTTCTTTTCTCTGGAAAAATTATCACAGAACCGCTGCGATTTCCTGTTTTTGCCAGCTACACTATCGTCTCCATAAAAATGCATTCCATAAAGCACCTCTCTCCATAGCGGCGCCAAAGACATGGCAGCAACCTTCCAGTATTGAACCGTGCTATGTTCCTGAAGTTTGTCCCAGTAAACATTGTGCATATACACAATATCTTCTATACGCTTCGGAAGGAAATATATATATATTTAAAGTAGCCTATCAATGGTATTTATTTGTATTTTAATGTCCCTGAAGATGAAGGGGTATATTGGAAGGAGTTGTTGATTTATTATTTATAAAACACGTTTTTCTTCTCTTTCAGGCGACTGCATTGCCCAAGAAACACAATTCACATCAACTTGTTCCTCTCATTTATTCTACGGGCATCCATTTCATTCGTGAAGGAAAACTCCCTCGTCAATGGAGTGGGGTTTCCCAGTGACGTCAGAGTTACCGGAGTAGGAAAGGTTGAATTCCTTGACAACGGATCGGTATGTTATTTTAAATAAGAAAATTGCCAAAAGTATTGAATTCATTTATGTATGTAATTTTACTTTACCCCAGTAAAGCAAATCTCAGAAATACAAAGAAACATGAAGATTTCCAGTATTTGCAGTAAACCAATATATACTACAAACCAAAACTTGGGGCAATTTTTCATGAAGGTATTGTTTCTTATTTATCGATACTTTCATATCATTTAAATTAGTGGTGTAACGATTATCGATTAAAATCGCTTAATCATCTATAAAAGCCATTCGACTCGAAAATCGATGTCATTCCCACAGAATCGATTTATATTGATGTTTATCACTGTCTGTAAAGTACAGCATAATTAGGCATATTATAGTCATATATTTGTTCAAGTCATTATTTAAATATTTTTTTTGACCTTGATGGCATTTATTGCCATTTACAACCTGTTTTGGGGGTTGCAGGGATTCCAATAGATGCAGATTTTTGCATTTTGATGCAAACAAATTTGAATTGTTCCACTTTTGACTGGATATATTTTTTTTCAAAGCATTGTTCTTTCATCCTATTTTCAAAAAAAATAAGTGAGAAAAGTTATCTATTATCTATAAAACTCCAAATTTTATGTTAAAAGTGGCAGGAAGCATACAATAGTAAGTGGTAATATTGTAAACTACTACTGAGAAACCATTTTGTGAATGAAACATTGAGCTGTTTCATTAACTGGTTCTTATCGGTGAAATCACATTGGAAGCGGCAAATTATTCCAACAAATGATTGTTCATGATTTGCAACCAATATCCCAATACCATGATTGTGTCTGAAATTGTCAGCAAATAAAGGTTCAAGGTAAAAGATGTAGTTGTCTCTTGAATAGTGATTATTTAAAATACTTTACTACCAAATATGATTACATCTGTATGTGATGCTATCATAATTTACAAATGCGATTAACAATTGAATATGTTCAGTCATCAATCCTAGATCATGTTGATGCACTTTCATACTGAATTCTATTAGAATTCAGCTTCAACTTTGAAACAAAACTAGCATGGAAAGTTTACCAGCAGAATTTTAAGTACTTAGTTTATGTATTGTCGTATTGTTGTTCTTGATTTCTCGCAGAAAAAGCACTGCATTATTTTGCTCAGACTCTTCAATGCCTTTGTAGTTGCAGCTTGCTGCTTAAGGTCACATTAGCCTTCAATGCCTGTGTCAAAGTTTCCGATAATTTTCCGATTTAAATCGATTTCTTCTAGGAATTTTGATTCGATAATCGATTATGATATTTGTCCGATTCTGCAACACTAATTTAAATCATCTAATTAACATTTTTCTCACAATTAAGGATGCTATAACTATTTGTTCAGCGTCCATACTCGTAAATACATCATCAAAGATATTCCTGTCAGATTTTCTAATTTACAAATAAGTTTTGCTAAGGTTAATATCGTTTTTAGTATGGTATATTAACTATCAAATTATTTCGAAAACTGTAACAGCAGAACCAACAGTTACATAATCTCAAACAGCGAAGTGGTTAACAACCCCACAGTATCTATCGACAGCAGCATGATTACCAACCCCTCAGTCCATCACCACGGCGGCATGATTAACAACCCCTCAGTCTATATCGACAGCAGCATGATTACCAACCCCTCGGTCCATCACCACGGCGGCATGATTAACAACCCCTCAGTCTATATCTACAGCAGCATGATTAACAACCCCTCAGTCCGTCACCACGGCGGCATGATTACCAACCCCTCAGTCTATATCGACAGCAGCATGATTAACAACTCCTCAGTCTATATCTACAGCAGCATGATTAACAACCCCTCAGTCCGTCACAATAGCGGCATGGTTAACAACCTCTTTAGTACGTCACCATGGCAGCATGGTTAACAACCCCAACAGTCCTTTGCACGGCAGCATGGTTAACAACCCATTCGGTCCGTCGCCACGGCAGCATAATTAACAACCCCTTCGGTCCGTCGCCACGGCAGCATGGTTAACAACACCTTCAGTCCGTCACCACGGCAGCATGGTTAACAACACCTTCAGTCCGTCGCCACGGCAGCATGGTTAACAACACCTTCAGTCCGTCACCACGGCAGCATGGTTAACAACACCTTCAGTCCGTCGCCACGGCAGCATGGTTAACAACACCTTCAGTCCGTCGCCACGGCAGCATGGTTAACAACACCTTCAGTCCGTCGCCACGGCAGCATGGTTAACAACACCTTCAGTCCGTCGCCACGGCAGCATGGTTAACAACACCTTCAGTCCGTCACCACGGCAGTACGGTCAACAACTTCTTCTGTCCGTTACCATGGCAGCATGGTTAACAACCCCAACAGTCCTTTGCACGGTCTCATGATTAATAACCACAACAGTCCGTCACCAAGGCAGCATGATTAATAACCCCAACAGTTCGTCCCCACGACAGCATGGTTATTAACTCCTTCAGTCCGTCACCACGGCAGCGCGGTTAACAACTTCTTCAGTCCGTCACCATGGCAGCGCGGTTAACAACCCCAACACTCCGTCATTAGGGTAGCATGATTAGCAACCCCTCAGCCCGTCACCACCTGAGTTTGGGTCCAAGAAAGGAAGAGCACTTTCATAAGACGACTTTTTTCAGACTGTCTATCGGTGCGTTATTGCTTTCAAGCAATTTTTTGCCGATGAAAGCTTGACGCCACTGAGTGGACCACAATGTGTGTTGGTGCGACTTTAATGAAATCAAAACAGTATAAAACAAAATATATACATGTGTATTCTTCACTATTCTTTATTGCAAACGTTTAATTTTATTTTATTTATTTACTGTCGATTGGGAAATGACTTCTTTTAACTTATATTAATCCGTCTCGACTGTCGACTTACATGTGATGGGTAGAACCAGTACTGAGATATTGAGTTCCTGGAGGAATGTCAAGTAAATAGTTTTGCTCAAGGAATGGCTTCGCGTGGTCGGTTTCTGACTTGAACTCGGGACCCCCAGACCCGGAGTCAAACTTCTAAACCATTAGACTACGGACCTTTACTAAGTTTTGTTTTGCATTTTACTTGTAGCACTGGCAGTGCAAGACGTTTTTCACTTTATTCAACTTCCTGTTGGGAGCCAACTACATGTGGATATTTGCTGAAGGGCTATACCTGCATATGTTGATCACAGTCGCCATGTTTTCCGAGAAATCCGGCATTAAACGCCTCATCTTGTTTGGCTGGGGTAGGTTTATTTTCGTTAGGTTTGTTTGTTTATTTATCTGATTGTGTTGTTTATCGTTCACCCACAAGCGCAATATTTCAGACGTCTCTAGAGAGTTAATTTGTAGCAAATGTAATGTTGCATTCTCTATAGCATGCACATTTGAGAGAATATCACACTATGTAAAACATGTAATTATGAAACCTGGTAAACCATTTTTTGGGGGAACTGGCCTTATGATTGTTTAAAACGAGTTTAAAGTTTGCATTTAAGTGTGCATTCATTTTATAATTGGAAAGCAAACATTTGTTTATCTACAATAAATAAATAAATAAACGAAAAACAAACAAACAAACAATAAATAACTAAATAAATAAACGAACAAACAAACAAACACACAAACAGATAAAATATTACTTCTCATTACTAGAATATGCGTGAACATACCAATGATAGTGTTGATAGTGTCTTAAAGGTTGTAATTTTCCCTCAAACAACCATACACATTATTGTTGTTGGACGAGTACTTGAAAAGATTCTAGGAAATGCTGTTTAGTGAAGTCCAATATCTTTATGAAAAGTTCAGCATAACATAACACCCCACATGTCACTAAAAAAATCCTATGCAAGCCACAATCAAAAGCTTTGACATTTTTAATTATTTTTTAACCGTAATAAGCACACAAATCTAGTAATTCCCTGCACTGCACGCTGCGGTAATATACGTCATGGATATACGTTAGCCATATACCACAGACCCATTTAATTGACAATGATTGCATACGAAGTGTAGATCGTATGGTTACAGGTGACATGGAAATATACATAAAAAGCTATGACTAAGTTGCTTTAAAGACATCGACAGGTCTTGGCCTGGTTTGGTACATTTGCGACTGGTTGAATGTCGGCATGGTGTTGTTGTTGTTTTTTCTGCGCAAAACAATACCAGTTACGACTAAAATAAGGCAATTTTAAATATTGGATAAAAAGATGGCTTCACATGTTAAGTTTCTTTTTCAAAGTTTAAGAATCAATGCAAGTTTGAAAGTAAATCCCTGCGCACATTACTTTTTGAACCTGACTTTAGTCATCAACACGATCACTGGTCTGTATATTTATAAAAAGGAGCATTAAGTGTTGTCTTACATCTAGCCATGAGTAAATATTCATTTTTTCACATACAGTCAACAAGTTTATACAAAATATAGTAACAATCCAGACAATCCAATACTACTTCCGGTCTGACTACCTACACATATTCGTCATAACCGGAAACAACGAAAAGCAGTGTTTACTTGCAGCGGAAGGATTGCTACTAAATAACCACGTGATCAATAAGTCCGTACTAGATTTGTTTTAGTGTAGAGACGCCCAAAAGTACGCTGTGCCAAACACAAGGCCGGCTGTGTCAACACGTCTCCACGGGAGCCCCTCGCTCAGCTAATGGATTACGAAGATTGTTTAAGTTCCAATATTGACACACCATTATATCTGTACTGATGTCAATGCATGTCATTGATATACATGCCTGTTATTTAATGCCGTATTATGTTTGATTATAATGGAAATGTCAGATTTAGTATTGGGATTAATCGTTTTATCTGAAATTAGACAGCCAGTGCTAAATGTATGTTGCTTTTAATTCTCGTGTCTACCTTTTCATCTTTAAAAGTTGCCAAGCACTTACGAACTGACAAGATAATGTTAATTTTTATCAAAATAATCCATATAAAATAAATTAAAGTTAACAAAATCATTATTTAACAACAATACAAAATAAGAAAAGGATAAAGAAATGACCGGAAGCGGGTGCTGAACCGAAGTCGCGACTATGCGAGACCCAAACTCCCCGCAGTGATTACTTCCCTTGACAGTACATTATATCACTGCCACCAGCAAGTTTTTCGCCCAAATAGAGGCGGATAGTTTATTATTATTATTATTTTTTTTTCTGGACTTATCTCCTCAAAATATAGTATCTTTCCTTTAAAAATATTAATTTATCATATAAAAATAAAAAGTAACTTAAAATATGAAAAAATATGGACGTACTATACATACAGAAAACTAAACATGGATGATCACCTCCTCGCTGATTGTGCAAGCGAATTTCAGTCAATTTTATTTATTAAAATCCCGTCTTTGTAATCAGATACATTAAAATGCCGCTTTTTCTCGTCACATAAAAACAATTTTGACTCACTTTCTTTCGTGGCGTGTTTATGGAGGCCGCCATGTTTACTTCACGTGATACTCTATCGTCACGTGATCCTTGCTGGGGGCAGAGATTTAAGTAGCAACGCGTGACGTAATCGCTGTGAGGAGATTGTGCGAGACTAGGATGTAGACACGAGACTACACAGAGAAACGCTACATTGATGGCGTTCATAAATATTGTTCATTTTGTAAACTTAAAATTAATTGGAATACCTCGACAATTTTCCTGAAATGTCCAAGATTTTACGTTTTCCATCTTTCTGCTTTACTCACGCTGTAGATTTCATCGTGAAAACGATACAAAAAATAAGAGCGGTTAAATATGAAGGGAAAAAAAGGTGTTACAGGCGTACGTTTTGCTTGCAGCAATGCAATGTAAAAATGCTATATGTCAACACAATTCTTTAGTAACATGTTTGAAGGCGTTCAAAGGATTTTGGGCTCGGACTACTTTTAAACATTGCTGACAATGGAACGTTCTATGCAACTTCGATTTGATGCCTGTTTATACATTCAACACTTAAATGTTCTTTATATTTGCAGAATAATCTGTGCCCTTTGAAACGTAATGAGTTTATTATGAATAATATACAGATGTTTACGATCTCTAACGGCATATATTCGGTGTCGATTTCTTTTAAAAAACAAACCTTTTGCTTTGCAACGTTGCTCATTTCAATGGGTTCGGCGAATTCGGCAGGGTTAGAGTTCGGCAGGGTTAGGGTTGGGCAGGGTTGGGCAGGGTTAGAGTTCGGCAGGGTTAGAGTTCGGGAGGGTTCGGCAGGGTTAGAGTTCGGGAGGGTTAGAGTTCGGGAGGGTTCGGCAGGGTTAGAGTTCGGGAGGGTTCGACAGAGCTAGAGCTTGGCAGGGTTCGGCAGGGTTAGGGTTCGGTAGGGTTCGGCAAGGTTAGGGTTCGGCAGGGCTAGAGTTCGGGAGGGTTCGGCAGAGCTAGAGCTCGGCAGGGTTCGGCAGGGTTAGAGTTTGGCAGGGTTGGGCAGGGTTAGGGTTGGGCAGGGTTCGGCAGGGTTAGAGTTCGGCAGGGTTCGGCAGGGTTAGAGTTCGGCAGGGTTAGAGTTCGGCAGGGTTAGGGTTCGGCAGGGTTCGGCATGAAAATGGTTCGGCAGGTTTCGGTATGAAAAGGGTTCGGCAGGGTTCGGCAGGGTACGGCAGGGTAAGGGTTCGGCAGGGTTCAGCAGGGTTAGAGTTCGGCAGCGTTCGGCATGAATAGGGTTCAGTAGGGTTCAGCAGGGTTCGGCAGAGTAAGAGTTTAGCAGGGTTCGGCATGAATAGGGTTCGGCAGGGTTCGGCAGGGTTAGAGTTCGGCAGAGTTTGACATTTCAATCAAACGACCGCGTACTTAGGACGCCAGTGTAGAAACGCACTATTGTTTTATATTTAAGTACACGTTCGACTTCTCTTCAGTTCCTCATGAATGCTATTTTACATTAACGTTTATTTGCGCACAAATATAATCTATTATAAAACATTTTTTTTTCATTCCATTTGTCTGATAATCCCTTTTAGTTATTCTCAAAATGCCTCGCGTAACGTCATAATGCCAGCATTTCTTTTTTAAATTACGCACCTGCAATATCCGGGGATGTTTTCGGTAATTTCCGAACGGGCATGACAACTTTGCCGCTGTCTCAGGTGAAAATAATGACATTGTCCTACATGTAACACTGGAAGTATCGACACAGTCAGTTCACACAGAGAATCTTGTAAAGACTTAAACGTTTAGTAACTGTATATAGACCCTGTAACATGTTATTTAAAAAAAACACAACGACGTTTTTCTAAAAAATAATCCTATTTGTTTTTGTTTTTATACCCGAAACTTTTTACGGTGCGGAAGCACAAAAGTAAAAAAAAAATCTGTTCGTTGTGAAGAATAACAGTACAGAGGTCGCTAAAATCTAGTGACGTCACCGTCTATGAATTCGGTAATACGAGTTTTCCTTGCAGTTTTCTTTTCTGTGTCTCCATATGAGCCAAATGACAGACAGGATCGTCAACGGGAATGCGTCGCTTTTGTTAGCGTGCCAGAAAACATAAATACCTGAAGATTAATTAAAGTATATCGAGGGAAATATAACATGTACATCTTTAGGTAAATAAGATCAGAAGCAGTTATAAAAAGTTCAGTCAAATATAAACGTAAGTTCAAATAAAAATGAATACTCAAATAAAAATGAACACGCACCGCTAAAATTTTACCACTATGAACATCACTGAGATAGAAAATAACACACTCGCATGGTGCCAAAACAATGAAATAATACGCTAACTCATTTATTTGTATACAAAAGGTCACACATGGCTAATATGAGCACTACTTCCGCTGATTGCTCTTTTGAATGGTTTTCCTAATTCGATGCATTTCATGGCTGACCTATATGCGTGGTTGAGTTATCAGTTTAGGTAACATGCACGTCCCATTAATGATAACAACAATACTTTCCATAAATAGCAAGAAATAAAATGTCGCCTGTTAATTACGGGATATGATGTACAATCGTCACTATTGGGCCGATATCGGTTAATTCTGATGATAGGTTGTAATGACGCTGACAAGCTGATTGTGGACGTGCCATATCCTGCTCGCCCATACACGCATTTCCTTTAAAGGAGGTTTCAGATCCAATAGACGGAAAATAAAATGCGATAAAATTCAAAACAGGTTATGAAAAATTGCGTGTCAATATATTTTGATTTATGTTGTCATTTGCATGAAGCACCACAAACATGAGTGTAAACTTTATATACGCATTTAGTATAGTTCTTAAAATCAACCGCCAATGAAATGCCACCACGTGACCACAAATCCTGGAATAAAGTAATATTTGTAACCGGAATTTCCGCAAAATTTACAATGTTTTCAGCAGTTCTTCTCCTTTTTAAGATATATCCAACAATAGTCACGGGACATCGGTGATGCTTTATTTTAACCCACATACAGGGGGAACGTGGAGGTTTTATAAATCTGCCATCACGCAGCAACGTTTGCACGGGATTAATAGTGACGTCATATTCTAACATGTGGACCGCTTGTGTACCCACTAAGTTGTAAATTCTTTGTTTAAATATCGACTAGTTGTCATGTAAACCAATCGTGTTGCTAAGTATTCAGCAGAAAATGTCACGTGCCGTTAATTTTAATCAAAACACAATCCACACTCGTTAACTCCATTCCGTTAACTTCAAAACATCGGTTATTTCGAACTGACTTAGTCGGTCCCGGTTGTTTCTCTTGTTACTTTATCTGTCTTTACTTCTCCTGTCTTAAATATCTTAAATTTCGAATTCCGGCTTTTTAGAGGCAGATGTTCGGTCACTTGTATAAGCAATATCCCTTTAAAGGTGGTATCCGACAGTTTGGACCAAAAATGTTTTCATATCTTAGTAAACCATTGTTATCTGAAAAGATCTCGGAAAATATTGTTTATTGGTGTCCTGTCTGAAAAAATGAACCATAACGTCACAATCGTAATTACAAACGTGTATTTTCTACCTGAACCACGCAGCACAGTTAGCTATTCGAACCAAGAAAACCAAGTGACCACTTATGTTTTAGTTCATCCACGTCATCCACAGTGACGTCAATGTCTATTTTTAGCAGGAGTCCTAATCGTTCTTATTTACAGATATTGTTACATACATAATACATACACAAACTGGCGAATACCACCTTTAAATAGCAATTATTGTTTTCGAAACTAGATCCTAGCGTCTGAGTCCAAGTACACGTTAATTAGTGATGATATGTTCATTATCTTTCTGCAGCCTCGCCGTTCGTCTTCGTAATCCCCTGGGTGATAGTGCGGGCAACTTTGGAGGATGTTCTGTAAGTAATCAGGAACTTTTAATTAAGGTCCATTTAATTTAAATTATGACAAACTCCCTTGCGGCTTATTGGCAGTGCCACTCGGAACACATCGGGTCAAGTACGGACTTGCCCAGATACAATCAGAACACCTCGGATAATTCACGAATCATCTCTCGGATGTATATAGGTAGTCGGATCACCTCTGCCATTTCCCGTAATGGGACTACTTTTGGGACAGACGTCAAAACAAAGATGGAAGCTCGGATGACAGCTCACTCTTATATACCTGTTAAACTTTAATTTGTGGCGGCTTCAAATTTAAATCATCCAATTTTAATTTACCCAGCGCAGCAGACACGCAGCTGTCAAACGATGACATTGTGTATGTTTTGTGCGAACTACATTTTAGGCGTATTCTTCTTCGGAATTCCGGCGACCAAAACGACCGTGATTTCATAGGGTACCATCGTTGCGTCAACACACGGTCAAAATGACCTGTGTGAATGCACTCGGTGTATTGTGGGTAAAGTAGTTCTTCAACATGGCTGTTATGAATACGGAAGTGATTGCTAAAATGAACAGAACAAGTACGAAGAGGTATACAACAGATTATTTTGGCATTTTTTTAATACATTCTAATAGTTAAAATATGTTTCATGCAAACATTTTGAACTAAATTTTGTAAACGGTCCAGACTTTAACGTTGTGACGTCACACGCTATGTATAGAATGGACGTATTACTGTTTAACGAAAGCGAAAGTAGCAAAACTTGCTAATCGTATTTTTTTTCCATTTATCTAAAAATATCAAGACTTTAAAAGTTTCTGGACATAGAATAAGGCCTTAGAATATGGTTGTTTAGTCATTTATCTTAATTCAATGAATATTATAATCGAACGTATATCCTACGCGGAACTATTTTTTATGTAGGCACAAATCTCAAATTTTGGGTGAGTTACGAGTCGTAGTATAGAGATGACTTTAACGTAGTGACGTCACACGCTATGTATAGAATGAGGGTACCATTGCACCAGATACATCCGAGGGATGATTGTCCCGCGGACGGAATTACCCGAGGAGTTCCGATTGGCCCAGATACAGCCGAGTTATTAATAGAATACGGCAACGCATCAACGTTCCAAGATCAAGGACGATCAATGCAATAATTTAGAGTCAGGGAATGTTATCATCTGGGATAAAGAAAGGACATCGAAAGCAGCAGCATAACAAGTAGAACATAAAACCAAACTTTTACAAACTGAAATTAATTAAATATTCCGATTGATGTTCCCCGGGTTATACATGTAGCTACCTAGCTATAACTCAGTAAACACAATCTCACTAAAGTCAGATCTTACAAAATGTTAGAACTGATGACTGCCCGCAAATACTGGTTTTCCCATAATAACTATTTTTATAACAGCCATTTATATAGATACAAAGTAAGGGACCCTAACAACCAACCGACAAAATTTACTGCTTAGTATTTGTAAGCTTATAAGAATGTATTTTCTCAACTCTACTCTTTTACCTAGTTGGTGAGGGAGGTGGTGCATCCCCCTCCCTCCCCACCTCCTGGATCCACCCCTGTGAGGAATAGCCAATATAAAATGGATCCTGTATTGCACTATAAAGGAAATTTACAGACTACTAATTCTGTGAAAAATCACAAAACCAGTATGGTGACTTAAAACATCTGCATAAACTTCTCATAAAATGTTATTCCAGCTGGTGCTTGCTTAGAAATAGCCCGGATACGACTGGTCCTATATAATTTCTTTTTTTTTAAGAGATCTTTATAAAGTATAAGTGAATTTAAATCAGAGGTTGCTGAAATATAGCCCGGACAAAATCGCGGGACTGACGGACGAACGGACAGACAGACGGACAAAGCGGCGACTGATGCCCTTCCCCAAGTCCCCCCCCCCACCCCCAAGCCTCCCCCCCACCAACGAAAATTTTCTGGGAGCTTAATGATATTATGTACGATTGGAAATATCTGTTTTTGTAATCATTTTAAAAAATGCATGAGCGTTGTGCAACCTGAAGGCCTCAGATAATTCACAAATCATCTCTTAGATGTATGACAGAAAAACCCCGCAAAATAAACATGTCGGTGCCTATGACGTCATCAAAATGACAAAGATAAATGTTTTGTTAGCTCTACTGAAAATACCATAACAGTTGTATATCGATCGAGATGGAAATGTTATATTGATAGTTTATACGATGAAATAATCATATACACTACTCATGTAGCGTTTTTTTAAGAACTTTTTTTATGGCGTATTGTTCTTCCGGCGAACAAAATGATGGTGATTCTGTAAGTATCATTGCACCAGATACATCCGAGGAATGATTGAGGAGTTCCGATTGAAGCGTTGTGCTGCATATATATTGTTACTATAAGTCATATGGAATATCAAACTCGATTAGTGCAAATCTGGTGTTATGTACCAAATACCTAGCAACAGGGGAGACAACACCGTGCAGTTTTAATAGTTGAGTAATTGCCCCTTGTCTCTAGGCTCTTTATTCTCAAGAAACATTATTTGACGTAGATATAAACCCTCATATTATTTAGGTACTTAACAATTGTTCAATGATGGGAGGAGAACAGGATTTATAAGAAGATAAAAATCATGTTACGACATTTTTCCGATTCGAATATTTTATATTAAGTATATTTTACACGTTATTTAAACACAAAAGAAACATAGAAGTAAAAACAAACAACACTTTTAATTTGGCATACTTTGTAGACATGTCTTTTTTAACATTTAACGATTTTTCAGTATAAAAATAATAACGTTGTACATGTATATCGTATTTATATGTATCTGTTCGCATATGAACCGTTTCTATGATAACGAATGTTATATTTTTGTAACCATGGTAACGTTTCAGGTGCTGGAACACACACCCAAACAACGCCTATTTCTGGATTATCCGAGGACCCATTGTCGCTGCCATGGCCGTAAGTTTTTTTTTTTTTTTTTTTAAATTTAAATTGTAGCAAAGAAGTATGCATGCGTCAAGTTCATAAGCCTGACAATATAACTACAAAGACAATCATAATACATTGTGAGCTTGTAATTGTATTTTTATCATTCCTCATAAGATAAGCACTGGTTATAAGCATTAAGAACAACAAAAACTTTTAAAGAATACTTCCCCGTAAAGAAGAACATTCTTTCTATTCCAAAATTAGAAATATCTTCTTCGAATGCAATTTCAAAACAGGTAATTTGGACACATGTCAAAGAAAATATCAATAAGCGTGTTTAGAACCATAATGTACACCATTTTTTGTATAAAGATCGGAAGTAGGTAATATAAGAGCAATCATGGGTAATACAAGAACGATATAGGTAATTAATTAAATGACAATACAATATCGTTTTACGACAATCATAGGTTATTCGACAAAACAAAAGATTTTCCAATAATCTAAGAACGATCAAAGGTATTTCACGAACAAAAATTGGTTAATAATTAAAATGATAGTAAGTAATTCAACAACGATGTTA
Source organism: Sinonovacula constricta (assembly GCA_007844125.1). Taxonomy (NCBI): domain Eukaryota; kingdom Metazoa; phylum Mollusca; class Bivalvia; order Cardiida; family Solecurtidae; genus Sinonovacula; species Sinonovacula constricta. Next base: position 46,260,613 of record CM017567.1, on the reverse strand, counting down.
TTTATGTGATTCAAGAACGATAATATGTAATTCAAGAACGATAATATGTATTTAAGAACGCTCATATGAAGTTCAAGAACGATCGTAGGTAATTCAAGAACGATCATAGGTATGTAAGAAATATTATATGAAGTATGATAATAATGGTCGTTGGTTATTCAACAACGATCATTGGTAATTTAAGAATGAACCTTCGTAATTCGAGGACGATGATAGGTATTACAATAACGATCATAGATAATTCAAGAACATCGCATGTTACATGTTATTCATGAACGATGTTAGGATTCCAAAAACGATCATAGACAAGACAAGAAAAATCATAGGTCTCTTCAATAGCAAGAACATGTAATTCAAATCTTCTCTAGGTAACCCAAAAAAACGTCTATAGGAGGTTTAAGATCGATTAAGTACAATTCAAAAACGATCATAGGCGGTATAAAACGATCACGTGTAATTCAAGAACGATAAAAGGTAGAACAAAAACGATCACGTGTAATTCAAGAACGATAAAAGGTAGAACAAAAACGATCACGTGTAATTCAAGAACGATAAAAGGTAGAACAAAAACGATCACGTGTAATTCAAGAACGATCATAGATGGTAGGTAATACCAATAGGTAAACGCTTCTCTCAAGCACTTTTTCATTTGGATTTTTGTCCATCAAGATTTCAGCGGTGGACATTTGACGCTGCGAAGACATATTAATGACCACAATAACCATCAGAAGTATCGTTTTCACATGGATGAGGTGCAGCAAGTTAATGTTAATTTCTTGCTAAGTGGTATAAGTGTCCACCGGGCCACTGGCCCCATGATCGGATGCCGTGTGACCTGGTAACGAACCCCACGATCAGGACGCCGTGCGTCCTTGCCACGAACCCCATGATCCGCACTTTGTTTTTCCTGGTCACGAACCCTATAATCCGGACGACATGCGTCCTGGCCACGAACTCCATGATCCGGACGTCGTGCGACATGGACACGAATCCCATGATCCGTGCGATCCGGTCAATAACCCCATGATACGGACGCCGTCCGACATGGACACGACCCCCATGATCTGGACGCCGTTAATTTGATTAGTTCATACTTTTTTTTAAACGATTTAAACCGACAACACACCTTTAATATGCTCGGTTATTAGTAATGTTTTATGGTTATCTTACAGATCAACTTCATCATATTCCTCAACCTTCTTCGAGTATTGTTTACCAAGCTGACTGCATTTAAAACCCACGATGCCAAGAGACATCGCTACAGGTATGGAATCGTTACACACATTATTTAAGTGTTTATTTTTTCATTCAATGTTTCTACATCATCTCTAGAAGCTCAGTCGGTAGTGCGGCAGCTCTTAGGTAAGCAACAAGAGACGGGATCTAAACATGGGTCTCAAGATAGGAGAGGTGCAGAGCTGCATAATTTAATCTCAGCTGACATAGTTTCAAGACTGGTAAGCCCGATGTCAAAATGTGACTGAGTGTTGTGTCTTGCCAGGTAATCACGACATCCTATCACAGAGAAGGCAGCATTAAATCACTTAAAAAAAATAAAAACCGCCTCTGGATGCAAGAGATATTTTGGATGGAACATCTAACAATACAATCGATTTAGCCTCTCGTTGTGCTGGTTCGAGTCCCGATCGGGCGTCAGCTTAAAATGGGTTGGTTTTCCGGTTGACATGCGGTGCGCAGTTAGTTTTCCTAAGATATTTGACAATGGCCATGAGCCACATCTAAAAGTCTAACTGTGACAAATTTCAAAAACAATAAAACAATGAATCTTTATTATTTTTTTCTCTCCAGGAAGTTGGCCAAGTCAACACTTGTTCTGATTCCGCTGTTCGGGGTCCACTACATTGTGTTCATTGGACTGCCTGACAATGTTGATCAGACCACTGAGCTTGTCAAACTCTACTATGAGATGTTCTTCAATTCTTTCCAGGTAAAAGGTCATATATAAGTCTTCGTACAAAAACAAAACAAAAACATAACAATAAACAAAACAACAACAACACAAACACACACACAAACCCAAACAACAACAACAACAATACCTTGGTGTCTCACAGATTTCTAGATCCTCGTAAGTATCCCAGTATCACTTGAGTATCCGATAGTTTGAGCAATATTAATTATTGTTACCCGAATCCTATTAATAATTGAACCATTATTAAATAATGTTACCTGAACCATATTAATTAGTGTTACCTGAAAATATTCCGCAAAATATTGTTTGATGTCTTACATATACACGTATATTTGGAGGGTGAAGCATAACTCTCCGCTCGTCATTACAAACGTGTATTTCCTATCTGAGCATTTTTTCACGATTTGTACTTAATATTAGTTGAGAAAGTGTTCAATACCGTTTCATTTCGATGAAAACTTGTGTTTGTGAAGAAATTATGCCCAAATCCCCTAAAACATGGCTATTTTTTATTAATTGCAGGCGCGTACGTCCTGTGCGCAGAATACGCAGCTGCATATACATTGTTTTCAAAGAATGAAAAACAAAACATAATAAAATCTGCAATAAAAATTTTATGCTAGAAGTTGGGGTGTGTGAATTATTTATTGCAATCAAATAGTACCGCTATTGGCACCGTGAAAAATGTGTACTATTTCTAAATCGATTTAGTAACTTTTCAGTAGCTCCTGGTATGGGACAAATGGTTCTTTTATATTTCAAATCAGAACTTCTCAGAAAATTTCAACATCAAGACGATGACACATTATATTTTACTTATAAATTATATATTGATACCGACCCCCCCCTCTCATAGAAAACACCATGCACGATCTAAAAATATACACAAAGTTTTCCGAAGGAATCCTTTAGCAACCATGCGTACACACCATATCATGCCTAGCTACGCCCCTGAATTGTATTTGATATATGAAAACAGTCGGAAACAGTCGGATACCACCGATAAGCATGCCGTCTTCTGGAGCCGCAAAGAGTTGCCTGTAAATATTTTTCTACTTCTCGGAACCCTTCGGAAAATATTATTTCTTTTTTTAACCGGCAATCATTTGGGTAGCTGCTTTAAAAGCCCTCTTTGACGTTATAATTTATCTAAAGAACAGAATTTTCGTAATTAATATAACGCTAAAGCATAATCTTTGAAGGGTTTGTTGTTGTTTTTTTACATGTTCAAGATGGAGTCCGACAGTTTGTGTATATTAAATACATGTTACAACTTTTCTTCCAGTGTTTTGTGGAATTTAGGCATAACGACTGCATACATTTACACTTTAGTAAAAGTAAAGACGATTTTGAACACTTTCTGTGTTGGTAGACAGTACATAATGCGACAAAAATCCCTCTAAATGATCATTCTTTCAAAATCTATAAATAAGCACGATAGTGGTCTCTCCTAAAAATAGATATCGGAAGCGAATTAACCGGATGGCAATTTAACGTGATCTCAAAAGTAAGTTGTCACGTGGTTTTCTTAGTTTATAAAAAGCTATCTCTGCATCGTGGGTCGGATAGAAAATACCTATTTGCAATGACGTGTGGGGATTTATGCTTCGCTGTTCACAAAGATCTAGGGCATCAATGAACAGAATTTTGCAGGACCTTTTAAAAAAACAATGACTTATTTGGTTATTTGTGAAGAAAATGGTCCAAACTAACGGATACCACCTTTAATGCAATGCGAACGCACTTCTGAATCTGCAAAATCACTTCGTTTCCGGAAGCATTATAAATGTATGATTTCATTATAAAATGATAGCGTCATTTAAGAAACATAATATGCCTTCAGTCTTCACAGAAATAATTGTTGAACTTGGAATTCATTATTTTTAAATTGATATAGCACTTTTTTCAATGTAAGAAAGTTTTTAAGGATATGCCGCTAAGCTTTAACAATAATTTTTTATTTTTAGGGTTTCTTTGTGAGCCTACTTTTCTGTTTCCTAAACGGTGAGGTAAGTATGTTTTATATATGTACATGTACCAGTCTCTGCGATTTGTTCTATGTTGCTCAACGGGTTTTAACGTGTTAAAAGTGCGAAGTGTACAGTACTGCCAAATAAACAAAAATAGAATATATTCTCGGTTTAAAAATTTCCACTGTTTGACAATGTTAGTTATTGTGACGTTAATTTGTATCATTGTTCAAATTATAATTCCATACCTTAAATTATATAAAACTGGTTATGAAATAAAAAATTTAGCAAATGACACAATAGTGACGTGCGCTCATTTATGCATGATATTTATGCACAATTTGTGTATCATTTTAAGGTTCAAGGAGAAGTTCGAAAGAAATGGGGACGGTTCATGTTGAGTCGAACCGGTTCATTCAGCAGACGACCGACACGTGATACAATGACGTCATTCGTATCTAGGACTCGTTTGTCAACAGATTCTTCACATGCATACACCGAGAAAGATCATCACCTTGGAAATGGACGAGTTTTAAAAAGTTCCGACGAGTGTAGAAATGACAATTCGGACTCGAATCACAGCTCCGGTGAACAGCGGAATGGGTCGAATGGATCTGTAGCCGAATCTCGGCCATGTGTGACGTCCGAATCACACGGCTCTTTTCAAATGACGCCACTTTCGTCGCCAACAATGGTGGACAAATGTTTTGAAGAATCGCAACCCATCCTGAATAACAACACGGGGCACGAACTTGGTTGAACATGAAGGGGGTTGAGAACACAAATACAAACGGGTAAAATTGTTGGGCACATTTATGCTGTCACACATATTAGATCATGTTATGAATTGTTTATGCAAACATACGACAAAATGATAAATGAAGATGTCTATCCAGAAACTGATTTCGGAGACATATTGTGCAGCGAGGGTTCATTTTGTTGCAGAGACATTGCGATGTAGTGTTAGATTTAGGTAGTCCGATCTGTCTTTTTGCCAAAACTATGTTGGTATCTGGACAAAAACATCAACGGCGTGTACAAGTGAAAAAAAAAAGAGCTTTTATTTAAAAGTGAACAATTCGGTCCAAAAATGTCATAATTGGAACATTTTATTCCGGTGGAAGTTCCAAACACATCACGATCGGGGTTAAAATGACTGTCTTTTTAAAAAAAAATCACGTACAGAAGTTGATCGTCTGTGATAGTAATGATGATATAACATACGTCATGATGAATAAACTATATTAACACCGTCAATATAAATGTAGTTGTAGTGGATCTGTAGCTATGTCTAAGTGGCGAAAGAGTGTACATTTGTAACTAACTTGACAATCAAGTTTCTGCGTCGGGAGTGCAATTTTTCTTTACCGTCTCAAGTTGATGTATCGTTCAATTCACAACTGGCTTTCCGCGTATTTATCTCGCTATATCGTATATCTATTAAATATAAAGTATTTATTGATTCCGCTATCAATTTCATTATCAATTAGCATGCCACAACACAATTATCTGTGCCTCTTACTGTCAGGGGATTTATTGTTGTTTTTTGTTTCTGTTTTCATTTCTTTTTTATATACAATGCACCGAAACTGTTGTCTTTATAGCGACGCCCAGCTATTTTATGTTGAGGAAGACCGTTAGATAAATGGAGGTGTCTGGGTAGAACCACTGGCGTATTGCATGGACTATTAGTAGCTCGACTGCGCAATATTAACGGACTGTGTGAAGCATCTTGAATACATGTTATAACAAAATCACTTTAAATAGATAACTGGCATATAGTCTACACCCAACATACTCCTATTTTGAAAGAATAAATTGTTAAAAAAATCAGAAAATATCTTGATGATTCTAGCGCATGTAGTAACAGTTCTAGAATACGTGAGTGCTGTAAATTACCAAAGCATACAATCTTTGTATAGGATAAAGTCTATTAAGACGTTTCTATAGAAAATAGAAGCTTCAATGAGCGATTTAGAAGTCCCCGCCTTACTGGTAGGCTACCTGATATACCAAAATGACATCTAAGCCACCCCATAAAATTGTCAATCAAACTGTCAATTGTCTTGACGTGTTCAAACTTGTAGTCAAAAGGGTAGGATATTAAGCCAGAATGCGTGGTTTGTTGCACATGCGAAGTTGATAATTAAACCATTTAGTAAAATAGATCGATCTATTTTGTTCATTGTAAAATAGAAAATAGAAAGCAGTTCTATTGAAATGAATCGCCGAGGAATTTGAATTTTCTTAGTTTCTGATTGGCTACAAATGTAGGGCGACTTCTAAGTTATATTTGTTTTCACAATGACTGTATCTGTCACTGTATAGTACGCTAGTTATCTCAGTTGTGAAGAACTTTCACATCCGACGTTTTTACCACATGCCAATACTCAGCGGTTCCTGTCAAGTATTTCTCCACCACATCAAAGAATATTATGTATTGACACATTTAGTAGAGAATCCAAAAACACCGAAAGAGACAACAGAAAGAGGCGTTTATTAAACCTTGAAATGTACGCATTAAAGGTAGTTTCCGAAAGTTCGGTCCAAAAACATTTTTTATCAAATAACTAAACAAGTCATTGGTACCTGAAAAGGTTTTGCAAAATGATGTTCATTTATGCCAAAGATCTCTTTGAACAGTCAAAGATAAATCCCCAATCGTAAATGCAAACAGTTGTTTCCTATTCGAGCCACGCTGCGAGCTATTTTTAAACTTAGAAAACCACGTGACCACTCACTTTTATATAGTCATCCAATTAATCCGTTCTGACGTCGATATCTATTTTTAGCAGCGACTACTATTGCGCTTTTTATAGAGTTGGAATGACTGAACATTTAAAGATTTTCTTTCACGATTCGTACAGTCTAACAATAAAGTAAGTGCTCGGAATCGTCGTTAAAAGGACTAAAGTATGGGGTTCAATCGGAACACCTCGGATAATTCACGAATCATCTCTCGGATGTATGTAGGTAGTCGGATCACCATGGCCATTTCATTAAATGGGGCTACTTTTGAGACATACGTCAAAACAAAGATGGCAGCTCGGGTGTCAGCTCACTACAGTTCGAAGCCTGTTAAACTTCAATTTGTGAGGGCTTCAAACCTAAATCATCCAATTTTAATTTACAGCGCAGCAGTCGAACGATGGCATTGTTTTTGTTTTTTGCGAACTACATTTTAGGTATATTCTTCTTCTAACTTCCGGCGACCAAAACATCGTGATTTCATTAAGTATCGTTGCACCAGATATATCCGAGGGATGAGTGTCCCGAGTAAGGAATTGCCAGAGGAGTTCCGATTGTATGGGTTTATGCAATACGTATGACCAAATTCTCCAAAGCGGCAGTTAGATATTGGTACTTGTACTTAATCGATTATATATTAAGATTATATAATTCTTTTCTCATGCATTATACCAGTTTAAAACAGGTCTATTAGGCATTAGCTATTTCTTTTGCATGTATTTTTTATAAAAGGGTATACCTCAAGATAAGAAATAAAATATTTATTTGATTTATCTGAGCTTCGTTTATTTATTATTTTTTCTTTATTAAATTAAAATAAACATAACATAATTTACATTGTGAAGGTAAATGTAAAAGTGTACAAGAGATGCGTTGTATTTTTTAAATTGAGAACGTGATTTTTATTGTATATTTTCTTTATTCGGAACAGAACATGTTTTTTTTCCCGTATATTTTGAACGTAAGTATACAGGAGTATAATAAAATGTTTAGAGTGTCATGGGATTTATTAATGGTGACAATAAAGTTTTATAATTTTTGCATAGGTACAAAATTCAACATTTTTATAATTTTGATGGAAACTTTTTTTGGCAGCAAATTAAGTGGTTTTGCAGTAAATTGCATTTCTTTTTGAATTTTTGTGTGATTTTAGAACCATACAATCGTCAAGTGTTAGTCAGAAAGAAGGCATTTAATTTGAATTAATAGTGTTATCCAACAGTTTGGACATTTCTTTCCTTCAATTCAGCGAAAAGAACCAGTGAATTGATGTTTATTGGTGCCCACATCCTTGTGAAAAGTAAAGCATAACACCCCACTTATTACAAAAAAGGTATTTCCTATCCAAGTCACGCAGCACAGTTAGCTATTTTTAAACCAGGAAACCCACGTGATAACTTATTTTTTAGATCACCTTACATAATAATCTGGGTAATCAGCTCTGACGTCGATATCTATTTTTGGCTTAAAATCCCCATCGTGCAGATTTATATGTAAGGCAATAATGGACATTAAAAGCAATACATTTCACGATAGGGGTAATTCAAAATAAAGAAGGTTTATGCAGCAGTTGTATACACATTTCAAAGAACAGAGGCAAGATGTGATTACATGTATAAGATTTTGCAAAACTTCGGATACTACATCAAAAACACTAAGTTTGTAATAACTACAATAGCATTTATCATCAATATAAAATTTCATGGCATATAAATACCTTTCTTTTCATTATTTCATTACATGCAACTATTTTGTAAAACATGTACTAAGATATGTTGTGTTATAAGATCGTATATTTCAGCGGCTTGGTCACAGTTTTGCGAAATTACACGGCACAGAACAGCACGATCCGCATTTCACACGTATTTAAACAATTGCCTCGCTATCGAACCAATCAGAATACCGCTTAAGAAAAACGTATACACAAAATGTAGATTGTTTGTTTGTTGGGTTTATCGCCCCACCAACAGTATTTCAGTTAGCTGGAGATGGTGTCCACTTGAAGCAGATATAGTGATGCCTTAACTGTGTAAAGCATGCCATGAACACATGGCATAATACCACACCCACTCACATTAGCCTAACACCGGGCCAACCAGTCGTGGATTTAGCCATATATCTGCTAGAGCGTTAGCAAAGGAGCTACACCACTACCATTTTTTTACGACTTTGGAATGTCGCGGCATGGGTTCGTACCCTGGGCCTCTCGTATCTGAAGCCGTCGCTCTACCGATTGCGCTACCAGATCCGGTCGATGTGTGGCTGATGTGCTTATAACGACTATAAATAGGACAACACAATCTTCTGAGGAACAGCATGTTCCCATATTTTTTTTTATTCCGTAGGCCTAATTCTGTGTGGCTTAACCAAGTGTTGCTTTTGTAAAACAACAACTTAAAACATTGTATTGGACCAATTGTGACCAAGTCGCAATCAATTATTTCCTTACTTTTTGTAATCTGTTCTCGAGCAGTTTAATCGATGCAATTGTGTTGATGTTTTCTGTTTATTGATGGATTTGTGATATTATTTCTATATTGTGATTTTTATTGTCAGTCTGGTCTTTTTACGTATAAAGTAGAAAATCATTCAGTGTATGAAAATAAAAAATACAATAATTAAACAATAGTGTTTTTTGTTATTTCATTGTAATTCGTTTGATTTTTTTTATATCTTTGATTGATCGTTAAAAGATTATGTTTAATATTGGTACATGTAAGACGGCGCGAATTTGACTGTTGCACGCTGTTTAAATTAACTTTAAACATTTCACGTTTAAATAATGAAAGTATTTCTTCATGCCGGGTCAGAACGAAAATTACAGGAGAATTTTCCAAATTACATTTTGGGAAATGTTTAGCACAAAAAAATGACGCGAGGACAAATTGTCCTAGGCAGGAAACGTGAAAGGAGGGGAATTGTCATGGATAGGAAAAATGACGTGAGGGGAATTGCCATGGATAGGAAAAATGACGTGAGGGGAATTGCCATGGATAGGAAAAATGACGCGAAGGGAATTGTCATGGATAGGAAAAATGACGTGAGGGGAATTGTCATGGATAGGAAAAATGACGTGAGGAAAATTGTCATGAATAGAAAAAATAACGCGAAGGGAATTGTCATGGATAGGAAAAATGACGCGAAGGGAATTGTTATGGATAGGAAAAATGACGTGAGGGGAATTGTCATGGATAGGACAAATGAGGCGAAGGGAATTGTCATGGGCAGGAAACGTGAAGGGAGGGGAATTGTCATGGATAGGAAAAATGAAGTGAGGGGAATTGCCATGGATAGGAAAAATGACGTGAGGGGAATTGCCATGGATAGGAAAAATGACGCGAAGGGAATTGTCCTGGATAGGAAAAACGACGCGAAGGGAATTGTCATGGATAGGAAAAATGACGCGAGGGGAATTGTCATGGATAGGAAAAAATGACGCGAAGGGAATTGTCATAGATAGGAAAAAATAACGCCAGTGGGAATTGTCATGGATAGGAAAAATGACGCGAAGGGAATTGTCGTGAATAGGAAAATGACGCGAAGGGAATTGTCATGGATAGGAAAGAATGACACGAGGGAATTGTCATGGATAGGAAAATGACGTGAGGGGAATTGTCATGGATAGGAAAATGACGTGAGGGGAATTGTCATGGATAGGAAAGAATGACGCGAAGGGAATTGTCATGGATAGAAAAAAATGACACGAGGGGAACTTTAATGGATAGGAAAAAATAACGCCAGGGGGAATTGTCATGGATAGGAAAAAATGACGCGAGGAGAATTGTCATGGATAGGAAAAATGACGTGAGGAGAATTGTCATGGATAGGAAAAATGACGCGAAGGGAATTGTAATGGATAGGAAAATGACGCGAAGGGAATTGTCATGGATAGGAAAGAATGACACAAGGGGAATTGTCATGGATAGAAAAAGTTACGCGAAGGGAATTGTCAAGCGTAGGAAAAATGACGCGAAGGGAATTGTCATGGGTAGGAAAAATGACGCGAAGGGAATTGTCATGGGTAGGAAACGTGAAGGGAGGTTGAATTGTCATGGATAGGAAAAATGACGCGAAGGGAATTGTCATGGATAGGAAAAATGACGCGAAGGGAATTGTCATGGATAGGAAAAATGACGTGAGGGGAATTGTCATGGATAGGAAAAATGACGTGAGGGGAATTGTCATGGAAAGGAAAAATGACGCGAGGGGAATTGTCATGGATTGGAAAAACTAAAATTTTTTATAAGTGTTGACAGTAGACAGAAAATTGTTTCAAAGGGAGGGTGTACTTGTATAGGATAGACCACTTTTTTTGCTAAATAAATGTTATTTATATCCGATCTGTATCAATTACCCAAAAACTATTATGAAACTTGCACTTTTGATGCTGTGTTGGAGTTCTTAATTGCAACAACAACAATCTCTCATTTTTGGAAAAAAAACAAACAAGTTTCCCAACACAGTTCAAGACTGAAGGATGATATTTATCTAATACTTAATACAATACATGTAAAAGACAAATTTTACATTCATTTTAATACCATATGCATTAACATACTTTGGATCATTGTACACATCTTAAAGTTAAAAAATGATGTTCTCATACATGTTTAGAAACTAACAGTGATTTTGCTGTTTTGTAATAACACTTTTACTAGCATAACAACATATCATGCAAATGAAAATATTTAATTATAAGCACTGTCTCTGGCTACCAGAAAAATTGTTGATGGAATATAGACCCATGATGCAATCACAATTAAATGTAACACAGACTTTGATGTGTTTTAAATTTAACAAATGAAATTAATTTTTTAAACTTTAAAAATCACAAAGCATGTTAAAAAAAGGTGAATTAATAAAAATAAAGTCCAAGTAACGGTTGGTATAGCATGACAACATTTAACTGGCACCCATTAACTTCAAACAATGTACAGTAATGGTCAAACCTTCAGGGGTTTGTATTCTTGTGTAAACTATTTTCTTTGTCCAGTTTGTAGATGGTTAAATGTTTCCAAAACATGCTTGACTGCCAGTTCAATATTGCCAAATAATAACACCACTACTACAAAAAAGGTTTACACATTCCACATATATAAAACTACATGGGCGGAATTACAGTTTTCTTTTTTGAAATGAAAATCCTCATGTACTAGTTAGCTGTGAATAGAAATGTTGATATACTTCAGGCAAAAGGGAGGTAACACACTGTAATTTAAAGTTTGGTTAGAGTAATGTCCCCTCATAAAAGAAAAATGGAAGAATCAACCTGTCACAAATGCTGAAGATCTGACTTGTTGCACTTTTCTTCTTTGCCAAATCATGTACTATTGTTTACTTTATGTTTTTCCAGAGAAAAAAAGTCCATCACATCATTACCATGGGAAATATAAAAAACAATTATAATAATATATTGTTATTAGTTGGATGATTGCATATTGGCCTAGTTGTTTGGCCTAGCCTGTAAAGGGATTCTTATGTCCTTATGAATGTGACATCAGAATGCAGGAAATAAAATGCACCTGTACTAATAGTGTCAAACAGTTTCTTTTTTAAATTGGCTTCTGTTTCTTGGTATGGCCTGTTGATGCAACTCACTTTATTTTTTATATAACACAATACCAATAGATATTTAATTATGATTAGAATGCTAATAAATGGCTCAATAACAACAAGAACTTAATTTATCAAGTCGCACTGCAACAACAGGATTCTTTGAACAGAAAGTATCTAGACTTTCAAAGGGGTGACATTAAGAACAATCATCTCCACAAGAACAGACACTAACATTTTGTCCTAAGACAATACATCCCACAGGCCGGCAAGTGTGAAGCCATCTTTTAGTTTCTCCACGGCCAGCCCAAGTTCCTCTGAATACACAGGGTCCCTGTCTTTGTCCTTGTTTCCATCTGCGAAATATGCCTGAAATATGGAAAGACAGACATGGATCTGAGGTTAAATGGCAACAAATGCTCGAATTATGGAAAGAGAGATCTGGATCTGAGGTTTAACTACCACATATGCCTGAAATATGGAAAGACAGATATGACTCTGAGGTTCAACTGCCAAATATGCCTAAAATATGAAAATATAGATCTGGATCTGAGGTTTAATGATTAAATACGCCTAAAATATATGGAAAGACAGATTTGGATCTAAGATTCAACAGCCAAATATGCTTGAAATATGGAAAGATAGATTTGGATCTAAGGTTCAACAGCCAAATATGCTGGAAATATGGAAAGATAGATTTGGATATAAGGTTCAACTGCCAAATATGTCTGAAATATGGAAAGATAGATTTGGATCTAAGGTTCAGCTGTCAAATATGCCTGTAATATGGAAAGATAGATTTGGATCTGAGGTTTAATAGTAAAATGCCTTAAGGTTCTAGACCTGTAATGGTGACCTTCCACAATCCTTATAATGTTACTGTTTCTTGAATCTGTACTATAAAACACATCTTACGGTGAATTTTTAAGGACGTTTACCGTTTGTAACTCAAGTTATGTACATTTTTATAAAGTGACACTTGATTTTCAAAAACACCGTAAATTGTGCTGGAACAAAAAATAAAAAAGTACCATTTTTTCAAATTCTACTGTTCTATATTCAAATTTTAACCAATTTTCCTGTTACACAATCATGTCATGATAAATCAGAACAATAAGATCACACTTTGGACAAATACTTATAAAAATACAGAACTTTGCATACATGTACCCCCGAGCAAAAATCCGAGTTTTTTGGGTGTGTTTAAAAATTTACTCTATCTATAAAAGCAAATATCTCAAATTTGAAGCTAGTTAGACACATACAACAAGTTTTAAAATTTTCTGCAATATGAACTGCCCATAATATGAGATTTTAAAAGCATTTTACCGTTCCTAATAAAATTTACAGAACTTTGCATACATGTACCCCCGAGCAAAAATCCGATGTTTTGGGTGTGTTTAAAAATTTACTCTATTTATAAAAGCAAATATCTCAAGTTTGAAATAAGTTAGACAAAAACAACTAGTTTTCTGCAATATGAACTGCCCATAATATGAGATTTTAAAGGCATTTTACCGTTCCTAATAAAATTTATAAGAATTTGTAAAGGTTACTTTAATGAAACTGCAACAGCATTTATAGCGAAAAATAACGTCAAAATGGTCAATTACAGATTATACTCCTTTATACAAAAAAACACCTACAGTTGGTATAAGAGATGGAAATATGTATGTAAAACTCTGCATTATTACATGAAAACCTTCTCTTTACTGATTTACTGAAATTAACCACTTTACACGGTTTTCGTAAAAAATCCGACAGTTTAGGAATAACTGAGTCAAGCATTCTTTTGGCATTAGTGACATTTGGTTTTCCCTCACAAGTTTGACCCCTGAACACATTTAAAAGTCCATCCTGGCCATCCGGAGAAAATATCAGACGAAGGTGAGCGAGCGTCAAACCATGTCGCTAACTCTCGCAGTTAGCATGCGAAGGAAAATTTAAATCGCAAACACAAGATGAAACAGTGCATTTTTCACCTGTACACAGGAAACCAACACAATAGGTGTGATACACTTCAACTTTACATGACTTTTTTGTCGGTAAACCACTATTTTTACAATATCGCCCTCGACGATCACGCTGTCGAGCTCCCGTTCCCTCATTTTTGAGAAATGGGTAACCCAATGACGTCATGGAAAATCCATATCACGTGGTGAAAAACTACTAAAAATAGCAAATACGAAACTTTACGACGAATGCTATTCAAATAAAACCGGATAATACCGAGTGCCGATGTTTTCCGAAGTTAGTTACAGGTCCAGAACCTTAAATATAAAATCTGAGGATAAAAATGTTGAGGATAAAAATGTGGAGCTCAATCTTTAAGGTCTATCTGACACTTTTACCCTCAATCAAATACATAATACACAATAAAAAGCAATGTTTGGACACAATTTTTTTCTGATCTTAAGCATATTCTTGTATTTAGTTATTGCGATTTTTAACCCTATCACTGTAAACAGCATGAATTATGATACACCTGACTTCAGTTTTAATGTATATTATCCATTATTCAATGTCATGAAGGATGTCTGCTGTAAACAGATATAAAACGAAGTGTACAAAACAATGATCTATTTGATTTGTGTGTGACTGTTTGCTCCTTTAGTTACTTTGCTTGAATCCATTTGTTAAAAACTTACAGCAAAAGCATCAGATTGTCCATCTGTCTCTATTTCCACATCATCCTGGACTCGTTCGATGGTCAGCTCGTCCAATCCTTGGGGCTGCAAAATCAAATAATAATTTAATGTAAAAACAATTATCACTGCTATTATGATGAGGAACAATGTCACTGTTTGTCCAAACAAGTTTGCCTTTCAAGTTTTTACAAATAGCAGAACTGACAATAAATGCTGAAACATAACTAGTTTCCTCATAAGTTGTTAAACCTAAGTAAGTTGGGTTTTAAAGCAACATCAAATATGCCCTTAGCCATAAAAAATCAAAGTACTGAAGAGCAAGGATTGTCATACTGAGCATAATCCTTCTTTTCTTCTTAAAAATAAACCAAATAAATGATGGTTATGTGGTTCTTATCTTATCTTATCCAAATACCTTCCCTTCTTCACCTTCCACAAAACATAAAGTACAAATTATAATCCTTTTAAAGGTGGTATCCAACAGTTTACCTATATCAAATGCACGTAAAAACATTTTTTCACATGCTCCAGGAATTCATGCATAATTTCTGCATAAACTCATACTTTAGTCTAAGTAAAGACGATTCTGAACCCTACCTATGTTGAAGGACAGTACACGTTGCCAAATAGTCACTCTAAATTTTCAAATCTATAAATATGCAGGAAAGCGATTTCTGCTAAAAATTGATACTAACGTCAGCGCGAACAACCTGGATGACAATATAACACGATCTCAAAAGAAAATTGTCACATGGTTTTCTTGCTTTTGTCTAAAAATAGCTATCTCTGCAGCATGGCTCAGATAGGAAATACCTATTTGCATTGACAGGTAGGGATTTATGTTTTACTGTTAACAGATCTAGGGCAACAATTAACTGTACAGTGTACTTTGCCAGACCTTTACAGGTAACAATGACTTATTTGGTTATGTGAGAAAAAAATATCTGGTAAATAACTGTTGGATACCACCTTTAACATCTCCTTTGATTAAGAAATCAAAGTGCTGAAGGGCAATACTACCTTATCTTCTTCCTCGAACTCTACACCAAAGACTGGACAAGCACTGTACACCTTATGAAGACTTTGGATCTCCTTCACTGTCTGCTGTAGCTTTTCCACAGGATCTATACGGAAGCCAAGCACATAGCCACCACTCTGTGAAATGTGCGGGCATGCCATAAAAAGAAAATAATAATTATTTTTTCTTTACTTACATGAACTACTAACCAGGTATATTTTATGTCTACATATTGAATATCAAGCTTATGATCATTGTTAATTTAATGAGTAACTTCAAAACATATTTTTGATTTTTGTCATTGCTATTGTGTACATTTTTATATTAATTTATTAATAAATTATTTCATTCATTTATTTCCAATCAAACCTGAAACATGCCAATATTTTTATTGTTTTTTTTTGTTATATTAAAGGTAAAATTCTTATTCCTGTATTCTTTTACTCTAAGGATGCCAAATGTGTGGCACAATTATTGCATGACATTATTTTCTGTTTCCAACATGAACATTTATAAACAATGATATTTTAAGTTTTCTAGTTGGTGCAGCAAAATAGAGTCTTTACTGCTTTTAAATATTTTGAACAAAACAGATGGGGTCAAAATGCCACAAATTAGGAGTCTTTAACAAAAATTAATACACTTCAAACTCTACACAAGTTGAAATAATATTAAAACCTATCAAAGACCTATACACACAAAGATAGGATGCTCAGTTTAACACCTCTGCAAACACCATATCCCCTATCACCTATCAACAGATGTGAAATGCTGCAGCTGTAAGCATTGTGCAACAATATTGGTAGGGAAATTAGATTTATTGGATATATAATTATATACCAGGTGTTTTAATTGTCCACAGAACCTCTCAACAGGTGCTCTAGGCAAATGACTTCTTTTTTTTGTTATATCGCACTGACATAATTATTATAACGGCCAACTATTGGGTCAGAAATACCCCAGACTTATGTTTGGGTAGAACCACCAGAGCACCGTTAGCTGGAAAACCGCCTCACATGAAAGTTCTCACCCTGACTGGAACTCGAACCCACATGGTGGGATGCTAAGGAGTTACAAGTCAGCGACTGCAACCCTAACTACTTCGCCACGTTTGCCCACAAGTAATGTCTCATCCACAAGAAATCACTCTGACTTCTTCATAAGAACACTAAGATTTTCTATTTTTGTGTGTATAAGTCTTTGCTAATATACAGGACACCTGTAAAAGACAAGCATGTATGTTATGTGAACTGACGTGCATAAACAATAACACTCCACATTACAGGGTCTTAAGTACCTATGCCATACAAAATCATACATGGATATAATAGCAACTAGAAATAAAAACAAAGTAACATGCAAAAAAAACTTTTGCAAGAAAGCTGTAGAGCTAAGTTTTCTCTGAACAGAAAAGGTGTTTCATTCTGCAGTAGGATTTTGTTATAAAACACAATATATTTTTTAAACTGCCAAAGCAAAACAATTATTGTCATTATACCGCCATCCAGCTACTTGGTAAAAGGAGACCTTTAGACAAATGTCAGGGCAGAACCACCTGTCAGTGCAGGCACGTTGGAAAACCTCCAGACAAGTTTTATGCCCTGAATGCATACATGTGAACTTTTTTTCTGAGGCCAAAGTGTGAGAGATATTTACTTGCAAAGTGGGAATTTTTTTATTTTCATATAAACAAAGAAGGAAGTTATCTGCTTCCAAGTAGTGAGATTACTGAAAATATATAAAACACCCCTCATTTTCAAATAATTTTGAACCTTAGATGAGGGAGTCTCCCTCCAGAAGCCGGAGAGTTCACATGTAAGTGAATGGAAGTTACCTACTGGGTAGAAGCGAGGCGTAAGACAATAGTTATATAAGACGTTTTCCCCCTTCAAAATAGCCTAGCTAAGCATTGCTTTATTGACCATATTTGATCACTGCACTGCTTTCAAAAACAAACAAAAAACACATCACAGTCTTCCAGGGCCAGGGTCACACAAGTTTTGTTAGTTATGAATGCTATGTAAAGTTTGCCAAAGCCTGACATTGAAACTATTGAAAATTAAACAAACAAAACAGTGTCTAAGAATAAAAATGGCATTGCAACTATCAACTTCTGAACAAAGAATAGATAGTTTCCATGTGATGTTATAGGCACTGATGAGACAGTTTAAGGCAGCCATCTTTGAAGGCAGAAACTAATGCAGCCAAAATCTGGAAATATATGCTGTATTGAGCTTTTTAATTTTCAGTCTATATTAGGGATGTTAACGAAAATTCGAATATTCGAATATCAAGTGGCTATTCGAATAGAGATTTTGGGATTTGAATATTTTATACTTTTTATTCCACTTTTGTTAAGTTCGAAGGAACATTAAAAAGACATTTCTTTAGTTGATCGTAGTGTCTCCCAGCGACTTAAGACGCTAGCGATATGTGATCGCGCTCGCTCTAAGTTAGAGGGGGTGGGTCATGTCTCCTGATAACGAATAGCCATCTGGTTAACAGCATGAAATCACCTTACCGCGCACAGCTCCTTCTATGCCCCCTCTCCCACTTAGACCCAGTCACATCACTCACATCACCATACAGCTGTGGA
The DNA here is from genome assembly GCA_007844125.1 of Sinonovacula constricta. Lineage (NCBI taxonomy): Eukaryota > Metazoa > Mollusca > Bivalvia > Cardiida > Solecurtidae > Sinonovacula > Sinonovacula constricta. The sequence continues at coordinate 46,242,147 of CM017567.1, read as the reverse complement.
AACAGTTGCCAAAGTACAATAAACACACATGTCAGTTCAATGCTGCGGCAATTAGCTGCAGCAATTATGTAACACTGACTTTACCCAGCTTCGGTCAGGATAGTGTGTAATAAATACATTATATAAGGCTTTACTTATTGATAACAGTCCACCAGAAGCTGAGAACGTCTTTTATTTTTGGGAAGCAAAACTAGATCACAGTCAAACAAACTTCAATTGCAATCACTTTCTGTTTTTGTCACTCTACTTCATACTTGTTATTTTATTCCTATATAATACCGCGACATCTGTTATTTTTTGTCACTGCAATTTTCTGTTCTTTGTTTTTGCTTCATTCTCTCCGAATAACAAAAATGTAAATCTACATACGTTTTAATTGTTCGTCATAGGTTTACTAAACACACTTAACTTAACAAACTCACGAGCTTACAATTTTAATCATTCTTTATATATATATTGGTTGGTACTTCATCAATTTATCAACAGTCAGGGTAATCTGACACTAGCCAATCACAGTAATTGTCGTCATCAAATGGTTTTGTTTACATTCACTTTTCACCCATAGGCATATGGCGAGCAGGTTCGTAATTGTCACTTGTGTATTGGTAACTAAATGTCTATAATTAACATGTTTTGGCTTCGGATTAACGCCCTTAGCGATATCAGCCAATCACAATTAAACATCAATCCGACCACCAACCAATCAATACCGTTAATTGGCTGTACACTTGAGCGATTTTCCTTCATAAAACCTTCATGGTTTTGCCTAATTGTCTTACAGTCGATCCAGTATCACCCGCATTTTGTCCTTTTGAAAATGCCTCCTTTAATTATTAATGTATTTTATAAGATTAAGTCACAAAATATAACTGACTGTTTGTTGTTATACATTGTTTGTGGTTAGTAGAGTACAATGTTAAAATTGTGAGCTATTTTGCATGTGTTGTACAGTTTCATCTAATAAAATTATGATATGGTTATTAAATCGATATGTTAACATTAAAATGAGCTTAAGTAGCCCCTTTAATACGTCATATGTTAATACAAATAAGTAATTAAGTACACAAAATGCCTTTAAATTGTAAAGGTTATTACACGAAGTACAACACGTAACAAAAAGACACTCAAGTTTAAGGTGACTAATTAATAATGTATATATTATACGGGACTTTGCAGGTCATCTTAACATTGATTGGTTACTTTATAGTTTTTATAAGAGTTTCAGTAATAATAATAATAATAATAATAATAATAATAATAATAATAATAATAATAATTGTTAAGTAGCAATGACATTGTTTACGCATTTACTGGCATTCTTCACTGACAGTATTTTCTTGCAAATTACCGCTGACCGAGTAAAGAAACACCCTGTCTGGTCCTTCACTATAAACAGGATAATGGCGGATTCATAATATTGCCGTTTGTATTTCAAAAAGAAGAAATCGTCGTTATAAAATTAAATGCTATGCTAAAATCATGAATCTACCACCGCTTCTGCATTAAGTAAGGCTAGCAATGTAAATTGTGGCCAGAAATAAACACTTTACAATGAATAAACACACTGAATGTAATGGAAAATTACCGTGTTATATACCACTTTGATACAAATTTGTTCCGAATATTTGAATATGATTCGAATACACGTTCCGAATATCGAATATCGTTTTGGGATTCGATTTACATCCCTAATTTTAATTAATTTTATATCCAATTTAACAGCTTTTATGAAGTTTTCTTTATATCAAAACTATATTTTGATAGTTTAAATGGTAAAAAATACAACCAAAAAAGATACACTGTTCATTTTGTTTAAGGCTGTGCCAATAATTTTATTTATTTCTGTGTATTCATTCTTTGTGCATTTATCAATTAAGAAAATATTGCACTCTAAAAATATAAATTGCAAGAGCTTTATAATGGTGTATAGAATTTAATTTTTGGACCACAAATGAAGAAATAACAAGAAAATAAAATTTATGCTTCTGTACAATTCATCTTAAAATCTCTTGAAGTTGCCATCAAAGATGGCTGCCAAGATAAGGGCTCTTAACTGACGTGGAAACTATTTATAAACAGTAACCTAAACGAAGAATATAAACAATATTACAGTACCCTGTTTTCGCTTCCAAGATCCTGATTTAAACAAAAATGTTATTAATGAGGCATTACTGGCATATAAACAGATTGTCATCATATGAATGAAGGCAAAGAAGTTTTATTTTTTCACACCTTGCAATACTCAAAACAAAAAAACTTCACACATTTCTGCAAGATGCTCAGGCACTTCAAACAAGTGCACTTTTATAAAGTGTGTATAATTTCCTTTAAAATACTGTTAAAATACATATATTTTTTGTTTAGTTTACCATGTGTTTTGTAAGTATACGCATGGATGCTCATATTTTTTTCATTAGAAGCTCATGAAAATCATGTATGTCAGACAATACCATTTGTCTGAATCATTACCAAACTATTTGAGAATTCAAATGGTTGTAGATTTAAAATCAATTTCTTCAATGTCAGCATCAGACAACTTCAATGACAATTTTACAGTAAAACAGTCCATTAAAAGAAAAGTAAGAATCTCGCAAAAATATTATTTGTTTTTGGTTTATCGTCCCAACTGATTTTTAGACACCTGTTGACAGTGTTCACTTGAAGCAGATATAGTGCTGCCTTCACTGTGTATAGCATGCCATAAGCACTTGGCATGATATGACATGATACCACACACAGTCAAATTATTCTGACACCTGCCAGACAAGTTGTGTTTTTCTGACACCTGCCAGACAAGTTGTGAACTACCATCTTAATTATTTGCTTGAGTGTTAGCAAATAATCTCTAACATTACTATTTACATTGAATTTGGCATGCTGCGGCCCGGTTCACCCCAGGGCCTCCCATAACTGGATCCAACTCTCTACTATTTGTGCAACCAGGTATTGTGTAACATCTATTAATTTTTTTTTTAATGAATCTATCGTAAGACTATATAATCATTTGTTCACACAACTTGTTAAACCCTTTCGCTGCTAGGCCCTTATTAAGACAAATAGTGTAGATCCAGATCACCCAACTTCAGATGAAATGTCTGATCACCCGCCTCATGTCCTTTTTGTATTTTTATGGCACACTGACACTTGATAGGTCATACGGCGCCGAATACAGTGAAGTTTAAGGTGGTATCTGACAGTTTGCCTATATCTAATATATATAACAATATCTGACCTCTGTTTGAGGTATTTGTGCATAACTTTTGCAGAAAAATCATACCTAAGTCTAAGCTTTTACAATTTTCAGCAGAATCTCAATTTTAGGACAGTAAAACTCGTTTATCAGCACTTAAAATGTTTATTCTTTTCACATCTTTAAATAAGAATGATTGGGATTCCTGCTAAAAGTAGACATTGATGTCACTGCGGATGATGTGGGTGAGCTGTCACATAAGTGGTAATGTGTTTTTTCTTGGTTTAAAAATAGCGAACTGTGCAGCCTGGCTCTGATATTAAAAACATGTTTGTAATGATGATTGTGGCATTATGGTTCAATTTTCAGACAGGTGTAGTAGCTCTCTATTTTCATTTGTTTCTTAATAAAAAAACTAAGAATTCCTGTGGAAGTGTTTTATGCCTTGTTGTAGATCATGCTTTTAAAATGGACCCTATTTGGAAGGCTATTTTCCAAGAGAAAATATCCCCCTCTTATATCGAGTTTATAAGGTTCCTAATACTATTTGTGAAATAGTAATAGTTGTGGCTCAAAGGATTGTAACTATGAAGTTTAAGTGGAGCCTTTTCTATTTTGATAATAAGGACATATATCTTTTTAAATGACTCTTTAGAGACTGAAAGAGTTTTTTTACCTGTGTTGAACTCTCCACAACCAAAGCCAGACCAAACTTGGAGTCTCGCACTTTCACAGTTTTCTGTACAGAAAATGGAAGCAAAAAAAATAAATACAAATACATGAGGTGTGTATATAATTTTTAAACCTTAAAGTTTTAACTGACCCCCAAGTATTAATTAATCTTTGTGAAAACATTGGTTCATTTATTGGTTTATGAGCAGCTGTGATCTTTATAACTTAATAAGCAGGATTATAGAAAAAGTCAATACCGGAATTTTATTTCTGTTGCACATTAATTTTGCTATTTGCTCACTGTCAATAATTAAAAATTCAAACTCGACAAGTTAAAAAAGTGTTTTTTTAATTAAAAACAACAAACAATTTATTAACATATTTTTGATTCAGGCCATTGCAATGCTGCGAATGCAGACTTTTAATAGCATTGTAATTTTATATTGAAAATGCAATTACATTAACAATGTAAAAAAATGGTTTTATATTATCTAAAATTGAAGAGCATTTTAAATACATTGCAATGACACAATTATTTTTAATATTTTTGATTTTTAATTGTTAAGCTTATTAGAGGAGGAAGAACCAGACAATTGGGTAGAACCACCGGTTCTCTAAAGGTGTACTTGACGACAAGCAATCATTACAATTTTGCCCATCCTGTGTGTCAAACCAGTGCAAATAGGGACTCATGTCATGGACACTACACATTCCAATAATGGGCTTCCCTTAACAAACATAGAATGAAGTTTTTTTTAGAAAATAATGAAATACAAACCATCTGAAGATAAGGTATGCTGACGTTGAATGACTCATTGATGTTAGCATGCCATACAAGTCGCACATTGGTGATGAAAAATGTTCCAAGATTTCCCTGAAAGATAGAGGGAATATGAATGGTCTAAAATTGTAAACTTCACCTCTTATTTTTCTTTCCCATAACTGGTATCTAATGTTCATTCATGTCTTATTTGGACTTTTCCTTAATCATTCAGAATCTTTTGACTTTGTCAAAAAAACAACAACATTTATTATAAAATGTGTATTTACATAATGATATCAACATATCAATGCCTCCTGAATTCAGTTTTTTGGAGACAGTTATCATTTGAAGCATGTACAGGGCTGCCTTCACTGTGAGTGCATGCTGTCAAATTGTATTAAATGCTGATGAACACTTAACTAATATTTAAGTTTTATGATTTTCAATACTTTTGCATTTTTTCTATTGTTTTTTTAATGTAAAATGTAAGTAAAATGTAAGTAAAACATACATAATTATGATGATACCAAATGTAGATGGCAGGAGATGCTCAAGATGTTTATTGGGTTTCGTCCCACCAACAGTATTTTAGTTATCTGGAGACGTTGTTCACTTGAAGCAGATATAGTGCTGCCTTTACTGTGTGTAGCATGCCGTGAACACCTTGCATGATACCACACTCAGTCACATTATCCTGACACCGGGCCAACCAGTCACGGAACTACTGTTATATTTGCTTGAGCTTTAGCAAGGGAGCTATACCACTACCATTTTTATTGATGTTGGAATGTCGCGACCCGGGGCCTCTCGTACCTGAAGCCGATGATCTACTGATTGCACTCCCAGGTCTGGTATGCCCAAAAAGAATGACTGTGTAGAACCAACAAATGCACAACATGTCAGCTGGAAGACCTCCTTAAATGATTCACGCCCAGACTAAGGCTAGTATTCACCAACTATTCTTAAGTGAGAATCGCTCAAGTCATGGATTTAAATAAAAAATATCTTCAATGTGTATTTAGCTACATGTCTGTATTTTTGCACACTTTAGCTTTGCAACTTTGAGCTTAAAAACACATTGAAACTTCATACAAGAGCTAAGTTGGTATGAAAATTGTGACTTTAGCATTAGTTTTGGTTAAGGCTTAAGAATAGTTGGTGAATAATGGCCTAAGACTCAAAGACAGAATCCACATTTCAAATGGACACATTTAGGAGCAGAAAAAACATTCCAAAACGATGTCTTCATAATTGTTCTTTTTATGTTTATACAGCACTGCCATCTCTCTTATACCATGCCATGAAGATATAATCAGTAATAAAAGTACCTGATCACTGGAAAGGTTCCACACGCCTGAAACTTTATCATACACCTGTTCCTGAGGAAGCAGACGTAGCTGCTTGTTCTGTATCAGTGCCCCACGCAACTTCAAATCACGGTACAACTTTGACGTCTCATATGCCCTAGTAATGTGAAATATGAGGTACATAAAGAGTATGTTAGTCATTTAGTTTCTGGATAAGTTATGCATAGCTTATGAAAGTATAGAAATTAAATAAAATAATTTAACTAATTAAACTTTAAAGAATCAAAGGATAGAATACAGTTATGAGCATAAAGAGCAAACATGGTGATCCAATTAAGACGTGACTGTCGTTAAACTGTTCAAGGACAATATGGGAAATAAACTCTGTCAATTATTTAAAACCCTCACTCATGACTGCCTACCACAGAGGTAGAACTAGTAGTCATTTTTTTTTTTATGAGGTTTTAAGGCACACCAAACTTGACAGGTCATATGGTTTTATTGCAATTTTTTGTGTTAACTTTTAGCATTGTGCAAAATCTACTAGTTTGGAAATGGCAGGCATTTTCTGTCGATTCTGTTTAGAACTGTCACCAAAAAAGCAATTGTATAAATAAGAACATCATTCTTATTAGATGAATGATTTGCCTCACAAAATTATAGTCAATACTAATAAAATTATCATCCTTTGTAGCAAACCCATTTTTACATGATTACTTTTCTTACAACGTCCGATCGTAACATCATAATTATAGTTTTTTAACACAGAGTTTTCATTAAGATTTATTTTAAGAGGTCAAAATATAACTAAAGGAGGCCTGCTAGGTGGGTCCGGGGGCATGCCTGACAGACAATTTTGAAATCAAAGAACCAAAATCCTGCATTCTGAGCACTTTTTGGGGCTTGATTAGCCACTCGTGTAAGGCATCATTTTTTTTGTAAAAACACCACTGAAGTGTCCTCAAAAAACGTTACCTGGAAATGGTGCCTAGTGAAAGACGATACACACCTCATTGTTATATAATGCATCAATTAAACACTGAAAAGGAGCACAATTTTCAGGAACTGCAATATGGTCTTAAAGCATTCACTGGTGGTATCTACTGGATTTCTAAGTGGCCCGAAATGTGATCTTAGCAGCCAAATTGGCCGCCGGCCGCCTCTTAATGAAAACACTGTTGTTAACAGTTCTGGTAATATTCATTCAGGTATGACTACTTTGGTGCTTGTTCGGGGGGAAATTTACATCATTGTCTGCTGAAAATATTGTTACAATTCACTAAACATTTTTATGAAAACTTAAAGGTTTTGGTAGCAGTTTATTTGTTGTTTGTTACATTGCACTGACACAAGTATGGTTTTATTGGCAACTTCCAGCTTATTATTTGGTGGAACAAGATCCAAGACAAATGTCTGGGTAGAACCACTGATTCACTGCAGGTAAGCCTCCCCTAGATGAAAATCCCCGACCAAGACCCTTAAGACCCAAAGATCTCCAGGACTTGAACACAATTTCATTCGGCAACAGTATGTTTATTTGTTTATTGGGTTTATTGTCCCTCCAACAATATTTCAGTTATCTGGAGACAGTGTTCACTTGAAGCCGACTATACCCAGTCACATTATCATGAATCCAGGCAAACTAGTCATGGAACTACCCTTATATTTGCTTAAGAGTTAGCAAGGCAGCTATATGACTACCAATTTTAACGACTTTGGTATGTCGCCACCGGGGATCGAACCCGAAACCTATTGTACCTGGAGCTGACACTCTACTGATTGTGCTACCAGGTCTGGTTAGCAGTATATAAAACCTTTATAATGGTTGGGACACAGACTTGTTTGCATTTTTTTTAACATTGCATAACTTTTCTTTATATAAAACCACAGTGAATTTAGCATCGTATTATCACTGCTGATTAATTGCTAATATGCCAACACATAACAAATAAATATTAAAAAATGTGAACAGAGTCATTCATATACTTTAGTCATCAACAGTATTATTATTTTGTTTGACATTCGCAGCGACCAATTATGATCATTACGGTAACATCCAGCTATTTTCATGTAGGTAGACTCCCCCAAAATATCTGAGTAGAACTGTTGCGCCACAATTCAGTTGGAAGACTTTCTCACATTAAGTCCTTTGCCACGAACGGGACTCGAACCCATGCTGTAAGATGCTAAGCGGTCAGAGTAGTTACAAGTAGGTGACTCTACCACTACGCCACAAGCGCCCCCTGTATTAGGACTGCCAGATTTTTATGTTGAAATTATCATGTAGTATTAATCAAAGTGTGGCCAAGCTGCTTTATAAAGAATTATTGGCGACTCCTATATATTGAATGCTCACTAAAATTTGCTCATGAGGAAAGTTTGTTTTGCAGACTTTCTAAATCTGATAAATAGGGGTCCTAATTAATTAAATGGCAGTCTATTTTATGTTTTATTTTGATATTTATTTTTGTGTGTCTGTAACTTTCAAAATTAACAATAAGATACTAAGAAAAAAAACATGCACTCGAGAAAAATAACATCTGAAAAATACTTATTTGTGTAAAGTAAGGCTGCAGCACATGTGCATTTCTTTGTACACTTTAGTTTTTTAGTTACATTTTTTTGGTTACACATGTAACATCTTAGAAAACCTATTAAATGGTGTCAGGTTTTGCTTTTAATTTTGTTTTAAACCATTCTTTGGTCTCGGGAATAAATAAGTTATACAGACTTTGTTTCGAAATATATAGCATACTGAAGACTTTCAAATAAAAACCATAACATTTCAAGTGTCTGTAACTTGCTCCCATATTGTTTTAATCTTTACATCTTTACAACTTTTTGCGTCGCCTTTGACGCTTCGCATTTATAACTTTTCTTGTAAAGATACTAACCTGTGTACAGATATGACAGTGGTGAATAGTCGTGGAGAGCCGGGAATCTGAAAGATAACCATTCATTTCTGTGTGACAATATCCCTTAACCTGCTTCATTTGTTGACAATCTGGACTTATTTCTCAGCTTTTAGCTTAAAACCTTCATGAAAACTTAACTAGTCATAATTGTAAAGACTATAAACCAAAAAGTGCAAATCCAAATAAGATTTAGGGGATCTGGATCTACACTGTTTGCCAATGTCTGATGAAGTTGTGCTAAGACTGTTAAAGGTGGAACATTCTTGACCAAATATAAATTTCTTAAATAACCAGATAATTTATTGATACTTGAAATGTTTCAATAACATGCTATTCACTGATGCCATAGATCTGTGTGAAAAGTGAAGTATTACACCCCAATTGTCATTACAAATAGGTTTTTCCTATCTGAATCATGTGGCAGAGATAGCTATTTTTAGACTTAGAAAACCATGTGACAACTTACTTCTGAGATCGCGTTATATCGTCATACGGGTAAGCCGCGCTGATGTCGGTATCTATTTTTAGCTGAGATCACTTTCATGTGTATTTATAGATTTTGAAAGAATGAACATGTAGAGTTATTTTTTGCAATGTGTACTGACTCACATATAGCTAGTGTTCAAAATCATCTTTACTCAGATCAAAGTATGAGTCTATGCAGAAATTATATTTCCAGAAACATGTAAGAAAAAAAAGGTTACATGCATGTAACATGGCATAGGTAAACTGTCGGATACCACCTTTTAAAGCTAAACTTATTCATAAAACTTTTACTGAAGCAATGGCAATGAAAGATATATCCACCACATGCATTTGTATCAGGGTATTCTCTGATATACAGTCCTGGCACCGTACCAGTTGTCCAAAACATCGTATATCGTGCGTATTTCTATCGTAAACGTATCGTATGGTAACGTAACGTATCGTGTAACGTAATAGGCCTATCGTGAAGTAACGTAACGAGCCCTATCGTAAATGGTACATCGTATCGTATCGGAACGTAACGCTTATGACAAGACCATGGTATCGTAATGGAATGTATAGTATGGTTACGTAACACAAGGAGAATTGCACTGTGCCTTCTCATAATTCTTTAATACAAAGATACATATATTGTGACATTTTTCTAATGACGTAATCATGCTCATATAAAAGTTCACAGGAAATTTAAATGTCATAATAGATGCTTCAAAAATACAAAAAGAAGTTTATGGTTCTAAACAGAAACTAAACTATATTTTACATTTCCGGTACATGCATACTTTCGATGAGCAAATTAATATTGCACACCTTCGAACTTATTACTTGATTGACAATATGCGTAGATTGAATATGAACGGACGTTTAGGAAAATATTCGTGAAAACTAGGATTCTGGTTATTTGCCCACGCTTTTATGGAAAATAAAGAGCAGTAAGACGTAATTAGAATAAACATACAGCTGGAAAAAAAAACTAGCTATAACATAATCTAGCTCTAAGTCAGGTTATGGAAAAGAGGTTTGTCTCAAATATGGGATTCAAATGATACGGCTCATATACAGTGAACATTGTTAATAAATGATTGAACCGTGTGGAATCATCTCTGATATTCCGACAAGTTAGTTAATTGTAAAGCTAGCTTACCTATGTCATCGCTGGGCACAATTAACACTGATATAGTCTCTTCGCCAATTATTTTAAACGCGTAAATTTTATACACATTTATGCGAATTTAAATAAATAAATAAAAGCAATTCAGTGCTCGACGTAAATTCAATAAAAGTACGTTCACAAGTGTGCAAACAAATTAATATAACTATTCTTCTGCCAGTGACATGATCAAACGTTTAAGGTGTGAATGTGTTTGTCAAAACAATGTGCTAGTGTCATAATCATAAATAACAGTAAACTTCTGTCATCATGCCTTCTTAATTTTCCCGCCCTGCCAATCACGTGCACGTGTGTTAATTCCAATTAATTGGTGACACTTTTATGACACCACTAATCTTAAAGGAAGTAGGATTTTCAGCCGTTCGTTATGTTTATTGGTTTGATCCTTTACGTGTTGACCGGAGGTGATAATTGGTCTGTTCTTAAATCGTTTCCTTCTTAAATCGTTTCCTCATATAACGAAATGGTCCTTTGTAAGTCTTTTTAGGATGATGAAGCCATTTACATACTCTCTCGATAACTAGCGCACATCGGCATGTACTTTGACGTCAGTATGGATACTGAAGAGAATACCGTTGGGGTAACAATAGAAAATGATATTATATCTAATCATTGCAAAATCAAGCAAGTCAGCAGACAAATATAGTATTTACAGTCTCCTGTCAAAAAACCTCAATGCCTTTATAAAACTAGGGTGGATGCCAAGCCATGGGGAAAGAGCTATAATTGATAAAATAAATATAATAAATAACGCACAAATTCAGATATTCAGATATGTTGGTAGGACTCAATATTTACTGCTACAATATCGTTAGTTTAGAATATTTTTTTTTAATTAAAACTAGGATCAAGTTACCTTGGTAAAGAATGCAATTTCACCAAAAGGAACTGTCCTTACTGTGACACAGAGAAATACTTTAACCCCATGCTGTTTTGGTTAAGGCAGCACACAATAGCAAGAGATTAGCTACAAAGACCTATATAATTCACACGTGTCTTTGCTTATTGTACCAGCGGAAAAAGGCAGATCAAAATACATTTAATTCTCTACTAAAATATATATTATATACGATATACTAAACTAACTAAATTACCAACCCAAGCTTAACTACTCACACACTTCTCCCGTACTTTTTTCACTTTAAAACATCCTCGTAACTAGTGTGTAACTTAATGTGTTATTTGTTCATAATAATCCGATTTCATGTTCACTTTTAGTTCAAAAAGTGCCAGCTCTAATCAGGAGTAGAAAACATTTCAATGGTGAAAATTTAAAGAAACAGTTTCTTAGAGGTGTAATGCCTTAAAACAAAGAGCAGTCATAATCTTCCGCTAAATTGTGGACCAGCCAATAAGAGAATGGGTTTATTAGGAATGTTTAGATTTTAAAGAAATTTCACCCCATCACGTGTCTTGTGGGTTTTGAAACTTTAGTTATTGTTTGATTTGGATATGATATCGGTTGGACATTGTAATAATTCAGTTTATAAAGGTGTTATCCTATATTATTAAGTAAATATTTAATGAAATGCATTTATTCTAAAAAAGATTAAGAGCGTGTATTATTAGTTCTGCTTTGTCTGGGGGGGGGGGATTTAATTTTTTCACCTAGGTAGCTGGATCCGAATCTGAGTCTAGTAATATTTAATCATAGGCTATATTATGATGGTGAGTTTAAATCTCCAAATTAATATTAGAGATTTTGCTTAACATTTGTATTTTAGTATTTTAATCTATATATTTCTTTGATTAGTTCTTGTCTATTCTTTCCATAAATTGTCTGAAATGCTTGTAAATAACTAAGAGAGCCGGGGTAAATATTTATTGTTGATCGGCAATTTTGTTCTATTTGAACACATTTTATGGGTTATAATTAACAGTTCGCATCTTAATATAGAATGTCTAGAGTTTAGTTTTATTTTGGCCTTGTTTATTTATTCTGTTGATTTTCAATCATAATAACCCATGCTCCTATAGTATTTTTTGTATCCTTGCTACCATCGGTGTAGATGTGGATGTGGGTAGCGATATCTCAGTACTCAGTACTTAATTAGATTTAAATTTATTTGTCTTACATTTTTGATACATTTTTACACACGTGTTCAATGTTTAAGCAGACTATCATATTGGCGTCACTTACTTATCATTTGCCTACACATTTTATTATTTAGACGGAAATAGTTGTATTGTCTCATTTGAAAGGTGTGAAAACATTACCGCCTATATGCGCTGGAAGTGGGCCGATTGGGGCAGAACAATTTAGACTAAACCGAGTTGGTACAGTATAAATAGGCTGATTGAACCTTTACTTTAACAACATGCCGCATTTGCCATGGTATTTCGTGTAACGTGACGTAAACGGAAACAGTACAGTATGTTGTATCGAAGCGTACACCGTATCGCATCGTAACGTGTAGATTTTCTATCGTAATGCATATCGTGTATGGTATCGAACCGTAACGTGTATGGTATTGTGTAAAAACCGCACATGGTATCGTACATCGAACGTAATCGCACCGTACGTACATCGTATCGTGTGACAACTGTTACGGTTCCAGAACTGTATAATCATAATTTAAAAATCCTTGTTTATTAGACTGAGAGAAATGTACTGATTTTAATTACATAAATTATGGTCATAATTGTGATGTCCAGCTTTAATAGGTGGGAGAAGATTCCAGACAAATGTCAGAACCAAATGTAGAACCATTCAAAGTTGAAAGGTCTTTCTACATAAAGTTTTCACTAAACCATGGTTCAAGGTTATAAAACTCTGAGACTGAGTCCAACAACATTCTCAATGGTAAGCCTTATTGAAATTATGACCAATCAGACGCCTGAGATCAAACTCAAGACTCCAGTTCAAATTTGTACAGCCTCGGGCCTAGGACTCAAACCAATGCAAAAAGAGTCTGAGAAGTTTTAGTCTGCAACTCAAAATAGTTGAGTATGGTAATCAGTTGATGCCATTGCAACCATCACTCAACCTTATACATGTTAATGCATTTAGTGCTTGTAGGCATAGAACTAATACCTGACTAATGCAGTTAGGTTTCTTGATACATACCAATGACATGATATAAGTCATACTGGCAACTGAGGCAGAAATATGCAAGACAAATGTCTGGGTAGAATAAACTGTGCACCACAAGTAAGTTAGAAGGCATCAAATATCTCACCTGATCTGAACCAATGCTGAGAGGGGGAAAGGAGTTACAAGTTAGAGACTCTAATTTAACACTTGGTCAAAAGTGCCCCCCTAGTAGATTCCTGAGCTGATTTTAGATTTTAAGCCTCTCACACCACCATCCTGGCTCGAATCCCATAGCAGCAAAGAAAGTACCTCAAGATGTCATAGCTAAAGTTCATGAGAAATCATTAAAACCATGTGATTTTATCTTATATAAGTACTTACCAGGTTTGTGAAGATGAACTCAAATCTTGTATTATTGCACTTAGTCAGAACATACAGAGCCTCCGTGGTTCCACGTAGTTTCTAATTGGAATACAAAAATGAACATCATTTACTACATTATTAACTGTTAGACTAATTTCATAATCCCAATGACTAACACATTCTTATTCAAACATCCTTTTAGCTGTTTACAACTAAATGTCCATAGCAAAAAGCTCGTGTTCTTCTATTTATTAACCATAGGGTTTTATGGTCTTACTTTAAGGGACTTCATTCTATTAAAAAACTACATTCTTACCTCATTTTTTAGGTACATAGTTACTACAGAAAACTTAAGACCTTTCCATTTTTTAAACATCTGAAAAACACTTCAGACTGAATCATGCGTATTAAATTTGAAAATTGAACTTTTTGAGTGCAATAAGAATGTGTTGAAATGGTTGTGGGGCTTTTAAAAAAAATAAAGAAAATTAAAAATAAAATTTATAATATTTCTTATCTAAAGCATATGAAAATACCTTACCACAAGGGAGGTAACTAAAACATTTCTTTCATTTTGAAAATGGGAAATAGTCAAGACTAGCTAGGGGATTGACAAAGGTGAACAGTCTATTAGGAAAACAAATATTTGTTCTATAAATATGTAAATTAATAACCAGGTTTTTCTATTTACCACAAGGTATTAAATAATCATGACTGGCTTAATTAAACCAAATATTTGTTAGAAATACATATAAATAATCACTAGGCTCCACTTATAGAAATATTTCTCAGTTAAGGCTTTGGTTAGGCTCAATTATTTACTCCTAGAAGGTTTCTTACAGAAATAATGGCAACACCATTTTTTTATACACTATTTACCAGTACAGTTTGAGGTGTCAAGGTACTACAGTGTTGCGGCTCAATCAGTTAATACTGGAAAGGTTAACATTTGGGTATGCAAAATGTTCACTTGAGAATTGTTCGTTTTGTTTTTTGTTACATTGCACCCACACAATTATGGTTATATTGGCGAAATCCAGTTAATTATTGGTGGAGGATGACCCCAGACTTACTACTGGGTAGAACCACCGGCATACTGCAGTTTAGCTGGAAAACCTCCGCACATGAAAGTTCTAGTACCAACTGGGACTTGAGCCCACACGGTGAGGGACTGAGTATTTACAAGTCAGTGACTCTAACCGCTTGGCCACGGGTGCTCATCACTTGAAAAATGTTTCAGCAAATAGGACAAGATATAATGCTTTGGAACATGTATCAACCTATCAAAAATTTGTTAAGTATAGATATATTGACTTTCAAAACATGGAACTATCGAAATATCAGATTACTGAACCCAAAGAAGATGAACTGATCAATGTTCAGCTTTGCAATTTTCTTGTAATATGTATTTTGCAGAAACTTTATTGATTTCATTAGGATACAAGTGTAACCGTAAAAATTTATATATTTTCTTATAAAAAGAAAAAAAAACAAAAAACAAAATTCTGACGATACATACTGACTGGGCTGTCTTTGTAGATATGTTGATGACACAGTTAAATCCAATAGCTGAAATAAAACAGCAAAACATATAATCAATGATTTATTAGTAATAAGATGAGGAAAGATTTAAAAGTTGAATTTGCAATATAAATGAAGACAATTAAAAGTGGTATCCGACAGTTTGGACCAAAATTTATTTTCTTAAATAGCCAAATAAGTCATTGTTATCTGAAAAGTTCTTGCAAAATGCTGGTCATTGATGTCCTAGATCTGTGTGAACAGTCAAGCATAAATCAGTACTCATGATTGCAAACAGTTATTTCTGAGCCATGCTGCAGAGAAAGCTATTTTTAAACTTAGAAAAGCACATGACTGTCATCTGGATAGTCCGCTCTGACATCAATATCCATTTTTAGCAGAGATATCAAGCTTTTTATACAGTTGGAAAGACTACACAGTCAAAGTTTTTTTCTTGTGTCTAACAATTCATTTAGTGTTCAAAATCTTATTTATTAAGACTAAGGTATGGGTTTATACAAAAATGATGCCCATATTCCCTAAAGCGGTGGTTCAATACTGTTATATGTATTTTATATAGGCAAACTGTTGGATACCACCTTTAAAGCAAGATATACAAATTGTTTATATAGTTGGCACAATATTTAAATCTTAAAGAATAATCAGCAAAACCCTAGCCTTGTTTTTGAGGGGATATAAATATTTACTGGATTTCATCAACAATGTATACCAGTAAATAGCTCAGCCATCAGGACAAACTTAATCTCAATTTTCACATGATATAACTATTAAAGCAGACTTTAACAGTAATGGAGTATTTAAAATTACTAAAGCCTGGATACAATATTAACATTCACAAAAATCTCAGTAGGAAGGGTGTATTGGGTTTGTTTAATTGCTTTTGAAATACATTGCAGGGACTTTTTATGATCATTATAGCACTGTCCAGCTTTTTTCGTGGAGGAAGACACCAGACACATGTCTGGGTAGAACCATCGGCACACCATAAGTCAGCTGGAAGACCTTCACATTAAGTCCTTCGTCCCGAACAGGACTCGAACAGAAGGGTGGAAGGGTGTATTATACAGTTTACAAGTGTAAAGAATACATGGCCTTTTCCATGATTTAATTAACAAATATAACCCTAGGATTGATTAACAGACCCACTTCCCTGCTATTTCAGAGTGATTTACCACATTTTGGGATAGAAGACAGACAGATGGATAGAAAAAGGGACTCCTGTTGCAGGAATACTACTATTGTTATCTAAATTCTAAATCCTAAGAATTCAAGACTTCACAAACCATACAAACTTAACTTTTTAGTGAAACTCATAAGAGGAAATAGTAGTTTCCTTTCACTTTGTGTGTATAAATTAAATAAAATAAAAAATAAATGAACTTTAAATAACTTGCATACATGTGAACTCTCCCACTTTTGGAGGAGACTCCCACTATAAGGTTCAAAATTATATGAAAATAAGTGGCATTTGTACACATTTTCAGAAATCTCCCTTCTTGGAAACATTTTACTTCCTTCTTTGTTTATATGAAAATAACAAATCTCCCACTTTGCAAGTGAAAATCTCCCATTTAGGCCAAAGAAAAAGTTTACATGTATGTATAAGCTTTCAGGTTTATGTTGTGTTAAGAAGGCTATCGTAATACACAAATAAACACATTTTTTCTTTTAATTCAACAACTGTTAACTCAACTGATATATTTATTACTTACACAAGTTGACTCCAGGCATAGAAATTGAATGCCATATCAACCGGAGATTTGTAACAATAAGTCTACCTAGAAAGACAAAAAACAACAGTTCAAATACAACTGTAATATAGTAAAAAATGGTATAAATATCTATACTTTTGCATATTAATAATATCAATAAAAGGGAAGACAAATATCTTTTATATATCAATAAATTTGCATTCACATACTAGTTTTAGATAAAAATTACAGTTAACTGAAAAGTACATCATGGTGAAGACACAAACAGTGCTGAGTTAATTTCTTGATGTATGGTACATGTATGTATCTAGCATAATATATGTCACTTTAATTGCTCTCTAATTACCTCTCTCGCCATTATTGCCTTTGGTGTCTTCAACAGCATCCATTTTATCAATCAGTTTCTCTCCTGGCCTCATCTTCATTTGACTGATAAAAAAATTTAAACATATAAACATTGGTTTAAAGTTTATTTCATTATCAGGTGATATATGTACACGACACAACCTAACTACTGTGCTTTTTCACTTATTAGACTATTCGCTTATAAGATGGGTCCCCTACTTTACAAGTGAAATTGGTGGTTTCTGCTTCGACCCTCTTATAAGAACAGGAGCGTCAACCAGTCATGCTGTCTCAACAAAATGGTTAATTGGTAAACAGTGACTGTAATTTTCACATGTTACGGGATGTATCTAGTCTCAGCTGCACTGCTATCCTGTAGCGTGTGGTGGCATGACATTAATATCTTTGATCTACATCACCAAGTCTGGTTTGACAGTTCACAATATATCTGAGAACAGTGCACTGTCCTTGTGTACATGCCGCCAATCAATAATTTTGTGGAGAAATGTAATCAGCAGCGGCTTAAAAAAACACATTGTTCACTCCCTCACTGTCAAATTGCTCTGATCAATATCACCTTGACAACAGCTTATCTCAGAGTCGGTCAACTTGACATGTCTAATGAGGCAAGTCTACACAGAAACACCAAGTAAATTACAGCTTGGTGTATATGGCAGACAGAAGGTGAAAGTTTGTTTCAGCGTTTACTGATGGATAAAAAGCGGTGTTAACAAAGGGAAATGTATGTGAGATAGTTAATTGTTGACCAACAGAATTCAAAGTTCAGTTAAGGTAAATTATCGGCAGTCAATAATGATGGCACGTCGGGTCATTGCATAACCGCTTACAAGTTTATGTGGTATGTTTTCGCCATAAAACAATGTGAAAACTTTTTTCCAGGTCACTAGACCCCACCTATAAGACGAGCCTCACACTTTGAACATGAAATTTTAAGGAAAAATCCCAGTCTTATCAATGAGAAAATACAGTAGATCACAGTCTCTTTAAGTTGGTAGAGTGCCAATTTTGTGGTGGTTTGGTCCTTCTGTTGTTTATTTATTACAGTAATTTACTTTGCTGTTCATACATTTGTATTAATTTACTTAACTGTTTGTACATGTGAAACAAATTACTAAATCCTGACCTAAATTAAGGTTGCAATTCACAAAGAATGTTAAATATTCAAGAAATGTTAAATGTAAAAATGTCAAAGTTAATATGAAACATGCCTATAAGGCATCTTTCATTGAAGGTTTAAGCGAAAATGAAACTGAAAACATTTTCCTAATTAATTTTTTGATGGAAAAAATGATTTAATAAACATGTTATAAAGCATTGTAGGATTTTAATTTTATATGGGGTTCCTAGTTGGTGCTGTTCCCCTAACAATAGATTGGCTATTTTGTTAAAAATTTATTTAAATCAATGATAATACTCATGAGGTTACATGGGCACAAACTTCTAAACTGTTTTCTTTATCGCTTATCCATGTTCATTAACTGACAAATCAATGTTTACTCTTATAGACAGTTTATATAATGGCAATTAACGTAAAACAAGAAAAAGTAAATTTCTAATATCTACAAGCTGTTATTAAAATTTCCAGATACCACAGATGGTGTATAGACTGTTAAGTCAGTAAATGTCAAATAAAAGAGTATTTCTTACATTCCGTTTTATAAATTATAATCAAATGACTCCTTTTCACTTTTAATTTTTCACTTTGAATATTCTACTTTATCCTACATCTGCAAATTTCAATGCCCATATTATTATTGCCTAAAGGGCTTTAAATCACATAATGAAAAAGTAAAAGATAAATGTCAGGCTTTATCTGCATATAAAATGGTGACTTTTGCCACTTTTACAGAAACTAACAACAAGAAAAAGTAAAGCATCAAGTATATCAAAATTGAAAGTATGACCATCTAAAAGCAAATTTTGGTTTAGCTGGGCCATCCCTATTCTGGTGGTACTTAAATGTTGAATCAGAAATGGGATATAAGTTAAAGACTTATCTGGGAGTGTAATGTGTATTCCCTAACTGTATCATCCCATATTTATAATAAACACAGTATCAGTTCAAAAATGTCTGTCACTTATCATGCAATCAGGTGTGATGTTGCTGACTGTTGTCTTATTTGATAAAACAATGTACATGGTAAGCAAGGGACACTACCCTTCTGAATTATAATGAGAATTACACAGCAGTTAACAAGGAACAGTTCTTCTATAAAAAGTCAACAAGTTGGAAATGTCATTAAATTGCCAACAGTTTGTTATTAAGAACAAAAACATAACATGAGAAGCACTTCAGTGGAAAATTCCTACTTTTCAGGACAGTATACACAATGAAACGTGCTGCATCTCCTTAGGACTCTGATTTCAGTGCAATATTGCAGATGCAGATCAAGTTGACATCACAGGAAAAACAGTCTTGAAAGAGGTAAAGTAAAATAGGTCAACAGCGTTTACTGTATTTGAGCAGTAGATGACTCAAAAAACGTTTTTGTTTATACCAAAGATTAGTGATGCTGTGAAAATTGTGATGGCGAGTAAATAACTTGAAATTTCAATGACCAATTTGCCCTTAACCATTTTTCTGAGCCACATTTTTTAGCAGTAAATATGGGTATTATGCCAGTCTGAATTGCTGTGTCATAAGAAGAAAAGAAACAAAAACAAAAAATAACATAAATCTTCAAAGAAATGTTGCAACCATGCATTAACATTTATTAGCTATGCTGCATTCCTAGAAATTGGCAGAATGACACATTTGATGTCAAAATTTAAGGGAAATTAAGGTTGTAAATACCAAACAAAGCAACACATATATTGAAATACTGTGAATTTTAGTACATACTTAAGGCTGACGTCGAACCGAACATCTCGATCTTCCCAAAGACATTCCGCTGCAGACATTTCTGTTTCAAAAATGATTAATTTTCTTTGCCTGTCAAAAAATGTTTACCCTAGTAACTCACAGTTAGCTCCCTTTAGGTGCCCGTTAGAAAAACTACGTCGTAGAAAACAACTGGAATTAGTTTACTATGCGAGGAGGGTAGGTAATAGTACGGATTTTGATGAGATAACAAAAATGATTTATTTTATTATTCTATATATGTTGACAATAATTAAGTAAACAAACTTAGGATCAGTGCAAAGGTTTTTGTTTACAATGTGCCGTTGAAAATAGTGTTTTGTTGTTGTTAAACCTTTTTTCATATTATATATATTTGTTATTCTTTTTTTTATATCAATTAAATATTAGTATTTTTTCGAATGCATGCATGCAAGTAATTCGTAACATTTCGGCGGTATCCGGATTCTCTAGATATGACCGAGGTGTTCTGAGTGTTGAAATACCATCATGTTTTTATGATACATGCCAGCCACCCAACAGATATTTTAATTCAGGCAATATTAATGTTGGTTTCCCACAGTTTGCCTATATCTAATATATATATAAACAATTGCTGACATCTTTTTGTGGTATTTGTGCATTTTTTGTAGAAAAAAATACTTTAGTCTAATCTTTGACGATTTTCAACAGTATCTCATTTTTGGGGCAGTAACACTCGTTAATCAACACTTAAAATGTCCATTCTTTTCAAATAAGAAATCTATACATTTATTAGTGCTTTATTAAGAACGGCTGGGACTTCTGTTAAAAATAGACATCTACGTCACAGTGGATGTCGTGAAGATGCTAAAACATAAGTGGTCACGTGACTTTCTTCGATTAAAAAGAGCTAACTGTGCAGCGTGGCTCAGATAGGAAAAGCATGTTTGCAAAGACGATTGTGGCATTATGGTTCATTCTACAGACATGTGTAGGACATAAATAAATAGTATTTTGTACTATCAGTTCAGGTAACAGTAGTTTATTTAGATGTTTAATAATTTGAATATTATTAATATATATATTATATTTTTGTTCCAAACATTCGGATACCACCTTTAATGCGTGTTTGTAACGAAAAATAAATCCGACTACAATCACAATGATTTTTGTGTGTGAAAAAATTCACTATGCCAACAAAACTAGTTTTATGATTTCCTTTCCCAACATACAAACAACGGTGAGAAATGGCGGCATAATATTTCCATCCCTTACATATTAGCTTTAATGAAAATCATGTTTGGATTTTACTTTAGTCATCTAATAACGGGAAAGTAACGAAGTTTATATGATAGCCGATAATGAGATCTTAACAGGTTTTTTGGTGTGTTATTGATTTATATTGCCACCAAATACAGTTCCCCATATTGCTGAACGTAAGTAAGAGAGACACTTTTAACGGTTTGGTAAATCGCGGCCGGGATTCGATCCTATGACCTTCTGCATTCGAGTACTTTAAATACTTTGATAGTGATTCGTAACATTACACAAAAGCGGACGATGAAGTGAATGAAGCATTTACTCATCTAGTTATGGCGAAAGATTGACTGGTAACGTCCACATTTTTGGAGTACCTCTCGTCGTACACACAACTTTCACAAAATACTCTGTTCTATAATGTTTCGTTCATAATTGCCTCTGACTTCACGACATAATCCCTCGTTCATCGAGTGGAGAAAGCGCACTATAACGGACATACGTTGTGTGGCTGGAGAGAAAAATACGAAGGCTTTTAAAATGTTCGTAGACTTAAAATATAATTAATTTATAGTTTGGGCGGTGAAAGTTTAACTCTGTTTAATTGTTTAATTATTCAGTTGTAAATCAAATGTACAACGCATAGGAAACATTACAATCTAAACACATTAATACATAAGGTCACACAATTCATAAGATACTCCTGATAATATCGCCTCCTTATACTCATTTACAGATGGTTGTCTAGGTACATACGACGTTAGACTCGTTAGCTATTCTTTTGTTTTTCTTATGTAAACTCATCTACGTGGTGTTATTTATTATAGATGACCATTTAAATTTTCTATTTCACACACAATATATGTTTGAAAGCTTTCCCCGATGCCCTCGGCCAACTACTCTGGACTTTATCAATAGACTAACTATTTCGTCATTATAAGGCGAGGATCATTATAAGGCGAGGACGATGTTATCACAGATGTGCGGAAGGTTGAAATGGCACCGTCTTTGTTCAATGCCGGTTTGAGCCCCATGATGTTCACTCCCCAATTAAGATCATATTTAACAACAAGGAAAAAGTTCTTATCATATCATATCATTATACTAAATGATTTTTCCCTCTATAGCTGGAAAGGGAAACTACGCGTTTGTTGATACCGTAAAGGGGGCCTATTTTACAACAAGAAAGCCTTGATGCGAACTATTGCCTGACAATGACACATTTAGCCTAATAAGAAATCATCGAAACAACAGCAAAACCTTATTGTTGTTTAAAAGATTCAAAATGCCATCAAACTTGATATTGTATCATTTTACCGTTATAATCCAGTTTTGCACAACTAAATACGTAATTAAAATAATCTCATTTACCAATGCATCAACATCTGTCTGAACTATTTGTGATATTACAGCTTCCATTCTGGAGAAGAAGAGAAAACACTTGACTCATTGGCTAATGCATGTCTAAATATGATGTGTCTGCTATTATACTCCAATGACTTGTGTAAGTCCATCCTGATTCTAACTAAAAATGATACACGAATAAAATTAAAAATGGGTACAAATGTCGATTAACAGGCAGCAAAAACAACATAAAAACTAAAAATTATTCCATATTTTATGTTTGAATTTAATGTCTTAAAAGCAGCAATGATAAATGTTTATGCATGCAACATATCAAATGTAACACATATACAGCTATTAAGCAAACGTAAATAAAAATGTTGAGTTTCATGATTGTACGTAAATTATATTGACGACAAATATGTATTATTAAAAATAATAAGAATATATGACAAAGTCAAAGACAAAACCCGACAGTTACCACCATGGAACGGACAGTCGGCAATGTGGACCGACTGGATTGCTTAAATCGGTTTTACAGAGCTCTAACCTCGCATTTCCTTATGAGTTTCACAAATGCAAACAAGAGGGCTATGATGGCCCTTAATTGCTCACATGAGGACACAGGCTTTTAGTAGGCTCATATCTGGCATCAAGTAGTTAAGATTTATTTACTTCAGAAATCTTTGGTGATTATTGGACAATTAGTGTGGCCAGTGGGTTAACATTTTCTAGAATTTTACCTAATTACCTACTGAATCTACTTGACCCACTTCAAAACATATGTAAGATTTCATAATGGCGAACTTTCTGGCCAAGTTTGGTGATAATTTGGCCATCAATGTGGCCTCTAAGTGTTTTCACAAAAGTTTTTCTAAAATGTGACCTGGTGTCCTATTTTTTGACCCCACGAGACCCAAAAATATATCCATCCAAGATTTCACGCAGACAAACATTCTGATAAAGTTTGGTGAAGATTGAGCCAAAAATGTCTTTTTTCTAAAATTTAACCTAGTAACCTACCTTTTGACCCCACGTGACCTTATAACAAACTCATCCGAGAATTCATGCAGACAAACAGTCTGATCAAGTTTGATGAAGATTGACCTATAAATGTGGCCTCTAGTGTGTTCACAAGCTTTTTCTAAGATTTGACCTAGTCATCTATTTTTTGACCCCTCGTGACCCAATTACAACTCATCAAATACTTCATGGAGACAAACATTAATTTTGACCGAGTTTGGTGAAGATTGGGCTATAAATGTGGTCTGTAGTATGTTCACAATCTTTTTCTAAAAATTGACCTAGTGACCTACATTTTGACACCACGTGACCCAATAATAAACTCATCTAACATTTCATGCAAAAGATTATATAAAAACTGTAGCCTTTAGCGTGTTCACAAGCGAAAATATTGACGACGGACGACGGACGTCGGACGGCGGACGAAGAGGTATCAGAAAAGCTCACATTGAGCACGTTGTGCTAAGGTGAGCTAAAATGAAAAGAAAACCAATCTATTTTAATCAAAATTCAATTTCTATAGTTGTGACGTCATTGAAAAATAAAGTCTTCATCGTGTTTAGAGGAAACAGTGGTATTATTTCGATTAGAAGAACAAAAATGGTTTATTGTAAATGAAATTACCTTTCTGAATCAAGATAAAAAAAGATGACCAGAGAAGATTAAATAATTGTAGCATTCTTTCCATTTGAAGATGGAATTGAGGGACCAAAGTCCAATTTCCACCAAAAGAAATACAAGTTACAATCCTTATAGGATGAATTAAATGTCAGCAAGGATTACATTTCACAGGAATGAATTGTCTATTTGCTAAATACAGGAGATGGTTAACAGCTTCTAAAAGAGAACAAAGTAGTAAGGGGCAGGTAATCTTGATTACGGAATTGGTCTGCAATTCAACAAATTGTGACGATAACCAAACATACTAATAAAACGAACTCATCAAAAATCTACGTCAATAGGTGTTACTAAGAATACAATTAAAAGAAATAAGAAATAATGGCTATAACAGATTAAGCAGTAGGGACTTATCCTTGGACGCAAGAGAAGAGGTCCGGATAGAAACGACAGAACAGAACATAACAGAATTTTACTTTGGCTTGTACATAGAACATCGTTCTAACAAATACAAATAAAACAAACCATACATATAAATATGGTACAATTACAATTTCTAGTGACCGGTGAGTTTTTACATTTTAATCTGAAATGATATCTAATATACATGTAAATGTGATATCTTCCACACTTTAATAATAACCGAAATCTCTATGCATAAAAGCGCCGTGTTTCATTTGTTTAAAGAACATGGCGCCATCAATAGCTCTTTTCCAGGAACGCTAACATTTACATGTAGAGGCCGCGCTCATAAAATTGTGCACATATAACAAGACATCTTGATAGAATGTAAATATAGAATATAAAGTTCCAAATGAGTATGGCTGATCTGGATCTACACTATTTGCAAAACATGATCAATGTGCGTCTCCAGTAATATTGAATATGTGGCAAGTCACACCATCTTGTATCAAGTTAATGGCCAATTTTCTGTAGTCCCCACATGGTTAAGCCCTAACTAGTGTGGTGTGAATGGCCGCCGATGTTTGCACTTGAAATGTCCTCTCTTGGAAGTCCTATAAGTCGTTAAATAAAGCTTGTGTCAGAGAAATGCACTTGTTAGTTTTATCCTTATCAACCCAAACAGGAACAGTAATTGCCTTCCACATGTCAAAAGACAATCACTGGAGAGTCGAGTACTGCGACTCGTTTTCCCCTCTCTGCAACATCTCGTACGACTTGTCCTCGACATTATCAGCTCGATCTGTAAACAGGAAAATACTTTAAAGTACTTGATTCAAAGCTAACAGGAAAAGATGTGTTCAGTTAAAACATATTTTATTCATATATAGGGTTAGGCAACAAGTTTAACAACTTTCCTGACCTACTGAATGACTTAGTAAGTAACCGGAAGAGAAATGTCATAAGCACACACTTATGCAAATTTATAGCAATGATTTGAACACCTTCGAGGTGGAAATAAAACATATGACAATGTTATATAAAATATATGAACAGATATTAACATTTAAACCAACAATCTTTGCAAGATCAGCCTAACGAATGTTAGAAAAACAATAATAAGCATAATCGGCCAATATCCATTAAAACCAAAAACTTACCGACTTTATTTCTGATTTACGAGGGAACATTAATAAGATCAATCTAGTGTTTTCTTCTGTAAATAATAGGGAAAGATAGTTTTAGATACCGTATTTGTCACATACATGTATAAGAATTGTCAGCAGGGTGTTCAGTACCGACAAATATGTAACACTTTTGATACGTCAAGAAAATAATTGTCCAATAACATGAATTATATTTTATCTAAAACAGTCGGTATGTTAACGACTTTGTGAACTTGTTTGCTCAATTGGAAACATGTGTTCGTCTGTTTGTTTGTCCCATTCCAAGTTTATTATTGAAAATCTTCCATATCCACTAAGCACAGTAATATATGCACTTACTGATATATATAGCTCAGAATGATCTACATTTGTACACCACCCGAAAGGTTGTCCGTACCTCCTTCCGTCTGTTTGTCCGTCTGTCCGCTGGCAATTTTGTGGCGCGTAACCCTGT
Organism: Sinonovacula constricta; assembly: GCA_007844125.1. Classification (NCBI taxonomy): domain Eukaryota; kingdom Metazoa; phylum Mollusca; class Bivalvia; order Cardiida; family Solecurtidae; genus Sinonovacula; species Sinonovacula constricta. The sequence continues at coordinate 46,215,544 of CM017567.1, read as the reverse complement.
AATTACTCATTTAAATGTCTTAATATTTGCATCGTCGATTGTTATTGATGTGTTATGCATAGAGCGGAGATATCTTAAATAACTGTGTTCGTTTCCAAAGTAATTGTCCGTTTGTTATTAAATAATTATCGTGCGAAAAGATGCCTTATCATTTAGTATGTCCAGTCAATATCAGATGTAAAATATCTCTAATAGGTTTTGTACACAGCAAAGTGGTATATTGCTTGTAGGCACACTTGGCCAACTTATCGTGTCTTGTTTATTTTAAACTGTCCGTTATAGTGGCCAGCATGTTCATAGCATGTTTTGTACGGTTTTAAATCTGTTTGTCGTGTATATCGAGAAAATATTTCTTAAAATATAAAACGTTTATTAATTCGGTTCCGATTAAATTTAAATTTGTGCAAGAAGGACATAAATAAAGCATTTAAGATGAATCAATATACTGACAAAGTACTTTCCACTTCAAAAGCGAACGTATCAACAAATTTTGAGGTACCTCTTTTAAGCCATCATTTATAATATATAATTCAATGTTTTACTTTTTTTCTTTTAATAAACGTGCCTCATTTTTCCAACAATACGAATATTAATATAAATATTTATTCAAATTCTGTCTGAATGAGCTAGGTGTCTTGTAAAAATGTTTCGACACGGAACTAAAATACTCAATGCATCTGTATAATTATTTTGATCTGATTGTGTGTATAGTTGCATGCTGAAGGTGAAGTTACTGCATCCTGATAACCAAACCGTATCACCACTCCTTCGCCAATTAACATGGACCCCTTTACATGTAGCTGTACTTAACACTTCGGACTATAACACAAAAGGATCCCGAAATCATCGAGAGTCGATTAAGCACCCCTTTCAAACTGTTAATTATATGTAGTTTGTCGGGCTTACTTTTAAATGAAATTTGGAAAAAACTAAATTTTGTGTAATAATAGTTAGCTTTCATTTCATAATTTACTCTTACACTATCTAGGGAAAATACTCAACTTATGGGTTGTTACTATGTTATGAACGTGTTTATAGGATATAAAATGTTTTCCAATTTTATATATATTTATTTATTGCCAAATGCATGAAAATGTCGTCCCACTCAAAGATTGTTGAATACATTAGTAAAATGGACCTCTTTACCTTATAAATTAGTTATTGTTCTATAAACACGGTATGAGGTGAAATGACAACAATTTCTCTGAACCCAAACTTACCTGTCCAATCCTGCTTTCGCTGAACGCGTGGTTTGATGATGCATAAACAGAGTCTAGAGAAAAATTGGCATTTGCTACCATTGGTTCATGCTCGTTGCCAATAACCACAAACAACAAAAAACAACAAGAAAAGAAAAGAAAAGTTAAATACAAACTTGTATTCTGGTAGGGTATGTTACTCCTCAGTGTTTCCAACTTGGCCTCTAACTCTGACCTACGAGACGTCAGTTTGTTTGACTGTGTATTCAGCTTGATTAACTGTGAATCGATGCTGGCCATTTCTTTCTCCGCCTTCTCAATATCCGACATGTTTGAAGTAATGCTAAACAACGATCGGTTCCCTGTCAAATTAATATTTTATTTAAGTTAAGTTATTACGTTTTACTTTCTAAAGGCAGGAACTTCATTTTATGTAAAATTGTGTTTTTATAATATCAAAAATATTTAAGTTAAACGTAACAAACAGAATATAAAAAAGGATTAACACATCATATTGCAAACGTTTATTTACACATATTTTCTTAATTGAGTTATTAACGTTTGAGTGACTGGAGGCCATTAGAAACCACATGCTAAACAATGAAAAGGAGTAAATACAAATAGTTGGTCTTTAAAACGTTACCGGTTAAGAAAAACAATCGCAGTGGCTTTAATTTGTTAAGACTTACCGCTGCTGATCCCACGGTTTCTGGAAGAAAGAACACGATTGGAAAAATATTAAAGGGAACTTAATTGCATTAGCGTTACCTGGCACAGTATACAACTTGAATTCCACTGTTCTGTGTGCACGTTTTAAAATTAGTCATTAATATAATTATACAAATTAAAACGATATCATTTTCTTTCTACCAGGAATTATCTTGTTCGTAAAGCCGTAATTAATTATATATTACAATTAAAAGAATCGGATACCATACCAACAAAACAGATTCTGGTGGTAGATGAAAAAAATGCATTTGGTTTACAAACATTATGCAAAATCTCAGTGCTTGCAATTCTGATTTAACAAACAAATGATCAGAAGCAACTTGAAGTTGTGTTATATTACCTTTTTCTGTAGCACCAGAGACCAACGCCGGCAAGAGCGGCAATGATCACCACAGCAGCCAGTGTAATGCCTACAGCTGCCCCAACAAAGTTCTGCGGGGTTGCTGGTACTACAAGAGGTGGACCAAATCCGTTTGTACTACTGGTTGTGATGATACTGACCTCACAGCTGAGTCCCATAAATCCAGGAACGCAACTAAAACAGCTACCATCTCGTTTATTGCATGTTACATTCTCACATCTCTCTGGACAAGTTACTTCACAATTATCACCATAGAAACCGCGAAGGCAAGTAGTGCATTGACCTTTTGTGTAAGTACATTCTTGACAGTGTGTAGGACAAAGCAGTGTACAGCTGTTTCCGTAGAAGCCGCGTTTACAGGCGTCACAGAAACCTGTGGTTTTGTCACAAGACGATTGACAGTTAGTTGGGCAATTCATTCCACATTTGTCCCCATAAAATCCAGCCGTACATCGTAAACAGTTCCCTGTTATTCTTTCACATTGTGCTGGTACACATGTGGCCTTACATTGCAAGTTACATTCGATTCCATAATTGCCATCAATACATTGATCACACCTGTATCTGTCATAATTTGAAGTAAAATTCATTCTACAGCCAAAAGAACAAATGTTTGTTTCACTTTGACAAACGAATGAAATGTCCGCAATTTCGCACCCATTGGAACAGACGCAGGAGTCAGATGAATTGCAAGAATAACACAGTGGATCACAGTGTTGACAATGTTCATGTACTTTGTCAAGGTAAAATCCGACTCTGCAAGATGTACACGAACTTGGAGAATTACACGTTAAACATGTCTCATTACATTTCACACACTGATGAGATTCTGACAAATAATAACCATCCTGACAAGATGAACAGGTAGCGCTTGACTCACATGTCGTACAGTTACCGGAACAAGCTGACTGACATTGGTACATTGATGCTGTGGAGAAATATCCATCCCTACAGAGTGTACAGTTGGCAACACCACCACTCTGTTGAGCGTCAACACACCTGATACAGTTATCAGGGCACATGTTGTAACATCTTCCACCGTGGTATCCATCCTTACAGTTGCCACCACAATGTCCTGTGCCATCAGTTGGACACGATACAGAGCAGCAAGGACATAATACTCTGTCGTAGCATTCTAGTCCTGGTTTACTGATGCTTTGGCATTCGGCAGGAAATGCTGCTTACAACATAAACATATTTTATTTTATATTTCGTACTCCATAAAGGAAAATACAATTTTAAACGTATGTATAAATATAATGGTTATAGGATTAGTGTTGTAATATAATAAATAAAATAAGCGTCAGAGAAGACAAAGAAAGTTATATCGAGGCGATAATGTCCCCAATACAGTTATGATAAGAATGTAAGTTGTATTAATTGTTATGCTTTTGTCCCTTATTTTTTTGATATTTTCTGATTGAGATATCATGATGATAGTGGCATTAAGAATCGTAACGATGATAAGGATTTTGATAAGTCTAAATAAAACTAAATAAGTGACAATGGCGAAGACGAATTCGAAGTCGAAAAGAACCGTAACTAATCGCATAACCAAAAGGTATAAACTTTCTTGGTGATCACAAAAGGTATATTTATAATAAGAATATTATCACCGGATTAACAGAATAGAGATATTTTTTGTATTTTGTGTATATAACATGACGCCGCCATATGGCGACCAGTAAAACTATAAAAAATCTTAGTTTTAGTATTAATGATAATTGCCACCAAGACTAAATCGCGTAGTCAAATTCAAATCATGAACTAACCTATTATTATTCACATGCATATCGAGCTGTACGGGCAGTGTTAAAGTAAAAAATGCCGGTAAAAGGCTTCTGTACGCAAAAAGCGCTACGATCTGTAACCATATCGGAACAAATTGATGTGTCTTGTTGTTTTGTGATGTCGGTTATCGTGAGAAGCAAATGCAAGGTACGACTGGCTTTGTTAAAAAATGTGTCCTTTGTTAAATATAGAAATTATATTGTGATATATTTAATGGTTATTAACTTTGATTTGGATAAAATAAAATATCTTAAACGCTTGTTGGCTGTAATTCTAATTCGCTTATACGGATTTGAAATTTGTTGGTTCTTGCTTGCTCTTGATGGCCCTTGTTTGCCCTTGCTGGTCCTGCATTTAACCACCTTACTCGGTCCTTAAGCCGACTGACCGTTCCGAGGCGGTAACTGTTAAGTTTTGTCTATTTTATATCATTTCTTGTCACAATATTGTTGTAACATTTACAACTGATTGTCATGCGGATACCTTTGTCCTGTATTTTTTCAAATGTTCATATATGGTACAATACTTAAAGGACATTGTAATTTATTCTTGTTCATGTTTACAACAATGTTACCGGTGCAGTGTGGCGGTTGTATGAACTCTCTCCTTATGTTGTCAAATAATAAATCTTATCAGGATTGTTACGAGCATTTTTATTTGACTGTACACAGGATGTTACAATCATTTACACGTCGTCTCTGTTATTTGTCTGGGATTCAATTATTTAATGCTTTTTACAATCTAGACCTTTCTGTAGTTTGTCCGAAAAAAATAATACTTATCCCCTCAAAGCAATAAAATACATGTATATGTATTTTATGGTTACGTATTTTAAAGTAAATCCGTTTTATTTTCCCTGGTTTCATTTGCGACCCCCTTCCCACTCTAGAAATGCAAGGTTAGAGCTCTATAAATTGGTAAAATATTTCATTTGGCTCAAAATTCTTGTAACAGCAAGATCTGTAAATGCACAGAATTTTTTCTAATCCAGTTTCATTTTTCTTCCAAAGCATGGAGAGTCAATATATTGCGAATAATCTATTTTAAAACCAACATGGATTCCACATAGAATAAGTTCAGTTTCTAAGTAATTCTTAAGTCTTTTCTTCAGAAAAGAAGTGAAAAGTTTACCAATACAACTTAGTTTTGTAATCGATCTGTAATTGTCGTTCGAACTGCCTTTATTCTTATAGATCGGTAATGTAACACCACAACACATGAGAACAGGACACATCGATAATTAAAATAACTTAAACTAAAATATATTCAACTTCGACTAAAATATAGTCAACTTAAAATAAAATATATTTAACACAACATGTAGAGATTGAATGAATACACATAATTATACAGAGTGACATATATACTTGAAAAAGTTCTTACCAATGGCGGCTATGAGAATCAGTATCACCCAAACCTGGAATTAATTGATAATAAAAACTTCAAATACTTGTCTGGAATAAACTTTTCAGATCGACAGGTATGTATGCGAGTAAAGCACAATCATTGTTATGCTGAATGTCTTGAAAATAATGATGTAGTTTTGTTAAATATTAACCTGGCACGCATTATCTTTTGTGTCAGACCTTTGCCAATACAGTTCGTCATTGATCAACACTGAATAATCAACTGAGACAAAGGTCTCAAAATATATTCTTTAAAAACCAAATCCGTTAATTTTCTTTATACATATATCAACAACTTAATGCAGTTTCATGTAAATTACATATATTCCTTTTTGTCTGTTCAAATTGCACTCATTCTATTACATTTCTTGATTCAATAGATTGTAAATGTAAAAAACTTTAAGAGATATTTCTCAAACTGTTCGTTTACACAGCTCACTTTGGCTTGATCAAAACACGACACCAACAAGTGTTTGTACAAATGCATTTTTAGGCTTTTTGTTCAAAATGTAAAGCATTGGTAAGAATTTAGATGTAATTATTTCAGATAATTAATTGTTTTACCAATTTAGGTTTCACGTTTTTATGCTAAATCAAAAGCATCATGTATCATATACAATAAACATGATTTATTTTTCTACAGAAAATAAACGAGTGACTTATTCTTCGCTACCTGCTGTTATCAAATATTGATATTTACGGATACGTACAAGTACGATGTTACAATTTATTTTTTATTTTAGTAAACCTGACAGAAGATTTCTTTGTGGGTCAGATATCTTTGATCGAAAAGCAGGAGAAACGTCTAGCATTTGAATATTTTACTAAATTATTTATAATGACCAAAAAGATTAATTGTTAAAACAAAGATACACCTGCCAAAATGCCACATTTTATAAGATTAAACATTGTTATGTAAATATATGTGCTACTAAATGTGTATTTTCCATATTTGTTAAAAAGAATGTTATACTTCAAGTAGGTCTTGTTTGATTACGCAACAGCGAACAAGGGGTCAGTGTACTAAACTTTATTGTCTTAAGTTATACACGGTAAACTCTTTTAATATTTCAGTTATAAGTGCATCATGCCATACTAATTACAAATACAGGAACAAAAATACCAAAGTGAATATTCCCCACTACAGTTCCAATACCTTAAAGAAAATTAAATATATTCATCCCAAGCTTATACATAAGAGGTAGTTATACATATACGTTAACAAACCAAAAATCAGCGAACATACCGAGCGGATTTAAAGTGGTATTAATATAAGGATATAAAGATAAAAAGATACGCAAATGAAAATCTAAATTATAATAAAAACGATGTCAAACTTACCTGTTGCAGCACATCCATGTCGAGTTGTGATTGCATACATGCATAGATGAGAAAATGTAAAAAAAAATACACCTAGTGGAGAGTCAACGCGAAACAATGATAGACTAACAGTTGTTTACATGGGCATTTGGTTCCTGTAAGTCTTTACTGAACAGTGTACATGCTCCAAACAGGAAGAGAAATAACGCTCTGTGTCATTGGTCAATGGTTTTACATCTATAAACGACATTATATCCAGGATAAACTCAGTGGCAAGATTCAGATCTAAAATCGCTTATTCAGATATGTCCTAGCTGTGGAAATAACATGTGTTAGTGCCTTCACTTCTGTATATTGATTGTTAATGGGCACGTGGCACGGGCTACGTAATAAAAACAACAACAAACACCTCCTGAATAGCAACATAAACCTACTTTACAATTGGACATTAATGTATTTCCCTTATTTTCATTGTAACTATGCTTGACAGCAAGTAAAATCCTTAATCTACAGTTTTCACACAGTTGATAATTTAACTTTGATTCAAACATAGAAAATGAAAAGAACCCACTAAAACAGCAAACACCAACCTAAAACAGAATCAGAAAAAGCAACAATAAGGGCAATACAGAAAACAACAACAACAAGGACTACAAAGGAAAGAAAGTAATTGTAGAACTTATAACTCCAGGTAAGGAATTTGAAAAGAACAATTAATTTCTCTATTATTTCTAAGTAATAGGAGAATATATTACTCCAGGGAAGGAATGCGTCTTTTCTTACTCCCAAGACGAGAATATCAAGTATTGCAGTGAACTAACATTAAAACAATTTTAAAGATTCTGTCTAGTGTATAAATAAAAATTTAAGAGTTGTCGGTCTTGTTTTATAATAATGGGATCTTAGATGTCAGGGGCAGATGTAAAGTGGACCGCAGTCCTTCCTACAATTCCCGGATCATTCAAAATATATGTTAATTTAATATAGTTAGCCGAAATGCCAATCTTTTAGATAATACTCAATGCTTTGAATGGGTCGGAGACCAAATTATCAAATTGTTAAGTCAGTATAACAATCCTTCTGCATATATAACATTTGAAACAAAAAACAAGCCCCCACCCCACTTTAACGCAATTAAAAAAATCTGTGTTCAGTTGTTTCCACCATGTTGCCATAGAAACGGCAAACATTGTATCTATGAAATAATTGGACAATAGATGACAAAACATTTACCCTGACTGTAGTACTCTAATCTCACACTCCTAAGAATGAGTTATCATTATGTAAACATTTATCTTTTTCGATAACTAACCATTCATAAAAAATTAAAACATGATTAACTATTTACACAAGTATATTTTGTCAATCTGAAAGTTAACAAAAACAACATATGCGCTTGTTTATGTTGAAAAGATCGTTTCTATGTAGACTGATTTAGTTTAAACCTATTTATTTATAGTCGATTGGGAAACAAGTTCTTTTAACTTATATTAATCCCTCTCGACTGTCCACTTCCTGGGTAGAACCAGTACTCAGGTACTGAATACCTGGAGCAATGTGCAGTAGTCTTGCTCAAGGACTAACATCACGTGGTCAGTTTCTGGGTTCGAACCCGGGACCCTCCGATCCGGAGTCCAACGTCTTAACCACTAGACCACGAACGCTCACTGACTGATATAGCCTGCAATCCATAAGTATACGCTGCACATATGCGTAAAGCTTTTTCCAACAAAATCAAAAATGTTATGCACATTTTTCAAATCATAGTCATGTAGTAAGAAGACATTACTGTTTAAAAGGTTAATATAATTTATTTCGTTTGAGGAACAAATTAGAAAGAAATTATTTTCCCTTGAGGTTACGCAGTTATTGTTTAGATGGTCACTAAAGCGTGACATCACTGCACGATATTTTCGTACGATTAATATTGGTTTGTGTAAGTCATTCAGCTTTGGGTAACCGACAGGTTTACATCGGTAATTTTGCTGCGGTAAACACGACGCTTAGTGGTTAAATTGTAAATGTGGCATGGCCGAAATGAATGAAGATAACCCTTCTGCCGAACAAACATCTGAGTCTTCATTAAGAGAAGCGTGGCGTTTTCAAGGTAACAAAGTACAATATGAATTCAACAGTGAAATGTGCAGTACGGTAGCATGCACCATGTACAGTCATTAGATTATCAGTCCCTAGAAGGTTTCGTCTGATATTAAAAAGACTTACTACTTTCTGGTTTTATACTTTACGCACAAAAGTCAATTTGGATCTCTGTTCAGATTTTGGAATATTTGGTCATTGTATTAAATTCAGTTTTGGGTATTATTTATATTCCGGATCGTAGATTGATGATAGCAAATGATACTACTCTTGAGCTTTTAAATGGGCACAAAGTTCATAGACGGGTTATTGTACGAAAAGTTGCTAGTATTGTCGGGCTACTTATTTCAAAGTCTACGGTGTTAGGTCACGTGACACAGATTATGACAAGATATTTAGGTGCGGATGTACTTACCGCCGTTCACTGGTATTCATATATTGTTCTTTCTCTAGAGTCTGTAGGACAATTATTATTTTGGGAGTCTAATGTCAGTTTGATAAACGGCATAAATATATCTCAACGTCAAAAATAGTTCGAAAATAGTATACTCTGATGCGAATAGCACGGGTTATGCAGGGTACGAAGTGTCGGCTATAAATGACGTTTAAAGGTAATTGGGATTGTAAAGAATCACTCAGTTCTTTTACTTGGAGAAAACTCGAAGCTGTGTATAGGGTTTTACAGTCTATATTTTGGCCCATGAAAGAGTTGAGTGGTTTTCTGATAATCAAACCGTTGCTATGATAGTAAAACAGGGCTCTATGAATTTTTTTTAAAAGATATATCTTACAAGATTTTTCAGTTTTGTTTGACAAATTCCATTTTTCTTGAGATAGAATGGATTCCTCGATCAGAAAATAAAAAAGCTGATTATTTATCAAAAATTGTTGATTTTGATGATTGGGGACTTACATCTCATTAATTTACTGGAAAAACGTTTTGGTCAATTTGAGATTGACTTGTTTGCTTCAGAAGATAATGCTAAAGTAGTTCTGTTCTATTCTAGATAAAGATGAAATCCGATAAATGGTTGTGCCTTGCTGGAAATCCGCTGTATTCTGGCCTATTCTTTGTCAAAAATGAGCATTTTGTGTCTAGTGTTAGGTTTTGGACAGATTTGACGACATTAAAAAGTTTTATACTCGGTGTAAGTCCGGGAAAGGAATTATTGGCAATATAGATTTAAATTTTCGAATGCTTTTTTAAGGCTTGATTTTTTTTAAGTTAAGTTATTTCCCTTAAAAGTGTGAAAAGGCAGGATTGCCAAAAACGAGAGATAAGAGAGAATTGTCTGATATGAGGCAGTATTGCCAGAGATGAATATATTAGATGTAAAGCAGGATTGTTTGATACCATACAGATATACTTTGTATACTTTTTATAGAGTTGTTTTTCAAGGATATTTACTAATTGTTTTCATGTTATAAGTTTATTTCGACAGATGCAAAAAGATGAAATTAAGGCATTACCAGAAGTTTTGGTGGAAAAGGTGGACCTACTCTCGGATCTATTACACAAGTCCATAGTGGATAATACACGTCGGAAATATGAAAACAGTTCTTCTTGCTGGGAGAGTGGGCAAGGTATAACGGGTTTGGAACAGGAGATATCTTACCTGCTAAGACGTCTACTTGTGCAATTTATTTGGCTTCGTTGATACAGAAAGCAAATACGCCTAGTCCTGTGATTCCTGCTTATTATGCAATCAAATGGTTTCATGAGTGTTTTTTTTTATATCAAATAACCAACAGATTCAAAATTAGACATTATGAATATTTAAGAATCATCTAAAAGGTTATTGGGGTAACCGACAGTTATAAAAGAACCTTTAACAAAGGAAATATTGTTGGATATGTATAATCGGTTGTATTCTTTACAAAAAAAAAAAAAGAAATAAAAAACAACAATAGAGAATCATTTGTCCATGTCTTATAGGTTTTTCAGAATTTATGAGAAGTTCTGAATTGTTAAACATTAAAGTTTATGATATTGCATTATTTCAAACACACATGTCTATTTTTATAGAAAACAGTAAGACTGACAAATGTACAGACGGGTCTTGGATAACAATACCTAAAACCGGAACAAGTCTATGTCCGGTTGTTAATGTTCAGGAATATTTTTCATCGTCGTCACTTAAAGATGATGATTTTTTATTTTGCAACTTAACTTGTTTAAAAGAAAAGTATTCAGTGAGAACAATTAACAAGGCTGTGTCCTATACGACGTTACGTGAAGAGTTTATCAGGGTTCTAAAACCGCACGTTAAGCAGTATTGCTTACATTCGTTAAGATCAGGTGGTGCAACTGCTGCGGCCAATAAAGAGATTAAAGAAATTTAAGAGACCCTGCCATTGGCTTAGTGACAGTGCCAAAGATGGATAAGTTAAAGAGCATTGAAGAGAACGTTTATCTGTGACTTTATCGTTGGGACTATGAAGTTGTAATAACGTTATTAAGTAGAGTTATCTTGAGCTGATGCAAAATGAACAATGAACATGTAATTGTATCTTAATATTATTGGTATTGATTATAGGAATAATTATCGTTGTACCATTATGTGTAAAAATTTCAGAGAAATTTTAGATCAATTTCCCCTTCTTTGAATTTCACCGGTTAAACAAGTGCTTTGTTTACAAATTACAATTTAATATTGAAACTTAAATTGTGTTGTGTTTTTGTTTAAACAATTAGACGGAGATAACTGTGGGAAAAATATAATTTATTTCGTTCGAGGAACGAATTAGAAAGAAATTATTTTCCCTTAAGCTTACGCAGTCACTGTTTAAATGGTCAGAAAAGCGTGACATCAGTGCACGATATTTTCGTAAGATTAATATTGATTTGTGTAAGTCATTCAGCTTTGGGTAACTGGCAGGTTTACATCGATATTTTTTTCTTTTTGGTTCAGAAAGAGGAGTGAAAAGTAAATGAAAATATAGTATTGCTAGATTGTGAACAGATCTGTAATTGTGGAATTGTTGTATGCCATAAATGTTTATGATTTATTAAGATAATATAATAATACGTTGTGAGATATGAGATATGTTGGAATATATTGTATGAATTGATGAATGTTATCGGTTACCCAAGTGCTTCGTTTACAAATTACAATTTAATATTGAAACTTAAATTGTGTTGTGTTTTTGTTTAATACAATTTGACGGAGATAATTGAAGGAATTTCATTTTCCTGTAAAAATATTTACCCTAGTAACTACACAGTTAGCTCCCCGTTAGTGCTCGTTAGAAACACTACATCGTAGAAAACAACTGGATTAAGTTTATTGTGCGAGGTGGGTTGGAAATAGTACGGATTCTGATAAAATAGCGTAAAAGGATGTATCTTATTAGATATAGATATATTGACAATATTTAAGTACACAAATTTACGTTCAGTGCAATGGTTTTTGTTTATGATTTGCTGCTTAAAAGTGTTTTAGATTGAGTTTATTTTTATTGTTAAACTTGTTTCATTTTTTTATGAATGTTTACCAAGTTTAATATCAATTATTTATTCATATTCTATCGAATGCATGCATGAAAATAAGTTGAAGTAATCATTCGTAACTATTCAGCGGTATCTTGGTTCTGTAGATATGACCGAGGTGTTCCGAATGTTAAAGCACCATCGTATTTTTAAGATACATCTCCACCGTCGAACAGATATTTTAATTTAGGCAATATTAATGCGTATTTGTTAAAAAATAAATATGACTATAATTCAGTGGTAACTTTGAAATATCGCACTATGCCAGCAAAACGAGTTTTATGATTTTCTTTCCCAATAAACAAACAACTATCGATGGGAAAACTAGGGTGGCACAGCCTGGCCACCACCTACATAACAGTTTTAATGAAAATCATGTGTGAGTTTTACATTAGAAGTCTAATAGCGCGGATACAATAGAGTTAATAGATTCCCTTTGATATCTTTGCAGGTTTTTGGTCTTAAGCGCTAACATTTTTTTGTTCTAAAATATATATTATTCAATAGGACAAAAGTTTTACAAAGCCATTAAAATCTGATAACAGAAACTGTTTATTTAACATGCAATACGTTCTATGTTATTGCACTTTTAATAAAATTAGGTCTAAAATAATTGCTAATAGGAGCTACCGGATGGGACCAAAACACTATTCCTTCAGAAATAACTCAGAGTTACTAATTTCGTCAATACACCAGTATAAACTGATTCTAATTTCTGATGCACCATTCTACATCAATTGTATATTGTATAAACATAGTATAAATAGTGAAATGCATTGCTTTAATTGTCCGTAATTTCCAAGTCTATAAATAAGCACGATGAGGATTTAATGTAAAATTAGATATAGACGTCAGAGCTGATTACCCAGATGATTATGCAACGTGATCTCAAAGGTACGGGGTCACATGATTTTAGCTTTAAAATAGCTAACTGTGCAGCGTGGCACGGATAGAAAATACATTTTGTAATGACAAATGGCGTGTTATGCTTTTCTCCTTTATGAAGGGACCCATTAACATCATTTTGCTGGAGCCTTTTATGTAACATTTTTTGAATGCATTAGATAATAAAAATGCCCCAAACGGTCGGATACGACCTTTATTATGAGAATAATGATGGTCATCTCTGTCTATGTCTATGTCGCTGCCCGGGATCGAACCCGGGGTCTCCTGTACCTGGAGCCGACGCTCTACCGATTGCGCAGATATATGCATCTATTTTATTAGTAAATTATTTGATTTAATTTTAACTTAAATTAGGTCTACAATAAATGCTTTCATGTGGTACCGAATTAAACCAAAAACACACCGAATTTAAAAACTACTCCTTGTTATTTTTCGTCCATTTTACACCACTGTGATTTGAATAAAAAATCCCGAGTGCGCTTTTTCAGAAATGATGAGATGATACGAATGCCCTCTGTCATACATAAACTGTCATAGAGCCGCAGAAGTCAGCAAAGCCGCAAGCGGGATATCGCAAATGCATCGGCTTAGTAAATAGTTGGAAAACTCCCGGGAGAGATTCTCGGAATGGATTCTGTCCACCTTGCCAAAATGACTGGAAGGGATGTTGTGCGGGGGCCTTCTGTCCTACCCCTACACCTCCCTTACAATCAAAACACATCAACACAAACAGTTCGATACTTCTGATGATCTCGCCTTCTTATACTCATTTACTCATACGGTCGTCTAGGTACATACAATAATAGACTCATTAACTTTTCTTCTGATGTAAACTCATCTACGTAATGTTATTCATTATAAATGACCATTTAAACTGTTACTTTTCACACTAAATAAATGTTTGAAATGTTGGCCCGATGCTTTCGTTCAACTACTCTGGACATCTCAGCAGACTAACTGTTTCGTCAATAGAAGGCGAGGACGTTTTTATTACAGATGTACCGATGTTTGAAATGGCGCACTCCATGTTCAATACCGGTTTGAGTCCTCTTCACACTTCATTTCAGATCACTTTTAGCAATAAGGGCAAAGCTCATATCATATTGTATTATTTTACTAAATGATTTAATCACTCTAGGCCTAGAAAGGTAAATAACATCTTTCTTGATACCGTACCATAGTACTTTGACATTTGATAACAAGAAATCATTAATGCGGAGCATCAAAGGTCACCGTTGTGCTATTGCCCAACAGTGGTACACTTTGCCTAATAAGAAACCATTGAAAGAACAGCAAAACCTTATTGTTGTTAAAAAGATTCAAAATGCCATCAAATATGATAATGTATCATTATACAATCCGGTTTTTAGTTTGTTATACGTGATTGTATTGACTCCATTTATCAATGCATTTACAAATGTCTGTACGTTTTGCGATGTTAAAGCTTTCATTCGGGAGAATATTAGCAAGAGAAAAAATATTTGTTATCTTAACTCACTGGCTAAAGTATGTCAAAATATAGTGAGTCTGCTATTTATTATTTCCTATAACTTGCATAAGTCCACCCTGAATTTACCTACAAATGATTACACGATTAAAATTAAAAGTGAAAAATAACGATTATCAGTAAACAAAAAACAACAACAACATTAAAACTAACAATGATGCTACCTTTTATTTTTATTTTAAAAGTATTAGTGATAAATAAGTATATATATATATATATATATATATATATATATATATATATATATATATATATATATAACACATCAAATATTATAAAAAGAAGATATACAGCTATGCAGAAAAAGTAAACAGGAACCAATAGTTTATTTGCTAAATAAAGGAGATGGTTCCTAGCTTCTAAAAGAGAACAAAGTAAAAAGTAGCGGGTAACCATGATGATAGATGGGATGGGATTTGCCGACATTTTTTGCCGATACTGTGCAGCGACATTTCTATCATTATAGCACAGGGGCACTTATATGGTGCCCAAGTACTGAACCCGGCCGGTCCATTTTATTGACATCGACGAGTCAGGCGTTATGCTGTCCCCTAAGCCCCAAGCGTAAAGGAGGGAAGCCACTACTATCAAATTTAAAGTCTTTGGTTTGACCCGGCCGAGATTTTAACCAACGACCACCCGATCTGCAAGCCGACGCTCTACCACCTGAGCTATTGCGGCCGGTAGTAATATACATGTAATTACGATATCTACCACACTTCAATAATTACCGAAATGTCTATGCATAAAAGCGCCGTATTTCATTTGTTTAAAGAACATGGCGCCATCCGTAGTTATTTTCCCACGAATGATTACATATAGATGCCGCGCTCATGTGCTGCGACGATAATATCGTGCACATATAACAAATCATCTTGATAGAAACTATTAAGCGAGTAGTGTTGACCGTTATCAGACAAGTTCCACATGAGTATGGCTGATCTGGATTATTGATATGGATCAGATTATTTGAATTAACATGATCAATGTACGTATCCAGTAACAACGAATGTGTGGCAAGTCACACCATTTTGCATCAAGTTCATAACCAAATTGCTATAGTCCCAACACGGTTAAGCTAGCTGATGTGATGTGAATGACCGCCGATGAACTTGAATTTCTCACTATTGGAAGTCCTTTAAGTTGTTTTGGGCAAGCCCGAAAATATAGCTTTTGTCCGCGAAAATTTGCAGTAGGTACCCTTCAACAAATCAAATTACAGGAACAATAATTGCCTTCCACATGTCAAAGATAATCACTGGAGAGTCGAGTACTGCGACTCGTTTTTCTCTCTCTGCAACATCTCGTACGACTTGTCCTCGACATTATCAGCTCGATCTGTAAACAGGGAAGTATTTTAAAGTACATTATACAAGGTTAACTGGAAGTTTTGTTCAGTTTAAACATATTTTATCCACAACAAACTTATCGACTTTATCTCTGAGTTACGAGGGAACATTGATAAGTTTCAATCTGTTTTCTTCTGTAACCAATACGTAAAGATAACCGTATTTGTCACATTCATGTATAAGAATATTCAGTAGGGCGTGCAGTTCCGACGAATATGTAACACTTTTGACATATCAAGACAATAATTGTCCAATAACATAAATTATATTTTTATCTAAAACAGTCGGAATGATTACGACTTTGTGAGCTTGTTTGGTCACATGGAAACATGTGTTCGTCTGTCTGTTTATCCCATTCCATGTTTATAACTGGAAATCTTCCAAATCCCCTAAGCACAGTAATATATGCACTTTACTGATGTATGTAGCTCAGAATGATCTACATTTGTACACCACCCGATCGGTCGTCCGTACGCCCATCCATCCGTTTGTCCGTCTGCCTGCTGGCAATTTTGTGGCGTGTAACCCTGTTATTTCTCATTTAAATATCTTCATATTTGCCTGGGCGATTGCTTTTGATATGTTATGCATAGAGAGGAGATATATCAAATAACTGTGTTCGTTTTCCACTTGTCCGTTTGTTATTGTTATTAACCAATTCTTCTGCGAAAAGATTTAGATGCTTTGTCATTTATTATGTCCAGTCAATATCAGATGTAAAATATCTCTAATAGGGTCTGTACGCAGCAAAGTGGTATACTGCTTGTAGACGCACCTGAACAACTTGTCGTGTCTTGTTTATTTTAAACTGTCCGTTATTGTGGCCAGCAGGTTCATAGAATGTTTTGTATTGTTTTAAGACTGTTCGTCGTGTATATCGAGAAAATATTTCTTGAAATTTTTAACGTTAACAAATTTGGTTCCGATTAAATTTTAATTTGTGCAAATAGGACATAAATAAAGCATTTAAGATAAATATATTATCAATATGTTGACAAAATACTTTCCACTTCAAAAGCGAGCTTATCAACAAATTTTGAGATACTTCTTTTGTGCCATCATTTATAATATATAATTCAATGTTTGACTTTTTTCTTTTAATAAACGTGCCTCATTTTTCAAAAAATACGAATATTAAATATAAATATTTAATCAAAATCAGTCTGAATATGTATTGGAAAAATGTTTCGACGCGGAACTAAAATGCACAATGCATCTATATAATTATTTTGATCTGATTGTGTGTATAGTTGCAGGCCGAAGCTGAAGTTACTATATCCTGATAAACAACCCGTATCACCACTCCCTCGCCAATTAACACGGATCACTTTAGCTGTGCTTAACACTTCGGACTATAACACAAAAGGATCGCGAAATCATCAAGTGCCGACTAACAACCCTTCCAAACTCTTAATTATATGTAGTTTGTCGGGCTGACTCTAAAATAAAATTTGGAAAACTAAAATTTGTGTGTAGTAATATTTAGCTTTCATTTAATAATTTACACTTACACTATCTAGGTAAAAGTCTCACCTTATGATTTTATAAACATGTTTACAGTATATAAAATGAACATGTCGTCCCACTCAAAGATTGTTAGATACATTAGTAAAATGGGCCTGTCTACCTTATAAATTAGTACTTGTTCGATATAAACGCTATGAGATGAAATGACAACAATTTCTCTGAACCCAAACTCACCTGTCAAATCCTGCTCTCGCTGAATGCGTGGTTTGATAATACATAAACAAAGACTAGAGCCAGATTGGCATTTGCTACCATTTGTTCCAGTTCGTCGCCAATAATCACAAACAACAAAAACAACAAGAAAAGAAAAGTTAAATACAAACTTGTATTCTGGTAGGGTATGTTACTCCTCAGTGTTTCCAACTTGGCCTCTAACTCTGACCTACGAGACGTCAGTTTGTTTGACTGTGTATTCAGCTTGATTAACTGTGAATCAATGCTGACCATTTCTTTCTCCACCTTCTCAATATCCGACATGTTTGAAGTAATGCTAAACAACGATCGGTTCCCTGTCAAATTAAGATCTTATTTTAATTAAATTATTACATTTTACCTTCTACAGGCAGGAACTTCATTTTGTATAAAATTGTGTTTTTATTATCAAAAAATATTTCAGTTAACGGAACATACAGATTAAAAAGGATTAACACATTATTTTGCAAACGTTTATTTACACATATTTTCTTAATTGAATTATTAACTTATGAGTGACAGGGGGTCATTAGAAAATCACATGCTCAACAAGGAAAAGGAGTAATTACAAATACTTGTTCTTTAAAACTTTACCGGTTAGGAAAATATTCGCAGTGGCTTTGATTTGCTAATACTTACCGCTGCTGATCCCACGGTTTCTGGAAGAAAGAACACGATTGGAAAAATAGTAAAGGGAAAGAGTATACAACTTGAATTCCACTGTTCTGTGTACACATTTTAAAATAAGTCATTAATATAATCATGCGCATGAAAACAAGATCATTTTCTTTCTATCAGGAATAATCTTGTTCGTGAATCAGTCATTAATAATATATTACAATTAAAAGAATCGGATAACATACTAACAAAAAAGAGTCTGGTGGTAGATGAAAAATGCATTTGCTTTATAAACATTATGCAAAAACTCAGTGCAAACAAATGAACAGAAACAACACGAAGTTTAGTTTTATTACCTTTTTCTGTAGCACCAAAAACCAACGCCAACAAGAGCAGCAATGATCACCACAGCAGTCAGTGTAATGCCTACAGCTGCTCCAACAAAGTTCTGCGGAGTTGCTGGCACTACAAGAGGTGGACCAAGTCCGTTTGTACTTCTGGTTGTGGTGTTACTGACCTCACAGCTGAGTCCCATAAATCCAGGCACACAACTAAAACAGTGACCATCTGTCTTATTGCATGCTCCGTCCTGACAATTCTCTGGACAAGTTACTTCACAATTATCACCATAGAAACCGCGAAGGCAAGTAGTGCATTGACCTTTTGTGTAGGTACATTCTTGGCAGTGTGTAGGACAATGAAGGGTACAGTTGTTTCCGTAGAAGCCGTGTTTACAGGAGTCACATAGACCTGTGGTTTTGTCACAAGACGATTGACAGTTACATTCGACTCCATAATTTCCATCAATACATTGATCACACCTGTGTCTTTCATATTTTGAAGTAAAGTTCATTCTACAGCCAAAAGAACAAAGGTTTGTTTCACTTTCACAAACCAATAAACTGTCGTCAATATAGCAGCCATTGGAACAGACGCAGACGTCAGATGAGTTGCAAGAATAACACAGTGGATTACAGGGTTGACATTGCTCGTGGACTTTGTCAAGGTAAAATCCAACTCTGCAAGATGTACATGAACTTGGAGAATAACACGTTACACATGCATCATTACATTTCACACACTGATGAAGTTCTGAGAAATAATAACCATCCTGACAAGATGTACAGTTATCAGCGCTTGACTCACATGTCTTACAGTTACTGGAACAAGCTGACTGACATTGGTACAGGGACGCTGTGGAGAAGTAGCCATCCTCACAGAGTGTACAGTTGGAAGCACGACCACCCTGTTGAGCGTCAACACACCTGATACAGTTATGTGGGCAAATGTTGTAACATCTTTCACCGTAGTATCCATCCATACAGTTGCCATCACACTGTCCATTGCCATCAGATGGACACGGTTCAGAGCAGCAAGGACATGTAACTGTGTTGAAGCACAGCGAATCTTGATCACTATAATCTTGGAATGCAGCAGGACATGCTGTTTACAATATAAACATATTTTACTTTATATTTTTATACTATAAAGATTATTACACTCTTCTAAACGTATGTATATGTATAATAGTTATAGGATTAGTGTTGTAATATACAAGAAGACAAAGACAGTAATATAGAGACATTAATGTCCTCAATAGAGTTATGATTATAATGTATGTTGTATAAAATGTTACCTTTTTTTAAAAGTCATTAGTTTTAAGTAGTTTCTGATTGAGATATCATGCTGATAGTGGTGTTAAAAATCTTGACGATGATCTGAATACGTCTAAATAAAACTAAATAACTGACAATGACGAAGACGATTTCGAAAAATAAAAGAACCATAACTAATAGAATAAGCAAAGCCTATAAACTTTCCATGTGGTCACAAAAAGTAAATTCACAATAAGAACATAATCACCTGATTTAACAAAATAAAAATATATTTCTTTTGTATTTTATGTCTGTACCGGGACACCGTTATATGGCGCCGAATACAAGAAGTCTTAAAGTAAACAACGTGTAATCTGCAATATTCAAATCAAGGTGAAAATCTAAGCGGTTAAATATACTAATAATGATAATTGACCCTGAGACTATATCGCGTAGTCAAAGTCAAATAATGAACTATTCTATTCTTATTCTTATTCATATGCACGTCGTGTTGTACAGGTAAATGCCGGTAAAAGGAATCTTTCTGCAGAAAGGGTATGCATATTGAACACATTGATGTGGCTTGTTGTTTTGTTCTGTCGGTAATCGTGAGCAGCATATGCAAAGCACGGTTAATTTTGTTAAAAACATGTTCTTTCTTAGAAATAGAAATTATATTGTGATTTATTTAGTGCTTGTTAAGTTGCGTTAGACAAAATGCTATGCGCCGTAATTTTTTAAATCACGAAAAACTATTTAAAAATTTGCTGGTTCCCCCCTGCAATTGTGAGCCATTGTAAGATCTTGCTGGCCCTGTATTTAAGCACCTCCCTCGGTCCTTAAGCCGACTGACCGTTTTAAGGCGGTAAGTGTTTGGTTTTGTCTATTTTATATCATTTCTTGTCACAGTATTGTTGTAACTTTTAAATCTGATAGGCATGCGGACACCTTCGCCCTGTATCTTTTCAAATTTTCGTATATGGTACAGTACAAGGACCTGTTCATATATTTTTTTTGTTCATGTTTACAACAATGTTGCCGGTGCAGTGTGGCGGTTGTAAGAAATCTCTCCTTATATTGGCAAATAATAAATCCTATCAGGATTGTTACGTGCCTTTTCACTTGACTATTCACAGGATGTTACAATCATTTACACGTCTTCTCTTGTTATTTGGCTGTGATTTAGTTATTCAATGTCAAGACCTTTCTTCAATTTGTCTGAAAAAATAATACTTATCACCTTACACGAATTCAATTTCGAAAACATTTTAATCACGTCTATCTTTGAAAATACTCTAGGAATATGCCACTACTTGGACAGTTTTTTATTTTCAAGGCAATACAATATATGTATTGTATGGTACATGCCATGTATTTTAAAGTAAATCCGTTTTTTATTCCCTGGTTACATTTGAGACCCCCTGCTCACTCCGGAAATGCAAGGTTAGAGCTCTGCAAACCGGTTTAATATTCCATTTGGCTCAAAATTCTTGTGAAGATTTACGAAAACGCTGAAAAGGAATAGAACTTGTTTTTTCTATTCCAGTTTCATTTTTGTACCAAATCATGGAGAGTCAGAATATAACGAATAATCTATTTTTTCTAAACCAGCCTTGATCTCACATACAATAATTTCACTTCCTAAGTAATTGTTACGTCTTTTTTGTTCAGAAAACAAGTGAAAAGTTTACCAAAGCAACTTAGTATCGTAATCGGTCTGCAATTGTCGTTCGAACTGCCTTTATTCTTATAGATCGGTAATGTAACCCCACATGAGGACAGGACATATCGATATATATTAATAAGTTAAACTAAAATATATTCAACTTCGACTAAAATATATTTAACACCACATGTAGAGATAAAATGAATACACATAATTATGCAGAGTGACATATATACTTGAAAACGTTCTTACCAATGGTGGTTATAAGAATCAGTATCACCCAAACCTGGAATTAATTGAAAAAACAACTTCCAAATACTTGTCTGGAATAAACTTGTCAGATCGACAGGTGTGTATCAAAGCATAATCATTGTTATGCTGAATGTCTTGAAAATAATTATGCAAATAATGATGTAGTACTGTTAATAAATATTAACCTGGTACGCGTTATCTTTTGTGTCCTTTTGACCTTTGTCAAATACAGTTCGTCATTGATCAGCACCGAATGATCAACTGAGGTAAACGTCTTAAAATATATTCTTTAAAATGCAAAACCGTTTATTTGTCAATTGAAGATACTTTTTTTACAACGCCAACAATTTGAATACTGAGCAATGTGATGTATATACATGTAGTAGGTTTGTTCATAAGAAATGTATATTTATGTCAATATTTATTTACATTAGATTAAGGACAAATGAAGCAAAGAAAACCATAAGCAGTTGTAAAATAACAAGGACAGAAGTAACTTTTCATATTTAATAATGATATAATATTGCGTGAGAACAAACCCATATTGCCTCCAGAACTTCAGTATTAACACTAGAGATATATTGACTGAACATACTTATCACCTTAACAAGGGCTAATAAAAAAAACCTTTTTTGTTAAAGAAAATTAAACATATTCAACCAAGCTTATAAATAAGAGGTGTACGTAAACAAATCGAAACTCATGCACATAACCGAGCATATTTGAATTTTTCATAGTAAAACGATATAAAGAAAGATGAAAAGATACAAAAAAGAAAATCTAACATAATTAAAACGAAATCCAACTTACCTGTCGCAGCATATACATATCTGGTTTTGATCGCATACACGCATAGATGAGAAACATAAAAATAATACACTTAGCGGAGAGTCAACGCGATGAAATGATAGACTATCAGTTGTTTACCTGGGGATCTGGTTCATTACATGTTCTAAACAGGAAGAGAAAAAACGCTCTTTGTTATTGGACAATTTTGTTGCATGTACAACTAAGCAACACTTTATTCAGTATGAATGCAGCGGGAAGATTAAGATTTCAAAATCGCTTATACAGGCCTGCCCTAATTGTAAATCCAGAGATCTGTCTCAGCTATGGGACCTGCCTTAGTTGTGAATCCTGCACATTGATATATATATAATTTAACTGAGATGGTCTCAAATGCAAGTAGGTGGCAGGTCAAGGTTTTGCATTAGTGAGTGGACACTGTGGTTACGATATTGGCCTTTTACTACGTAAGCCCGGGTTTGAATCCCTTTGCTTTCTAGTTATATTTTATGTTTATCATTATTAGTATGACAAGATTTAAAACGGTACACGTTAGTGCTTCCACTCATGTATACGGATGGTTAAAGGGGCACATGGCACGTGCTTCGTGATAAAAACAACACCAAATACTTCATTAATGACAAAAATTACTTTATAATTGGACATTAATTGCTTTCCATTATTTCTTTGTCAATAAGCTTGGCAGTGAGTATAGTTCTTAATCTATGGTTTTCACACATTTGATTGGCGTATGATTTTAAGACATCAAATATATGATAAAATTCTATACCATATATAACATTAACAGCGTGTTTTCTAAGAGCCCCTTAAACAGACATACATCAGTATAGATCAGGAACAAACATAAGAAATAAAAACTTAAAACAGAAAACAACTGAAAACTGAAAAAGAATAACAATAACAACAATGACTTTACAGGGAAGAATAGCAACAACAGCAACAATGAGGACAACACATAGAATAATAACAACAATAATACCAATACCGAGAATAATAATTATAATACATGTAACAGTAGCCAGTCAGCCCATCCCTTCATTCAGTGGGCCCAATTATTCAGTCCATCTGGACATATCGGTCCGTCAGTCCATCCATCCAGTCAGTCGATCCAGTCTGTCCATCCAGGCAGTCGGTCCACCCAGTCAGTCAGTATATCCAGTCAGTCCATCCAGTCAGTCCGTCCGTCAAGTCATTCCATCCATTAAGTCAGTCCATCAGGTCAGTCCATAAAATCAGTCAGTCCAAGCAGTCCGTCCATCCAGTCGGTCCATCCACTAAGTCAGTCCAGCCAATGACTCCTTTCAGTCAGTCAGTCAGTCAGTCCATCCAGTCAGTCCATCCATCCAGTCATTCCATCCATTAAGTCAGTCCAGTCAGTCAGTCCAGCCAGTCACTCCATCCATCCAGTCAGTAAGTGAGTCAGTCAGTCCAGCCAGTCAGTCCAGCCAGTCAGTCCATCTAGTCAGGCCATCCATTAAGTCAGTCCATTCATTAAGTCAGTTCATCCAGTCATTCCATCCAGTCAGTCAGTCCAGCCAGGGTACATACAGTCCTTGAGTCCACCAAGTCAGTCAGGTCTATCTATTCAGTCATGTCCACCTATTCAGATCCACCCAGTCAGGCAGGTCCACTCAGTCAGTTCCACCAAGTCAGGTGCACGCAGTCATGTCAACCCATTCAGGTTCACCCAGTCTGTCAGTCACCAGTTACTCAGATCCACCCAGTCAGTACATCCAGTTAGTTAGTACACCCAGTCTTTCATGTCCACCCAGGCAGTAAGGTACACAGTCAGTCCAGCAAGTCAATCAGGTCCACCCAGTCAGTCCACCCATTGAGTTGGTCTCCAAGTTAGTGAGGTTCACCCATTAAGTCATGTCCACCCAGTCAGGTCCACCTAGTCAGTCAGGTCTAACCAGTCAGTCAGTCAGTCCACCCAGTCGGTCAGTCCACCCAGTCAGTCAGTTAGTCAACGCACTTACTTAGTCCACCCAATCAGTCCACCCATCTAGTAAGTTAGTCCACTAAGTCAGTCAGACCCCCAGTCAGTCAGCCTATCCAGTCAGTCAATCTACCCAGTCAGTCCACCCACCCAGTCAGTCCACCCAGTCAGTCAGTCCACCCAGCCAGTCAGTCCACCCAGTCAGTCAGTCAGTTCACCCAGTCAGTAAGTCCACCCAGTCAGTCAGTCCACCCAGCCAGTCCACCCAGTCAATCCACCCAGTCAGTCAGTCCACCCAGTCAGTCCACCCAGTGAGTCGGTCCCCCAGTCACTCAGGTCCACCTAGTCGCTCAGGTCCACTCAGTCAGTCCACTCAGTCAGTCCGCCCAGTCAGTCCGCCCAGTCAGTCAGTCCACCCATCCAGTGCACCAAATCAGTCAATCCGGTCCATCTGTTGATCCAGTCTTTCTAGACAGTCTCGCTGGTCGGTCTAAACTGGACGTCCGAGTTATGTTTAGTGGAAGTCAGTTCGGTAAAGAACAAAATAAAAAGGTCATCAGTCAATCCATCAAGAAAACACTTCAGTTAATAAAAATATTTTCCATCACTAACAAAATTATTATTATCCTCATCACCAACTACTTCATCAACAATAACATTAGCATCATCATCACCATCACCATTGCCATTATTATCAAAAATATTTTCAAACACTTTCAATCATTGGCAACATTATCATCCACAAAATATCTATCATCATTTATATAATAATAATAATAATAATAATAATAATAATAATAATAATAATAATAATAATAATAATAATAATAATAATTACAATAATAATAATAATTATAATTATAATTATAATAATAATAATAAAAAAATAATAATGATAATAATCAAATAATAATAATAATTATATTAATAATAATAATCATAATCATAATCTTAATCATAATTATAATAATAATCTATTATCATTGTTGTCTTTCTTCTAAATGTTAATCAGCATTAGTAGTGGTAACAACAGCAGCAGCAAATGCAGCATTGTCATCTATGTTTTTAAGCAGCAGCAGCTGTATCACCTTAATTTTCAGCAACCGCATCGTCTTAATGTTCACCATCATCAGCAGCAAAAGTAGAGCAACAACGCCTTCTTGATTTAAAGCAACTGCTCATGACCTTTACTTTTGGCAGCGCCATAATCTTTATTATAATCAACATTACCACCTTTCTTTACAATGATATCATCATCAGCAGCAGCAGCTTTCATTCCATTAGAAGCAGTCTTCTTATTCTCCTTAGCAACAAAACATCATCAACATCATTTTATCAAATAATCATCATTAATGATCACAATACCTATCATCATCAGAAGTCAAAACAACATCAACAGCAGCAAAACCATCATCATCATCATCATCATCATCATCATCATCATTCATCACAATACCCATCATCATCATCATCATCATCATCGTTTTGTTTTCTTTTTGAAATACATTGAAGTGATAATTTATGATCATTATTGCAACGTCCAACTTTTTGGTGGAGGAATACCACAGACACATGTTTGGGTAGAACCATCGGCGCACCGCAAGTCAGCTGGAAGACTTTCTAACATTAGGTCTGCTCCGAAGAACTCAAACCCACGCGGTGAGAGGCAAAGGAGTCAGAGGAGTTACAAACAGGCGAGTCTAGGGGAATATATTACTCCAGGTAAGGAATGCATCATTTTCCACTCAAATATGAGAATATCAAGTCTTGTAGGAAAGTAAAATTAAAACAACTTCAAAGATTTATAAACGAAAATTTAAGAGTTGTCGGTCTTGTTTTATAATAATATGATTTGGGGTGTCATGTGCAATATTTATGTTGACTGTAGTATTCCAATCTCACTCCTAAGAATGGGTTATCGTTATGGAAACATTTTTTTCAATAACTAACCATTCATAAAAGAATTAACACATCATCAACTATTCACACAAGTATATTATGTCAAACTGAAAGTTAACAAAAACAACATATGATTTTGTTTATTTTGAAAAAAGAAAACGTGCATATGTAGACTGCTTTAGCCTGTGATCCATAAGCATATCCTGCACATACATGTTTTCAAAATATGCTTAAAACTGTTTCAAACAAAATCATCAATTTTATGCAGATTTAAAAATCGTAAAATGGTATTGTGAATGAACGGGTTAACCACAGACATTGTATTTTTCTTTATTATTTATGAGGATCTAGCAGAAAATGGTGGTCTTATGCCAATCTGAATTGCTAATACAAAGTAATGTCATAAAACAATAGAAATCCAATAAAAATAACACTAATTTTTTAAGAAATACTTGAGGCTGACATCGAACAAAACATTTCGGTCTTCCTTAAAAATATTCCGCTGCAGACATTTCTGTTTCTTTTTCCTATAAAAATGTGTTTTCCCTAGTTACGTCACAGTTAGCCCCCCACCACCCCTCCTGTGCCCGTTAGAAACACTACATCGTAGAAAACAACTGGTTAATTAAGTTTAATGTGCCAGGTGGGTTAGAAGAGTACGGATTTTGATAAGATAGCGTAAAAGGATTTATTTTATTAGATCTACATATAAGATCTAAATATATTGACAATATTTAAGTACAGAAATTTACGATCAGTGGAAAGATTTTATTTATGATGTGCTGATAGTGTATTTGATTGAGTTTCGTTTTCTTGTCAAACTGGTTTTATTTGTTTTTTATTATTTTTTAATTTTTTATATAAATTAACTATTCATAATTTATCAAATGCAAGAAAGTAAGTTGAAAATACCATTCGTAACTATTCGCCTTTATCCGGATTCTATAGACATGACCGAGGTGGTCCGAGTGTTCAAGCACCATTGTATTTTAATATAGGCCTATATCTCCACCGTCGAACATATATTTTCATTCAGGCAATATAAATGCGTATTTGTAATAAGTAATAAATCTGACTTTAATCATATTGTAACCTTGAAAATTTGCGTAATACCAGTTTAAAGATTTTCTTTCCAAATTACAAAACGCGATCGATGAGAAAACTATGGTGGCACAGCCTCGCCACCACATACGTAACAGTTTTAATGACAATCATTTGTGAAGTTTACATAAGTTATCTTATAACGCGAAAGTAATAAAGTTAACATAATTCCCCATGATATCTTATAACAAGAGCTTGGTGTGTTATTGATTTATATTACCATCAAATACATCTTCCCCATTTGCTGGGAGTAAGCAAGAGAAATTTACCACTTGTTGCGTAAATCGCGGTCGGGGTTTGATCCTACGATCTTTCGCATCCGAATACTTTGAATACTTTGTTATTGATTCATAACATTTTACCAAAGAAGAAGTGAATGAAGAATTTATTAATATATATTTATAGTGAAAGGTTGACTGGTTAGGTCCAAATTTTTAGACTTAAAATAAAATTAATCAAAGCACTGTTTGGGCGGTGAAAGTTTAACTCAGTGAGATATTAAAGATGCGCATATAATTGTTCAATTATTCCGTTGATAATCAAATGTACGACGCATAGTAAACCAGGCAAATCTTTAGCTCCATAAAAATACATTTACCTCCTTTAAAACTATAGATTCTACAATGGGACAAAAATTACTACACAATCATTAACATGCGATAATATATACTATTTATTTAAATATACAGTTTTTTTCCATATGATTGAGTTTTATACTAA
The DNA here is from genome assembly GCA_007844125.1 of Sinonovacula constricta. NCBI lineage: Eukaryota > Metazoa > Mollusca > Bivalvia > Cardiida > Solecurtidae > Sinonovacula > Sinonovacula constricta. The sequence continues at coordinate 46,187,073 of CM017567.1, read as the reverse complement.
ATTATATGTAAAATAATTGCTCCTAAGTACTACGGGACGCGACACAAATACAGTTACCTAAAAATGAACTCCCAGTTATTTATTTCATCAACATTACACCCGTGTGATCTGATTCTAAATCCTGATTGTAAATTTGGTATAGAGCCGCAAACAGAAGGTATATATTTTAATTGTCAGACAGTAGACATCGTGAAGTATTTCACTTTAGTTGGCCGCTATTTCCAGGTTTATAAATAAGCAGGATGCGGTTTACAGCTTAAGTTTGATTTCGACATCAGAGTTGATATTCCGGATGATCATGTAACGTGATCTCAAAAGTAGGTGGTCACGTGTTTTTTAGCTTTGCAATAGCTAACTGTAAAGCGTAGCACGGATAGAAAATACAGTTTTGTAATGACAAGAGGTGTGTTATGCTTTTTCTATGGATGCAGGGCACACATTAATAGCATCTTCGGGATCTTTTTAGTTTTTTTAGAATCGTTTTGGTTGCATGAGAAAAAATCTCTAACCTGTCGGATAGCACCTTTAATGGAAAAAATGATTTTCAATTTTGTCATTCATAATTATGCATATTTTAATATCCCACTAGTTATTTCTAGGCAAAAACAACCATCCCTTCTAAATAAATAAGACAAACGTTACAACACAGTCACTAACATCCGAAAATAGCAACTTTTATAGCAACTTTTATATTAGAAATATATATGATTGCATTTTAACTTAAATTAGGTCTGCAATAAATGCTTATAAATGGTACCAATGTAACCGAAATACATTGAGTTTAAAAACTTCTCCAAGTAATTTCTTTGTCAACACCCGTTTAATACAAAATCCCTAGTGAGTCATGTTTTTCCTAACACGTGTGGTAACTTTACACTGAGATGCTAAGGTGATACAAATGACCTCTGTCACACATAACCTTGTATAGAGCCGCTGAAGGCAGTGAAGCCTCAGGCGAGATATCGCAAATGTATCGGTCTAGTATATGATGCATAGTCGCGAAGTCAAAGCAATCGTGAACTAACTATACTTATGCAATCCTTTCGGTATGATACTTATGCATTAAATAAGCTGAAAAAGTTAAGTTTCATGATATATGTTTACAATTTTCCGTATGAATAACATTACAATCAAAACACATCAAACATAAGGTTCGATACTTCCGATGATCTCGCCTCCTTATACTCATTTACACATGTGGTAATCTAGGTACATACAATGTTAGACTCATTAACCATTGTTTTGTTTTTCTTATGCAAACTAATGTACGTGGTGTTATACATTATAAATGACCATTTAAACTGTTCTATTTCCCAGTCACAATAAATGTTTGAAAGCTTTGCCCGATGCTCTTGTCCAACTATTCTGGACTTTATCAATAGACTAATTATTTCGTCATTATAAGGCGAGGACGATGTTATCACAGATGTGTGGAAGGTTGAAATGGCACCGTCTTTGTTCAGTGCCGGTTTGAGCCCCATGATGTTCACTCCCCATTTAAGATCAAATTTAACAACAAGGAAAAGGTTCTTATTATATCATATCATTATACTAAATGATTTTTTTCACTCTATACCTGGAAAGGGAAACTACACGTTTGTTGATACCGTATATTTCATAACAAGAAAGCCTTGATGCGAACTATTGCCTGACACATTTAGCCTAATAAGAAACCACCGAAACAACAGCAAAACCTTATTGTTGTTTAAAAGATTCAAAATGCCACCAAACTTGATACTGTATCATTTTACCGTCGTCATCCAGTTTTGCACAACTCAATACTTAATTAAAATAATCTCATTTACCAATGCATCAACATCTGTCTGAACAATTTGTGATATTACAGCTTCCATTCTGGAGAAGAAGAGAAAAAAGTTATCTTGACTCATTGGCTAATGCATGTCTAAATATGATGTGTATGCTATTACTCTAATGACTTGTGTAAGTCCATCCTGATTCTTACTACAACTGATACACAAATAAAATTAAAAATGGGTACAAATGTCGATTAACAGGCAGCAAAAACAACATAAAAATTAAAAATGATTTCACATTTTATGTTTGAATATCATGTCTTAAAAGCAGTAATGATAAATGTTTATGCATGCAACATATCAAATGTAATACATATACAGCTATGAAGCAAAAAGTAAATAAAAATGTTGAGTTTCATGATTGTATGTAGATTATATCGACGACAAATTTGTATTATTATAAATACATGTAATAAGAATATATGACACAGTCCTATGAGCATTGCAGCATATTCTAAAACTTGAAAAGGTATTGACATGCATGCCAAATGTAAAATAACAAATTCGTGATGAGTCATTTAACAAATAGAGTAAACACGACAGGTACCACCATGGAACGGTCAGTCGGCAATGTGGATCTACTGGATTGCTTAAATCGGTTTTACAGAGCTCTAACCTCGCATTTCCTGAAGTGTTTCACAAATGCAAACAAGAGGGTCATGATGGCCCTTAATCGCTCACCTGCGGACACAGGCTTTTAGTAGGTCTATATCTAGCATTAAGTAATGAAGAGTTATTAACTTCAGAAATCTTTGGTGATTATTGGACCATTAGTGTGGCCAGTGGGTTAACATTTTCTAAAATTTTACCTACTTACCTACTGAATCCATATGACCCACTTCAAAACAAATGTTAGATTCCATACTGGCGAACATTCTGGCCAAGTTTGGTGAAGATTGGGCCATCAATGTGGCCTCTAAGTGTTTTCACAAAAGTTTTTTTTCTAAAATTTGACCTTGTGTCCTATTTCTTTGACCCAAAAATATATCCATCCAAGATTTCAAACAAAAAAGATTTACCTATAAATGCGGACTCTAGTGTGTTCACAAGCTTTTTCTAAGATTTGACCTAGTGACCTAGTGACCTACTTTTTGACCCCTCGTGACACAATTACGAACTCATCAAAGACTTCATGCAGACAAACATTTTGACAGAGTTTGGTGAAGATTGGGCTTTAATTGTGGCCTGTAGTGTGTTCACAATCTTTTTCTAAAATTTGACCTAGTGACCTACATTTTGACACCACGTGACCCAATAGCGAACTCATCTGAGATTTCATGCAGATGACGACGGACGATGGACGACGGACGAAGCGGTATCAGAAAATCTCATCTTGAGCACGTTGTGCTTAGGAGAGCTAAAAATGAAAAGAAAACCAATCTATTTCAATTAAAATTAAATTTTTGAAAAGTTATGACGATAGTTGTGACGTCATTGAAAATAATATCTTCATCGTGTTAAGAAGAGACAGTGGTATTACTTCGATTAGAAGAACAAAAATGGTTTATTGTAAATGAAATTAACTTTCTGAATCAAGATAAAAACGGCTTGCGGATCGGGAGGTCGTGGGTTCGAACCCCGGCCGGGTCTAACCAAAGACTTTCAAGTAATGGCTTCCCTCCTAACGCTCGGGGCTAAGGGGACAGCATTACGCCTGACTCGTCGGTGTCAGTATTATGGACCGGCCGGGTTCAGTCCCTTGGCACCTCATAAGTGTCCCTGTGCTATAATAATAGAAATGTCGCTGCGCAGTATCGGCAAAAATGCCGGCTCACCCCAATCCCAATCCCAAGATAAAATCGATGACCAGAGAAGATTAAATAATTGTAGCATTCTTTTCATGTGAAGATGGAATTGAGGAACCAAAGTCCAATGTCCACCAAAAGAAATACAAGTAACACTCCCAATAGGATGAACTAAATGACAACAAAGGTTACATTTCACAGGAATGTATTGTCTATTTGCTAAATACAGGAGATGGTTTCTAGCTTCTAAAAGAGAACAAAGTAGTTAGGGGCGGGTAATCTTGATTACGGAATAGGTCTGCAATTCAACAAATTGTAACGATAACCAAACATAATAATAAAACGAACTCATCAAAAATCTACGTCAATAGGTGTTAATAAAAATACAATTAAAAGAAATAAAAATAATGGCCATAACAGATTAAGCAGTAGGGAATTATCCTTCGACGCAGGGGAAGAGGTCCGGATAGAAACGACAGAACAGAACATAATTTTACTTTGGCTTGTACATAGAACATCGTTGTTACAAATACAAATAAAACAAATTATACATATAAATATCGTACAATTATAATTTCAAGTGACTGGTGAGTTTTTACATTTTAATATGAAATAATATCTTATATACATGATACTATATCTACCACACTTCAATAATAACTGAAATACATAAAAGCGCCGTATTTCATTACATGGCGCCATCCATAGTTCTTTTCCAGGAACGAATACATTTGCATGTAGAAGCCGCGCTCATGAAATTGTGCACATATAACAAAGCATCTTGAAAGAAAACATGCAGTAAGTAGTGTCGAGCATTATCAGACAAGTTCCAGATGAGTATATCAGATCTAGATATACACTATTTGCATAAACATGATCAATTTGCGTTTCCAGTAACATTGAATGTGTGGCAAGTCACACCATCTTGTATCAAGTTCATGGCCAAATCTTTGCAGTTCCCACATGGTTAGGCGCTAGCTAGTGTGGTGTGTATGGCTGCCGATGTTTGCACTTGAAATGTCCTCACTTAGAAGTCCTATAAGTCGTTTAATTAAGCATGCGTCTGAGAAATGCACACGCACTTGTTAGTTTTATCCTCATCAACCCAAACAGGAACAATAATTGCCTTCCACATGTCAAAGACAATCACTGGAGAGTCGAGTACTGCGACTCGTTTTTTCCTCTCTGCAACATCTCGTACGACTTGTCCTCGACAGTATCAGCTCGATCTATCAACAGGGAAGTATTTTAAAGTACATTATACAAGGTTTACTGAAAGTTTTTGTTCGCTTCAAAATATTTTATTCAAATACAGGGTTTTGACAACTTTTCTGAACTACTTAATGACTTAGTAAGTAACCGGAAGAAAAATGTCATAAGCACATTCTTATGCAAATTAATGGCAATCATCTTCGAGTTAGAAATAAGAAATAAGACGAGGTTTTATATTTTTTTAACTTATATTTAAATGTAACTTAATTTAACAAACTATCGCTGCAAGATCAACCTAACAAATGTTCGTAAAACAATTATAAGCATAATCGGTCAATATACATTAAACCAAAAAATTATCGACTTTCTTTTTGGGTTACAAGGGAATATTGATAAGTTTCAATCTATTGTTTGCTTCTGTAACCAATACGGAAAGATGACCGTATTTGTCACATACATGTATAACAATAATTAGTAGAGTGTGCAGTTTCGACGAATATGTAACACTTTTGACATTTAATGAAAATAATGGTCAGATAACATAAATTATATTTGATCTAAAACAGTCGGTACGTTAACGGCTTTTGAACTTTTTTCTTCACAAGGAAACACGTGTTCGTCTGTCTGTCTTTTCCATTTCAGGTTTATTCTTGGAATTCTGCAAAATCCGATAAGCACAGTTATATATGCAGTATACTGATATGTACGTAGTTTAAAATTATCTACATGTGTATTCCACCCGAAATGTCGTCCGTACGTCCATTCGTATTTTTGTCCATCTGTCCGCTGGCAATTTTGTGGCGACTAACCCTGTAATTACTCTCTGGAATTTCACTGTAAATTTGTGCAAATAGGCCGAACGTAAATAAAGCACTTAAGATAAAAATACTTTTTCATGATATTGACAAAGTACTTTCCAGTTCAAATGCGAACTTATCAACGAAAGTTGACACAATTCTTTTGTAATATTATTTATAACATATCATTCAATGTTGACTTTTTCTATTAATAAACGTGTCTCATTTTTCAACCTATACGAAAAGAAAAACATTAATATTTAACCAAATCCTGTCTGAATGAGCTAAGTGTCTTGGAAAATAAATCGACGCGGTACTAAAATACACAATACATCTGTATAAGTATACAACCCGTAACCCCCCCCCCCGCCCCCTCCAAATAAAATAGATCCCTTCAGCTGTTCTTAACACCTAGGACAAGAAAACAGTTCTAGGATTCCAAAATCATCGAGTGCCGACTTGGGTTGTGTTATTCATTTACAAACCCTCCAAACTCTGAATTATATGTTAACCTATTCAGCATCTTCAGTGTAGTTTATTGGGCTTACTATAAAAAGAAATTTGGAAGAATTTAGATTTGTGTGTAGTAATATGTAACTTTCATTTGATTATTTACAGCTACACTTTGGATGGCAAAGTAGCACCTCACGGCCTTATAGTATTTTATGAACGTGTAGATAGGAAATATAGTGTTTTCAAATGATAGATATTTTATATCATTCTGTTTAAGTATACGGTTTTGAGGTGAAATGACAACAATCCCCCTGAACCCAAACTCACCTATCAAATTCTGCTCTCGTTGAACGCGTGGTTTTTAAATGCATAAACGGAGACTAGATCAAGCTTGACTTTTGCTATCATTTACTGCAGCGCGTCACCAATAATAATAAACAACAAAACCAACAACAAATGAGAAACAGTTAAATACAAACTTGTAATCCGGTAGAGCATATTATTTCTCAGCGTCTCCAACTTGGCCACTAACTCCGACATACTCCGACGAGCCCAGTTTGTTTAGCTGTGTATTTAGCTTGTTTAGCGCTGTATTCAGCTCGATTAACTGTGTATTTAGCTTGTTTAGCGCTGTATTCAGCTCGATTAACTGTGTATTTAGCTTGTTTAGCGCTGTAATCAGCTTGTTTAACTGTGTATTCAGCTTGAATAAGTGTGAATCAATGCTGGCCATTTCCTTTTCCATCTTCTCAATATCCGACATATGTGAAGTAATGCCGAACAACGATCGATTCCCTGTCAAATTAAGACTTTAGTAACTTATTACATTTTACTTTTTTCAGGCAGGAACTGCATTTTATATAAAATTGTGTTTTATAATATCATAATTATTTCAGTTTAACGCAACAAACAGAATAAAGCGAAAATATAAAAATAGCTCATTATTTTGTAAACATTTATTTACACACATTTTCTTAGTATTAATTATTAATGTACGAGTGACTGGTTCTAATAGTAAGACTCACCGCTGTTGATCCCACGGTTTCTGGAAGAAAGAACACGATTGGGCAAATATTAACATGAACTTGATTACACCAGCGTTACATGGTAGCTTAAAAGGGGCGGGATAGTCCAGTGGTAGGACGCACAACTCCAGATCACGGAGTCCGTGGTTCGAACACCGGTCAGGTCACCGCTCATTTCCTTGAGCAAGAAATTTACCTCGAATTGTTCCACTTCACCCAGGTGTATAAATGGGTACCTGCGAGGGTTATTTGGGTCAGTAATATGACTTCCCAGCGCCATGTGTCGGCTGCCATAGTACGGGATTGACGAATATACCCAATGACCAGGGGGTAAATTGTAAAGTCGGCTGAAGGAGCAGTAGCTTGAAAGTAGACTATAACTTGGTATTACCTACCTATACAGCTTGAATTCCAAGGTTCTGCGTACACGTTTTATAATTAGTCATTAAAATAATAACATCCTTTAAAACAATATTATTTTCTTTTTTATCAGGAATTATATTCATATCTCTAACTTGTTCAGGAAGTAGTTATTAAAATATTATAAAAGTAAAATCAGATCACATTTTAACCAAAAGTATTCTAGTGGTAGATGAAAAAAGCAATTAATTATTTGGTTTACTAATATTATGCAAAAGCCTTTACAAACAAATGAACAGAAGCATCTTGAAGTTGTGCTATATTACCTTTTTATGTAGCTCCGAGGACCAACGCCAACAAAGGTCTGCTGGGTTGTTGGTGCAGTAACATGTGGACCAGGTCCGTTTGTACTACTAGTTGTGATGATACTGACCTCACAGCTGAGTCCCATAAATCCAGGCATGCAACTAAAACAGTTACCATTTGTCTTATTGCATGTTCCATCCTTGCAATTTTCTGGACATTTTACTTAACAATTCTCACCATAGAAACCCCGAATGCAAGTCGTGCATTGACCATTTGTGTAAGTACATTCTTGACAGTGTGTAGGACAAAGCAGTGTACAGTTGTTTCCGTAGAAGCCGCGTTTACAGGAGTCACATAGACCTGTGGTTTTGTCACAAGTCGATTGACAGTTAGTTGGGCAACTCATTCCACATTTGTCCCCATAAAGTCCAGCGGTACATCGTAAACAGTTTCCCGATATTCTTTCACATTGTGCTGATTCACAAGTGGCCTGACATTGCAAGTCACATTCGATTCCATAATTTCCATCCATACATTGATCACACCTGTCTCTATCGTAGTTTGAAGTAAAATTCGATCTGCAGCCAAAAGAACAAACGTTTGTTTCACTTTGACAACCTAATGAATGACCCGAAATATGGCACCCATTGGAACAGAAGCAGGTGTCAGATGAGTTGCAAGAAGAACAGAGTGGATTACATTGTTGACATTGCTCTTGGACCTTGTCAAGGTAAAACCCGACTCTGCAAGATGTACAGGAACTTGAAGACTTACACGTTACACATGTCTCATTACATTTCACACACTGTTTAGATTCTGACACATAATAACCATCCTGACAAGATGTACAGTTATCAGCGCTTGACTTACATGTCTTACAGTTACCGGAACAAGCTGACTGACATTGGTACAGGGACGCTGTGGAGAAATATCAATCCTTACAGAGTGTACAGTTGGCAACACCACCACCCTGTTGAGCATCAACACACCTGTTACAGTTTTCGGGGCAAATGTTGTAACATCTTCCACCATGGTATCCATCCGTACAGTGGCCACCACAATGTCCTGAGCCATCAGATGGACATGGTACAGAGCAGCAAGGACATAATACTCTGTCGTAGCACTCTAGTCCTGGTTTACTGATGCTTTGGCATTCGGCAGGAAATGCTGTATCAAGATAAACATATTTTATTTATTTAATAATTCATACACTATAAAGAAAATTACACTCTTCTTAAAATATGTATAAATATTATAATGGTTATAGGATCAGTCAATTAATATAATAATATCATAAATGAAAGAAGCGCCAGAGAAGACAAAGACGGTTATATCGAGACGATAATGTCCTCAATAGAGTTAGGATTGTAAGGCATGTTGTATTAATTGGTAAGTTTTAGTGTGTTTTAAAAAGTCGTTAGTTTTTAATATTTTCCGATTTAGATATAATGATAATCATGTCGAAATTAAGGATTTCATATGTCTAAATAAAACTAAATAAGTGACAACGGCGAAGACGAGTTCGAAGTAAAAAAGAAGTAAAGTAACTGACAGAATAACCAAAGCCTATGAACTTTCTTCGTGGTCACAAAAAGTATATTTATAACAAGAATATTATCACATGATTTAACAGAATAGAATGTTTTGTATTTTGTGTATATAACGGGACATCGTCAAATGGCGCCGAAAACAACAAATGTTACTGTAAATAAAGTATAATAATGTAAAAATTTAAATCAAGGTGTAACAACATAAAAGTCTAAAGGGTTTCAAATACTATTATTGATAATAGCCCCCGAGACTATATCGCCTAGTCAAAATCAAATCATGAACTAACCTATTCTTGTTTATATGCACCCGCGTACTGTACAGGTTGAGGTAAGATTAAATGCCGGTTAAAGGCTTCTTTACACAGAAAGCGGTAGCGGCTATAGGCATATCTAAACAACTTGATGTGTCTTGTTGTTTTGTGCTGTCGGTTATCGTGAGCAGTAGAAGCAAATCACGGTAAAAGTTGTTAAAAACATGCTATGTCTTATAAATAGGAAATAGAATTTATATTGTGATATATTAAGTGTTCATTGAGTTGCTTTAGATAAAATGAAATGCTATGCGCTGTTTGGCCATAATTTTAATTCACAAAAACGTATTTGAAATTTGTTGGTCCTTGCTTGCAATTGTGGGCCCTTGTAAGCCCTTTCTGGCCCTACATTTACGCACCGTACTTGGTCCGACTGACCGTTCCAAAGCGGCAACTGTTTTCTCTATTTTATATAATGTCTTGTCACAGTATTGTTGTTACTTTTGCAACTGATTGGCATGCGGATACCTTTGTCTAGTATCTTTTCAAATGTTCATATATGGTACAATGCTTATAGGACCTTGACATATGTTCTTGTTTATGTTTACACCAATGTTACCTGTGCGGTGTGGCGGTTGTAAGAAATCTCCCCGTATATTGGCAAATAATAAATCCAATCAGGATTGTTACGTGTATTTTCATTTGAGTGTACACAGGATGTTACAATCATTTACACGTCTTCACTTGTTATTTGTATGTGATTTAATTATTTAATACCTTTACAATCAAGACTTTTTCTGTAGTTTCTCTAAAACATAATACTTATCCCCTCACTTAAATACAATTTTGACAGCATTTTAATCACGTTGTTTCTATCTTTAAAAATACTTTAGGAATACGTCATTACAGTTTTGTTGTGTTCAAAGCAATAATATATGTGTATTGCATGGTATTGTATTATAAAGTAAATCCGTTTTCTTTTCCCTGCTTGCATTTGAGACCCTCTTCCCACCCCGGAACTTCCAAACAAACTTGTTGTGAAGATTTACGAAAACTCTGTTAATGCACATAACATTTCTTTTCTTTTCCAGTTTAATTTTTTGCATTAAAGCAAGGAGAGTAGATGAATTACTTTTAAAACAAGCCTGGTTTTCACATAGAATAATTTCAGTTTCTAAGTAATTCTTAAGTATATTGTTCAGGAAAAGCGAAGAATTTACTAAAAGGACTTAATATTGTAATTGTCTTTGGAACTGCCTTCAACCTATAGATCGGTAATGTAGCACCACAACACACGAGGACAGGACATATTAATAATCAAAATAACTAACCTATATTCAACTACAACTAAAATATATTCAACTTAAAGTAAAATATATTCAACACAACATGTAGAGATTAAATGAATACACATAATTATACAGAGTGATATATATACTTGAAAACGTTCTTACCAATGGTGGCTATGAGAAGCAGTATCACCCAAACCTGGAATTTATTGAAAAAACAACATCCAATTACTTGTCTCGAATAAACTTGTCAGATCAGTGTGTATGCGAGTAAAGCATAATCATTGTTATGCTGAAAGTGTTAAAAATAATTGTGCACATAATGATATAGTATTGTTGATAAATATTAACCTGGTACGCGTTATCTTTTGTGTCAGACCTTTGCCAATACAGTTCGTCATTGATTAGCACTGAACGATCAACTTAGGTAAAGGTCTCAAAAATCTATTCTTTAAAAAACAAATCTGTTTATTTATATATATTGTTTTGAAATATATCAACAACCTAATGCAGTTGCATGTAAATAACATATATTCCTTTTTGTCTGTTCAAATTGCATTCATTCTATGAATATAGATATATCAAAACACGACACCAACATGTGTTTGTACCGATTAATTTTTAGGCTTTTTGTTCATAATGTAAGGCATTGGTAAAAATTTAGATTATTTCAGATAATTAATTGTTTTACCAATTTAAGTTTCACAATTTTATGTTTAATCAAAAGCATCATGTATCATATGCAATAAACATGATTTACTTTTCTAAAGAAATATCAAATATTGATATTTACGGATACGTACAGATACGATGTTACAATTTATTTTTTATTTTAGTAAACCTGACAGAAGATTTCTATGTGGGTCAGATGTCTCTGATCTAAAAACAGGAGAAACATCATGCATTTCAATATTTTACTAAATTATTTATAATGACCAAAAATTTATTTGTTAGAACAAAAATACACCTGCCAAAATGCCACATTTCATAAGATTTAACATTGTTATGTAAATATATCTGCTACTAAACGTGTATTTTTCACATTTGTTAAAAAGAATGTTATACTTCAAGTGTTTTTTTTTAATTTCGCAACAGCGAGCAAGGGGTCAGTATACTAAAAGTTATACAACTTTTAAACTAATATTTCAGTTATAAGTGCATCATAACATACTAATTACAAATGCAGGAACAAAAAACAAAGTGAATAGTCCCCACTACAGTTCCATTACCTTAAAGAAAGTTAAATATATTTATTCCAAGCTTATACATAAGAGGAAGTGTTACATAAACGTTAACAAACCAAAACTCAACGAACATACTGAGTGGATCTAAAGTGGTCATAATATAATGATATAAAGATAAAAAAAAATTGAAAATCTAAATTATATTAAAAAAACTTACCTGTTGCAGCACATCCATGTCTAGTTGGGATCGCATACATGCATAGATGGGAAAAATAAAAATAATACACTTAGTGGAGAGTCAACGCGAAACAATTATAGACTAACAGTTGTTAACATGGGCATGTGGTTTCTGTAAGTCTTTACTGAACAGTGCACATGCTCCAAACAGGAAGAGAAATAACGCTCTGTGCTATTGGTCAATGGTTTTACATGTATTAACTACATACTATCCAGGATAAAAGCAGTTGCAAGATTCAGATCTCAAATCGCTTATTTAGACATGTCCTAGCTTTAGAAATGACACGTGTTAGTGCCTGCACTCCTGTATATTGATTGTTCAATGACCACGTGGCACGTGCTACGTATTAAAAAAACAACAAACACCTCATTAATGGCAACATAATCCTACTTTACAATTGGACATTAATGTCTTTCCATTATTTTCATTGTAACTATGCTTGAGAGCCAGTAAAATCCTTAATGTACAACAACAAGGACTATAACGGGAACAATAACAACAATCCGCCCGCCCAGTCAGTCTATAAGTCCGTTCAGTCAGTCATGCTGTCCAGTCAGTCAGACAGTCAGTCAGACAGTCAGTCACTCAGCCAGCCAGTCATCAAGTCGGTTCGTTTGTTGATCCAGTCACAACAGAATCGTCTTAATTTTCAGCCGCAGCAGCATTGTCTTCTTAAATTCCACCAGCAGCAACAGCAGCAGAAGAGCAACACCTTCTTGTTTTTAAGCAGCTTCATGGTCTTTACTTTTGGCAGCGGCATTATATTCATTTTCCTAAACATTATCAACTCCCTTTAAAATGATAGCAACAGCATCATCTTCTTTCATTCCACTAGAAGCAGTCTTCCCGTCCTGATCAACAAAAACATTATCATCAACATCATCTTCATCAAATTATCATCATCTTCCCATCCTGATCAACAAAAACATTATCATCAACATCATCTTCATCAAATTATCATCATCAATCATTACATTACCCATTATCAGCAGAAGCATAATCAACATCATCATCATCCTCATTGTCATCATCCCTATCACTGTCATCATCATCACCAATCATTACAATACCCATCACCTTCATCAAAAGTAGCAACATCATTAACAGCAGTCATCGTAATTATCATCATCATCATTATCATCCCCATCATCAATGATCACAATACCTATCATAATCAGCAGCAACATTATCATTAGCAGCAAAATCATCATCATCTTCATCATCATCCTCTACATCATCTTAATCCTAACAGATCACAATCATCTTCAGCATAATGATTATCATCAACATCAGTATTATCTTTAGCAACAGAATCAATGGCTGCAGCAACAACAAGAACAGACTAAAATGATTTTCATAAACGTTATAACAATCACCAATCATTAATTATATAATCAACATAACTATGACAATTTGAAGAACAATTAATTTCTCTTCTATTTCTAAGTAATTGGAGAACTTATAACTCCAGGTAAGGAATGCGTCTTTTTTAATTCCAATACGAGAATATCAAGTCTTGTAGGGAACTAACATTAAAACAACTTTAAAAATTCTGTCTAGTGTATAAATGACAATTCATACATAAAATTTGAAACAAAAAACAAGCTCCCATCCCACTTTAACGCAATTAAAAAAAACTGTGTTCAGGTATTTCCACCATGTTCAGAAACAGCAAACATTGTGTCTTTGAAATAATTAAACAATGGATGACAAAACATTTACCCTAACTGTGGTATCCCAATCCCACACTCCTAAGAATGGGTTATGATTATGTATACATTTATCTTTTTTCAATAACTAACCAGTCATAAAATAATTAAAACATGATCAACTATTCACACAAGTATATTATGTCAAACTGAAAGTTAACCCAAACAACATATACGCTTGTTTATTTTGAAAAGATCGTGCCTGTGTAGACTGCTTTAGCCTGTAATCCATGGGCATACGCTGCAAATATACTTAAAGCTGTTTCCAACAAAATCAAAAATGTTATGCATTTTTTTCAAATCATATACATGTATTAAGAATGAATGGGTTAACCACCATTTTGTCCTTAGACAATATATTTTTCTTTTCATTTATGAGCTTTATGCAGGAAATAGTGGTTTTATGCTAATATAATGTCATGTCCTAAAACAATAGGAATGCAATAACAATATTATTAGTTCTGAAAAGAAATGTTCCAACCATTCATTAAAATTAATAAAATTAATAAGCTATACTGCATTGCCAGAATGAAACCTTTGAAGTCACAATTTCAGGAAAATTTAGGTTGAAAATACCTAACAACCAACACATATATTTAAATACTGGGACTTTAAGTAATACTTGAGGCTGACATTGAACCAAACATCTCGGTCTTCCCAAAGACATTCTGCTGCAGGCATTTCTGTTTCAAAGATTAACATATTTTTTTTTCGTTTTAGGAACGAATTAGAAAGAAATAAGTTTTCCTTCGGGTTACGCCATCACTGTTAAGATGGTCACTAACGTGTGACATCAGTGCACGATATTTTCGTGCGATTAATATTGGTTTGTCCAAGTCATTCAGCTTTGGGTTACCGACAGGTTTAAATCGATAATTAATGTGATAACTTACATGTGTTTTATTTTGTAACTTCTCTTAAATGGAGAGTGTGAAAAGGCATGTTTGCCAGAAACGAGACAGAATTGTCAGAAATGAGGCAGTATTGCCAGAGATAAGACAGAATTGTCAGATATGAGGCAGTATTGCCAGAGAATAAGACAGAATTGTCAGATATGAGGCAGCATTTCCAGAGATGAATATATCAGATGTAAAACAGGATTGTTTCATACCATACAGAACAAAGATATACTTTGTATACTTTTAATAGAGTTGTTTTTCAAGCATATTCACTAATAGTTTCCAATTTTTACGTTTATTTCTACAGATGCATAAAGATGAAATTGAGGCATTACCAGAAGTTTGGTAGAAAAAGTGGACCTTCCCCCGGATCTATTATGCAAGACCAGAGCGGATAATACAGGTTGGAAATATGAAAACAGTTTTTCTCGCTGGGAGAAGTGGGCAAGGTGTAACGATTTTGGGAATGGGGATATCTTACCTGCTAAGGCTTTTCCTTGTGCAATTTATTTGGCTTCGTTGATACAGACAGCAAATACTCCTAGTCCTGTGATTCCTGCATTTTATGGAATCAAAGGGTTTCATGAAAGTTTTTTTTTATATTAAATCACCAACAGATTCAAAATTGGTTATGAATATTTTAGAATCATCCAAAAGGTTATTGGGAAAACAGACAGTTAAAAAAGAACCTTTAACAAGGGAAATATTGTTCGATATGTAAAATCCGTTGTATTCTTTAAGAAATTAAAAAAATCAGAGAATCATTTGTGCATGTCTTCTAGGTTTTTCAGGATTTATAAGAAGTTCTGAATTGGTAAACATTAAAGTTTCTGATATTGTATTCTTTCAAACAAATATCAATTTTTGTAGAAAGCAGTGAGACTGACAAATATGAGACGGGTCTTGGATAACAATAGATAAAACCGGAACAAGTTTATGACTGGTTGTTAATATTCAGGATTATATTTCATGGTCGTCACTTAAAAATGATTAATTTTTATTTTGAATCTTAACTTGTTCAAAAGAAAAGTATTCAATGAGAAGAATTAACATGTCATATACGACATTACGTGAAGAATATTATCAGGGCTCAAAAGCCGCATGTTAAAGACGTTAAGCAGTATTGCTTACATACGTTAAGATCAGGTGGTGCAACTGCTGCGGCCAATAAAGGGATTAAAGACAGATTATTTAAGAGACACGGCCGTGACAGTGCGAAAAATGGATAAGTTAAAGACAATTTAAGAGAACGTTTATCGGGAACTTAATTGTTGGGACTATGAAGTTGTAAAACATTATTTAGAAGAGTTATCTAGAGCTGGTGCAAAATGAACAATGTACATGTAATCGTAAAATAATATTATTGATATTGATTATTGATATAATTATCGTCAACATTGAACCATTATGTTTAAAAATTTCAGAGAAATTTTAGATCAATTTTCACGTTCTTTTAAATGTCATCGGTTACCCAAGGGCTTCGTTTACAAATTTCAATTTAATATTGAAAGTTAAATTGTGTTGTGTTTTTTTTTAATATAATTTGACGGAGATAACAGAGGGAAATATACTTTATTTCGTTTAAGGCGAATTAAAAAGAAATTATTTTCCCTTAAGGTTACGCGGTCACTGTTAAGATCGTCACTAAAGCGTGACATCAGTGCACGATATTTTCGTGCGATTAATGTTGGTTTGTGTAAGTCATTCAGCTTTGTGTTACCAACAGGTTTACATCGATATTTTTTCTTCTTTTTGGTTTAGAAGTGGAAAGTAAATGGAAATACAGTATTGGTAGAGTGTGAATAGATCTGTAATTGTGGAATTGTTGTATGGCATAAAGGTAAATGATTAATTAAGATAATATAATGATACGTTGTGAGATATGAGATACGTTGGACTATATTGTATAATTGATGAATTTTATCGGTTACCTAAGGGCTTCGTTTACAAATAACAAATTAATATTGAAACTTAAATTGTGTTGTGTTTTTTGTTTAATAAAATTTGACGGAGATAATTGAACGAATTTCATTTTCTTGTAAAAATGTTTACCCTAGTAACTACACAATGCTCGTTAGAAACACTACATCGTAGAAAACAACTAGATAAAGTGTACTGTGCAAGGTGGGTTGGTAATAGTACGGACATTGATACGATAGCGTAAAAGGATGTATTTTATTAGATCTGGATACATTGACAACATTTAAGAACACACTTACATTCAGTGCAACGGGTTTTGTTTATGATGTGCTGCTTAAAAAGTGTTTTAGATTGAGTTTATTTTTTATTGTCAAACTTGTTTTATTTATTTTAAAAAATGTTAACCAAGTTTTATATCAATTATATATGCATATTTTATCTAATGCATGCATGAAAATAAGTTGAAGTAATCTTTCGTAACTATCCAGCGGTATCCGGATTCTGTAGATATGACCGAGGTGTTCCGAGTGTTAAAGCACCATCGTGTTTGTAAGATACATATCCACCGTCGAACAAATATTTAAAGTTAGGCAATATTAATGCGTTTTTGTTCAATAATAAATATTACTAGAATCCGGTTGTAGCTTTGAAATATTGCACTTTGCCAGCAAAACTAGTTTTATAATTTTCTTTCCCAATATACAAACAAAGATCGATGGGAAAACGAGGGTGACACGGCCTCGCCACCACCTACATAACAGTTTTAATGAAAATCATATATGAGTTCTACATAAGTAGTCTAATAACGCGGAAGCAATGGATTTAATAGATACCCTTTGATATCTTAACAAGATTTTGGTGTTGAGCTCCAACAATTTTTGTTCTAAAAATATATATTATTCAATGGGACAAAAGTTTTACAGAGTCATTAAAGTCGGATAATAGAAACTATTTAACATACAATACGTTCTTTATTATTGCAATTTTAATAAAATAAGGTCTAAACGAATTGCTTATAAGTGCTACCGGATGGGACTAAAACAATATTCCTTAAAAAATAAATCCGAGTTACTAATTTTGTCAATACGACACCCGTATGAACTGAATCTAATTTCTGATTGCACCATTCTACATCAATTGTCAGATAATATAAATAGTGAGATGCAACGCTTTAATTGTCAGATATTTCCAAGTCAATAAATAAGCACGATGAGGATTTAAGGTAAAACTAGAGTCAGAGCTGATTACCCGGATGTATAATGTAAAGTGATCTCAAAGGTACGTGGTCGCGTGATTTTTTAGCTTTTAATTAGCTTACTGTGCAGCGTGGCACGGATAGAAAATGCATTTTATAATGACAAGTTGAGTGTTATGCTTTTCCCCTATATGCAGGCACCAATTAACATCATTTCGCCGGAGCGTTTTATGTAACATCTTTTTGAATGCATAAGATGACAAAAATACCCAACTGTCGGATACCACCTTTATTATTAGAATAATGATGTTCATCTCTGTCTATGTCTATGTCGTGGCCCGGGATCGAACCCGGGGTCTCCCGTACCTGGAGCCGAAGCTCTACCGATTGCGCCGATAATAACATCTATTTTATTATAAAATTATATGATTTAATTTTAACTTAAATTAGGTCTAAAATAAATGCTTTCTTGTGGTACCGAATTAAGCCAAAAATACACTGAATTTAAAAACTACTTTCTGTTATTTTTCGTCAACACTTCACCACTGTGATTTGAATAAAAAATCCCAAGTGCGCCATTTCAGAGAAGATGAGATGAAACGAATGACCTGCGTCATACATAACCTGTTACAGAGTCGCAGAAGGCAGTGAAGCCGCAGGCGGGATATCGCAAATGTATCGGCCTAGTAGATAGTCAGTTGGAAAACTCCCGGGAGAGATTCACGGAATGGATTCTGTCCACCTTGCCAAAATGACTGGAATGGATGTTGTGCAGGGGCCTTCTGTCCTAACCCTACCCCTCTCTTACAACCTTACAATCAAAACACATCAACACATAAGGTTCGATACTTCTGATGATCTCGCCTCCTTATGCTCATTTACTCATACGGTCGTCCAGGAACATAAATATTAGACTCATTAACTTTTCTTCTGATGTAAACTCATCTACGTGGTTTTATTTATTATAAATAACCATATAAACATTTCATCTTCACCCACAATATATGTTTGAAATCTTTGCCCGATGCTTTCGTCCAACTACTCTGGACATCTCAGCAGACTCACTGTTTCGTCAATAGAAGGCAAGAACGACGTAATTACAGATGTGTCGATGTTTGGAATGGCACCGTCCCTGTTCAATGCCGGTTTGCGCCCCGTAATGTGGATGTACTCTTCACACTCCATTTCACATCATTTTTAACAATAAGGGGAAAGTTCATATCATATCATATCATATCGTTATATTAAAGGATTTAATCACTCTATGCCCTGAAAGGGAAACTACATCTTTCCTGGTGCCGTAGCATAGTACTTTTACATTTGATAACAAGAAACAATGATGCGGAAGCATCAAAGGTCACCGTTGAGCTAATGCCCCAAAGTGGTACATTTTGCCTAATAAAAAACCATCGAAACAACAGCAAAACCGTGTAGTTGTTAAAAAGATTCAAACATGATAGTGCATCATTTTACAGTCACAATGCAGTTTTTGTGTTTGCACAACTAAATACGTGATTGTAATAACTCCATTTATCAATGCACCAACATCTGTCTGTACGATTTTTTGATGTTACAGTTTCCATTTGGGAGAGGAAGAGAATTAGCTCGAGATAAATATTTGTTATATTAACTCATTGGCTAAAGTATGTCTATATTTTTACTCTTTCCTATGACTTGTATAAGTTCACCCTGATTCTACCTACAAATGATACACGATAAAAATTAAAAGTGAAAAAGTAACGATTAACAGTCAACAAAACAACAACAACAACATAAAACTAAAAATGATGCTACATTTTATGTTTGATTTTAAAAGTATTAATGATAAATATTTATATATATAACATATCAAATATAATAGAAAGAAGATATACAGCTATTCAGAAAATGTAAACAGGAACGAATTGTTTATTTGCTCAATACAGGAGATGGTTTCTAACTTCTAAAACAGAACAAAGTAAAAATAATCGGTAATCCTGATTATGAAAGAGGTCTGCAATGCAACAAATTGTAACGATACAACCAAACATAAAAATACGTCAACAAGTTGTTAATAAGATCAATAACAAATAACAAAAATGGCCCAAGACAGATTTAGCAGTAAGAAATGATCTTTGAATGCAAGGGAAGACGTCCAGATAGAACATACCAGAGTTTTACTGTGGTTTGTACATAGCACATTGTTGTAACAAATACAATAAAACAAATCATAGATATAGATATGGCACATAAACAATTTTAAATGACTGGTGAGTTTATACAATCTGAACTGAAATAAAATCTAATGTACATGTAATTATGCTATCTACCACACATTAATAATTATCGAAATGTCTATGCATAAAAGCGCCGTATTTCATTTGTTTAAAGAACATAGCGCCATCCGTAGTTCTTTTCCACAAACGATTACATTTACATGTAGAAGCAGTGCTAAATGTGCAATATAACAAATCATCTTGATAGAAACTATGCAGCAAGTAGTGTTAATCGTTATCAGACAAGTTCCAAATGAGTATAGCTGATCTGTATCTACACTATTTACATAAACATGATTAATGTGCGTTGCAGTAACATTGAATGTGTGGCAAGACATACCATCTTGCATCAAGTTCTTGGCCAAATTTCTGTAGTCCCTACATGGTTAAGCGCTAGCTAGTGTGGTGTGAAAGGACGCCGATGTTTGCACTTGAAATGTTCTCTCTTGGAAGTCTTGTAAGTCGTTCTTGATACGGCTGACAAATTAAAGCGTGTGTCAGAGAAATGCACACGCACTAGTTAGTTTTATCCAAATTAGCCCAAAAGTTAGTTTTATCCAAATGAGACCAAA
Organism: Sinonovacula constricta; assembly: GCA_007844125.1. NCBI lineage: Eukaryota > Metazoa > Mollusca > Bivalvia > Cardiida > Solecurtidae > Sinonovacula > Sinonovacula constricta. The sequence continues at coordinate 46,166,299 of CM017567.1, read as the reverse complement.
AAGAAACAATAAATGCCTTCCAAATGTTAAAGACAATCACTGGAGAGTCGAGTACTGTGACTCGTTTTTCTCTATCTGCAACATCTCGTACGACTTGTCCTCGATATTATCAGCTCGATCTGTAAGCAGGGAAGTATTTTAAAGTATATTATATAAGGTTAACAGGAAGGTTGGTTCAGTTTAAACATATTTTATTCATATTTAGGGTTAAGCAACATGTTTAACAGCTTTCCTGATCTACTTAATGACTTAGTAAGTTACCCGAAGATAAATGTCATAAGCACACACTGATGCAAAGTAATGGCAATGAATCGAACAACTTCAAGGTGGAAATAAAAAAATATGACAAGGTTTTATACAAAATATGAACATATATTAACATTTAAACAAACAATCTTTGCAAGATCAACTTAACGAATATTCATAAAAGAATAATAAACATAATCGGTCAATATTCATTTAACTAAGAACTTATCGACTTTATTTCCGGGTTACAAGGGAACATTGATAAGTTTCAATTCATTGTTTTTTTCTGTTTCTTATAAAGAAAGAAAACCGTATTTGTCACATATGGCTCAAGTACCCGTAATTTTTTAACAGCCCTCGTACATGTATAAGAATATTCAGTAGGGTGTGCAGTTCCGACGAATATATAACACTTTCGACATGTCAAGAAAATAATTGTTCAATAACACAAATTTTATCTAAAACTGTCGGTAATTTAACGTCTTTGTGAACGTTTTTGTTCACATAGAAACATTTGTTCGTCTGTCTGTTTGTCCCATTCCAGGTTTATGATTGGAAATCTTTCAAATCCACTAAGCACAGTAATGTTTCTGCACTATACTGATGTATGTAGCTCAAAATTATTTAAATTTGTACACCACGAAAGGTCGTCCGTACGTCCATCCGTCTGTTTGTCCGTTTGTCCGCTCGCAATTTTGTGGCGAGTAACCCTGTAATTAATCATTTAAATTTCTTCTTATTTGCATGGGTGATTGTTATTGATATGTTATGCACAAAGCGGAGAGATCGCAAATAACTGTGTTCGTTACCACAGTAACTGTCCGTTTGCTATTGTTATTTAACAATTCTTGTGCGAAAAGATTCCTTGTCATTTATTATGTCTAGTCAATATCAGATGTAAAATATCTTTAATAGATTCTGTACGCAGCAAGTGGTAAACGGCTTGTAGGCACACCTGAACAACTTGTCATATCTTGTTTATTTTAAACTGTCCGTTAGGATGACTAGCAGGTTTATAGCATGTTTTGCATTGTTTTAAAACTGTTCGTCGTGTAAATCGAGAAAATATTTCTTTAATTATTTAACGTTTATAAATTTGGTTCCGATTAAATTTAAGTTTGTGCGAATATGACATAAATAAAGCATTTAAGATAAAAGTATATTAGTCAAGTCAAGTCAAGTCAATATTATCAATAAACAGACAAAGTACTTTTGTATCATCATTTATAGTATATATTTCAATATTTCAATGTTGACGTTTCTTCTCGTTTAATAAACTTGTGAAAATTTTCAGACAATACGAAAATTAATATTAATATTTAATCAAATTCTGTCAGAATGAGCGAAGTTTCTTGGAAAATTATGTATTCAAAGTGATCCGACGCAGTACTAAAATAAATGCACAATGCATCTGTATAATTGTTTTGATCTGATTGAGTGTATAGTTGTATGCTGAAGCTGAAGTTACTGTATCCTGATTAACATAAATATGAATATAGTAGTGAATATCTGATATATACACATTTAAATTCAACGACATTGTACATGCTGTTCCACCAGTGCCTCATTAATCTGTATATTAGGGTCAAATATTAAATATTCCAGGATTTAATCCTTACGCATACGAAAACAACTATATATTGCCCAATGCATGAAAATGTCGTCTCACTCAAAGATTGTGGGATGGATACATTAGGAAAATCTGCCTCTTTACCTTATACATTAGTGCTTATTCTTTATAAACGCTATGCAGTGAAACGATAATCCCATGAACTCAATCTCGCCTTCTATTCCTGCTCTCGATGAACACGTGGTTTGTAAATGCATAAACGAAGAATAGAGCAAGATAGACATTGCCTACCATTTGCTCCAGCGTGTTCCCAATAATCATATCATAAACAACAACAAACAACAACAAAAGAAAAAAGATAAATACAAACTTGTATTTCGGTAGGGAATGTTACTTCTCAGTGCCTCCAACTTGGCCTCTAACTCTGACCTACGAGACCCCAGTTTGTTAGACTGGGAATTTAGCTTGTTAAGCTGTGTATTCAGCTTGATTAACTGTGTACTCAGTTTGACTAACTGTGAATCAATGCTGGCCATTTCTTTCTCCACTTTCTCAATATCCGACATGTTTGAAGTGATGCTAAACAACGATCGGTTCCCTGTCAAATTAAGATTTTATTTCAATTAAATTATTACATTTTACTTTGTACAGGCAGGAACTGCATTTTATATTAAATTGTGTTTTATATAATATCAAAAAAAAAGTTCAGTTAAACGGAACAAACAGATTAAAAAAGGATTAACACATTATTTTGCAAACGTTAATTAACACATATTTTCATAATTGAATTATTAATGTATGAGTGACTGGAGGTCATTAGAAAATCACACGCTGAACAAGGAAAAGGAGTAAATACAAATACTTGTTCTTTAAAACTTAACCGGTTAGGAAAATAATCACAGTGGTTTAGATTTGCTAATACTTACCGCTGCTGATCCCGCGGTTTCTGGAAAAAAGAACTCAATTGGAAAAATAGTAAAGGGAACTTGATTTCATTAGCGTTACCTGGCAGAGAATACAACAACTATTCCACTGTTTTGTGTACACGTTTTAAAATTAGTCATTAATATAACCATACACATGAAAACAATATCATTTTCTTTTTATCAGGAAATATCTTGTTCGTGAAGCAGTAATTAATAATATATTACAATTAAAAGAATCGGATAACATACTAACCAAAACAATTCTGATGGTAGATGAAAAAAATGCATTTGGTTTACAAACATTATGCAAAAACCCAGTGCTTGCAATGTTGTTATAAACAAATGAACAGAAACAGCTTGAAGTTGTGTTCTATTACCTTTTTCTGTAGCACCAGAGACCAACGCCAACAAGAGCGCCAATGATCACCACAGCAGCCAGTGTAATGCCTACAGCTGCCCAAACATAGTTCCGAGGGGTTTCTGGCACAACAAGAGGTGGACCAAGTCCGTTTGTACTACCGGTTTTGATGATACTGATCTCGCAGCTGAGTCCCATAAATCCAGACACACAACTAAAACAGTGACCATCTGTCTTATTGCATGTTCCCTCCTGACAATTCTCTGGACAAGTTACTTCACAATTCTCACCATAGAAACCTCCAGGGCAAGTCGTGCATTGACCATTTGTGTAAGTACATTCTTGGCAGTGTGTAGGACAAAACAGTGTACAGTTGTTTCCGTAGAAGCCGCGTTTACAGGAGTCACAGAGACCTGTGGTTTTGTCACAAGACAATTGACAGTTAGTTGGGCAAGTCATTCCACATTTGTCCCCATAAAACCCAGCGCTACATCGTAAACAGTTCCCCGATATCCTTTCACATTCTGATAATTCACAAGTGGCCTGACATTGCAAGTCACATTCGATTCCATAATTTCCGTCAATACATTGATCACACCTGTCTCTATCATATTTTGAAGTAAAATTCTGTCTACAGCCAAAAGAACAAAGGTTTGTTTCACTTTGACAACCCAATGAATGACCCGAAATATGGCACCCATTGGAACAGAAGCAGGTGTCAGAAGAGTTGCAAGATTTACAGAGTGGATTACAGTGTTGACATTGTTCGTGGACTTTGTCAAGGTACAATCCGACTCTGCAAGATGTACAAGAACTTGAAGATTTACACGTTAGACATGTCTCATTACATTTTACACATTGATAAGATTCTGACAAATAATAAGCATCCTGGCAAGACGTACAGCGATCAGCGCTTGACTTACACATTACACATGTCTCATTACATTTAACACATTGGTGAGATTCTGACACATAATAACCATCCTGACAAGATGTACAATAATCAGCGCTTGACTCACATGTCTTACAGTTACCGGAACAAGCTGACTGACATTGGTACAGGGTCGTTGTAGAGACATAGCCATCCCTACAGTGTGTACAGTTGGCAACACCACCACCCCGTTGAGCATCAACACACCTGATACAGTTATATGGGCACTTGTTGTAACATTTTCCGCCGTGATATCCATCCTTACAGTTGCCACCACACTCTCCGCTGCCATCAGATAGACACGGTACAGAGCAACAGGGACATTGTACTGTGTCGACACACTGTTCAGCTTGTGGACTTTGGCTTTGGCATTCAGCAAGACATGCTGTTTACACGATAAACATATTTTATGTTATGTACTCTATACAGAAAAAATGCACAATTGTAAACGTATGTATAAATATTATTATGGTTATAGGATCAGTAAAGTAATATAATAATATCATAAATAAAAGAAGCGCCAGAGAAGACAAACACGGTTATAACGAGACGATAATGTCCTCAACAGAGTTATGATTATAATGCATGTTTTTTAATTGGTACGTTTTAAGATGTTTTAAAAAGTCGTTATTTTTTAATATTTTCCGATTAGGTATGATGATAATTGTGTTAAGAACCATGTCGAAATTGAGGATTTTGATATTTCTAAATAAAACTAAATAAGTGACAATGGCGAAGACGAATTCGAAGTGGAAAAGAATCGTAACTAATAGAATAACCAAAGCCTATAAACTTTAATCGTGGTCACAAAAATTATATTTATAACAAGAATATTATCACCTGATTTAATAGATAAAAATATTTATTGTATTTTGTGTATATAATATGATGTCAAATGGCGTCAAACACAAATGTTTAAGTAAATATAAATAAGTATAATCATGTTAAAATTTAATTCAAGGTGTAACAACATAAAAATCTAACGGGTATCAAATACTATTAATGATAATTGCCCCCAAGACTATATCGCGTAGTCAAAGTCAAATCATGAACTAATCTATTCTTATTCATATGCACATCTGCTGTACAGGCTGAGGTAATGTCAAAAATGCCGGCAAAATGCTTCTTTACGCAGAAAGCGATAGAGGCTGTGGCCATATTTGAACAACTTGATGTGTCTTGTTGTTTTTGTGCTGTCGGTTATCGTGAGCAGCATATGCAAAGCACGGTTAATTTTGATAAAACATGTTTTTTTCTTAAAAATAGAAATAGAAATTATATTTGGATATATTTAATGTTTATTGAGTTTCTTTTGATAAAATAAAATGTTAAGCGCTGGTGTGCTGTAATTTGAATTCACTAAAACGGATTTGAAAGTTGTTGTTTACTGACATTTGGCTTTACGCTGTTTAGCCATCACCGTTATTATTGCGTTATTTATGCAGGTGTCTGTTTAGATTTCGGTCTCAAACCAGCGAAATGATACTTGTAATGCAAAAAAAACATTTACAACAAATGAAAAACCGGCTAAATAATATTCCTTTAAAGATCAGCCCATGTTCTTGTAATTTGTCTGTGATTCACTTGTTTAATGTCTATCACAATAAAGACTTTTATATATAAAAATATATATTATACCTCATTTGCATACGCCCTTCTATATTTAATATGACGTCATCCAGTCCATAAATCGCATATTGACCGGCTACCCGGTCCATAATTCTTATACAGACTGCTTATGACGTCATCCAGTTTGTTTGACTGTTTAAACGCGACTTTCACGACGTGCGAATTTTACGACAACACAAACAGACGATATTGTCAAAATGGCTTAGTCAGTAACTTAGTGATTCGCCCCTTTATCGGAGACAGATTTAGTTAAACTCAGCGAATCTGAGGACTAAAAAAACACCAAAACCGCGACAAAACTGAAGCTCTTTCGAACATATCTAGCAGAAAAAGGCCACGATTCTTCCTTTGAAACCTACACGAACGAAATTCTTAAAGTCCGGGTCTTTTGTCTAGTAATATTTACTATTTAGTATGATCAACAAAAAATGGAATATTAAAAGAAAAGAATGATTTTTGCTGCATCGCTTGAAAATAATGAAAAAAACGAATAGGGTTTGAGATATTTCACACACTGAACAAATACAATTATTATTTGAAAGCAAATTATATTAAAAATAAAAGCAACAAAAGGGATAAAAGGATTAAGATTCGGTATAATATAACAAATAAAACATGGCCTTGCGGGCAATATGCAAGTTTACGGACTGGTTGGTCAGACCTCGGAGGGTATATGGCCCTCAGCTGCGCTTCGGGCCTTATTCCTTCCTCGGCCTGACAAACCAGTCCGTAAACTTGCATATTGCCCTCAAGGCCATGTATTATTTGTTATATATATGTGTGTGTGTGTGTGTGTGTATATATATATGTATATATTAAGCAAATGTATACTTTATTTCCGCCTTATACAAAATTCTCTTTTTTTTAAAGACGGAAATAAATATCCTTTGCTAAGTTGAGGACGTTTACATGATGTTGACTTAAGAGATTTGAAATTGATTACATTGGGCCATCTACAAAAATAGTTTCTAAAATATTTCCTCCTTATTTTTAAATAACTTGGGCAAACTAATAGAAAGTGAAATTCCGTTTCTACAACGCCCATGTTGCAAACTGGACACAACGTTTCTTCTCTAGGAAAATGTATATACCGCCTTGTTTCGATAGCAAGATTGTGTGAAAACACCTTAAATCTTGAAAGAGCTGTTCTGTGTCTGACATCTTGAATATTATCATTGTAAGAATTAAATCGTTCTTATATTTTGAATATGTTTCTAATCTTCTAGAATTATGCAAATCATCCGTCCATGTTTGAAAATAAACATCAAATATCCTCCGCTTGATAAGATGGCATGGTATTTCAATATTGACTGGTTCAGCCAAATATCTCCTAAGTCATTTTCCTCTAAAATGGTTTTAATAAACGATGCCCAGTTATTGGAAGTATTAAAATAATCCTGATAGACATCTTGTTTAAGCATTAAATAAGCATTTTTTTATCAGACTATTAATGTCAGAGTTAATGATTTTTATCCAATACTTAATCAATCATGCTTTCCTTATTACGTGTAGTGGGAATCTACCAACTTCGCCGCATAAAGCTGATATATTAGTTAATTTCTTTACTCTTAATATTCTTCTTAAAATTTAGTATGAATGTGTTTTCTAGATCATTGCATGGATGAGTATTTAGTATGAATGTTTTCTAGATCATTGCATGGATGAGTATTTAGTATGAATGTTTTCTAGATCATTGCATGGATGAGTATTTAGTATGAATTATTTCTAGATCATTGCATGGATGAGTATTTAGTATGAATGTTTTCTAGATCATTGCATGGATGACCTTGCTTCCAAATAACTTACTATTGTAGGCAAATCAATATCGTACATAATCGTAAGGAGCTTATAAAGTGCAAAAGATGCATATTAGGCTATTGCCTTCTGACTCCTATTCGAATGGTCGTTTTTAAATAAATTCATACCTAAATATTTGAAAGACTTAACACTATTTCTAATTTCCCCCCCCCCCATATATATATATATATATATATATATATAAATATATATATATATATATATATATATATATATATATATATATATATATATATATATATATATATATATATATATATATATATATATATATATCGATATATCGTTAAAGCGTACACAAGTCTTTACCGAGCCGTACATTTTTACAGCAACTTTTTGCCATATAAACGTTATATTTAAACTCTATCAAAACAGCGTTCATAATCTGCAGTTCATCTAGTTTAAAATTATTTGATTTCGATGCTGGCTCTTTTATCGTGTTTATTTTTTATTTTGGCCCAAATCTGTTTCGGGTTCGTGCAAGCTAACTAACTAACCTTTTGACTGGTTTGAAACCTATATTTCTTAATTGCTTTTCTCTTTTTTGTTTTATCGTGTTCGCGCTTGCACAAATATTTTTATCTTTGCTTTTGTTTTGTGTGTACTCGTTTTTCTTTTTAACAAATTCTTTTGGAGCATCTCAACATTCCGAGTTGGCTTGTTCCATTGTATTGTTTACAATTACACGACTTGCGCGTAACAATGAAAACTTCGTTTTAACTTTCATTCATTCGCATAGTAAATTCCGATACCGCGTGATCGATATCAGTAATGTCAACCAATGAAATGAATTCAGCTACCCTAAACTTACTATCTAGGTCAATCATATTTTGGAAGCGTGGGAAAAGAAGACTCGTCCATTTTTTTTACATAGGTTGGGGCACCTTGTTTGTCATTGCAACTTTTACTGTTTTCTTCAGGTGCGCGAGGTTTTAAGCAAAATAATACTTATTAAAATCTTGAATTTTCAAACATGTGTGTAAGTTATCCACAGTGCTTGACCCACTCTGGGATAAAAATGTGACTTTTCCATCAGTATCATTCAAATTTCTTCCATTTAGAATAAGTAAACCCGCGTTCATACACAATTACAACCATATCCAACCATATCGGTCGATCGTATGATCGCAGTTTTGTCTTGAAGGAAAAGTTACATTGTCAGCAAAACTTAACGCATATTCCCATGTCGACGGGAACAACTTAGCATAAACTTCAAACCAACATTGTTTTCACACTTTTCTCTTGTGTTTTTATGTAAATGGTTTAATATTAGGACAATGATTACAATTTACCTTTGTCGCCTATCAAACGTTAGCCAATTAAGGTAGCGAAAACCAATACAATTCTTTATGAGTGAAGAAGCGGCTTTTTATTTTCACCAATCATTCGTTGATTGGTAGGTGGGGCAATTCTGGAACAGTTGACTACTGGAATAAATTTGTCATCGGGGTGAACAACATTAATACCGAGTTTTCTTATAAGTACCCATCGCATGTTTTCTAAACATGGTTATAGTTTGATTTAACATATTAAAATGTGAATGAGCTTCGTCTTGTTACTGGCTATTAACATCATAACAATATGTAAAGAAATTGTACCAAAGACCAAAACTTGAATAAATAAAAAGTTAAAAAGAATAATACAAAACAATATATATATTATATAAATAAGAAGATATAAATAAATAATAAAAAATAACTAAATGCACAATGCATAACCATATAAGTTCATGTCAGTAAACTGAACTAAATGAATAATTAAAAGTAAAACAAATACTGTTCAAAAATATATAAATTAAATACTACTGATACTAAAATATTTAAGCATATACAGGGGTTACCTCTCTAGAACAACAACCTCTATTGAGCAACTAATTTATCGCCTTCAGTAAGATGTTGCTTAAGAAAGGGATTACTGTATTATATTTTAAACTAAATTCGTGTTCTTTTCCCTGCTTGCTTTTGCGACCCCCTCCCCACTCCGCAAATGCAAGGTTAGAGCTCTGTCAACCGGTTAAATAGTCCATTTGGCCCAAAATAATGAAGATCAACGAAAAATCTGTAAAGGCACAAACATTTCTTTTCTATTCCAGTTTCATTTTTTTAAACCAAAGCATGGAGAAACAATGTCTTAAGAATAGTCATTTTTTAAATCAACATGGCTTTCACATAGAATAATTTCAGTTTCTAAGTAATTGTTAAATCTATTGTTCAGAAAAGATGTGAAAAATTTACCAAAGAAACTTAGTATTGTAATCGGTCTGTAATTGTCATTCGAACTGCCTTTATTCTTATAGATCGGTAATGTAACCCCACAACACAAAATGACTTAAACTAAAATATATTCAACACAACATATAGAGATTAAAAGAATTCACATAATTATACAGAGTGACATATATACTTGAAAAAGTTCTTACCAATGGTGGCTATAAGAATCAGTATCACCCAAACCTGGAATTAATTAAAAAAAACAAAAAAACTTCCAAATAATTGTCTGGAATAAACTTTTCAGGTCGACAGGTGTGTATGGAATTAAAGCTTAAGCTACGTTATGCTGAATGTCTTGAAAATAATTGTGCACATAATGATGTAGTACTGTTGAAAAATATTAACCTGGTACGCGTTATCTTTTGTGTCAATACAGTTCGTCATTGATCAACACTGAATGATCAACTGAGGCAAAGGTCTCAAAAATATATTCTTTGAAAACCAAACCCGTTTTCTTTTTTGAAATATATCAACAATTTAATGCATTTAATGTTAATAACATATAACCCTTGTTGTCTGTTCAAATTGCACTCATTCTACATCATTTCTTGATTTAATAAATTGTAAAATTAAGAAGTTTTATTTACTAACGCTCTACCAATTTGAATACTGAGCAATGTGATGTATGTAGTAGGTTTGTTCATAAGGAATGTGTATCCATGTCAATATTTATTTACATTAGATTAAGGACAGATGAAGTAAAGAAAACCCTTAGCAGTTGTAGAATAAAAAGGAAAAAAGTAACTTTTCATATAAAATAATGATATAATAATGTGTGAGAACAAACCCATATTGCCTCATAACTTCAGTGTTAGCACTAGAGATATATTGACTGAACAGACTGTTCACCTAAACAAGGGCTAAATAAAGAACATTTTGTCAAAGAAAATTAAACATATTCAACCCAAGTTTATAAATAAGAGGTGTACGTTAACAAACCGAAACTCATGTACATAACCGAGCATATTTTAATTGGTCATAGTTTAACGATATAAAGAAAGATTAAAAGAAACAAAAAAGAAAATCTAACATATAAAAAAGGGGTCCAACTTACCTGTTGCAGCACATACATATCTGGTTTTGATCGCATACACGCATAGATGAGATCCATAAAAATAATACACTAAGTGGAGAGACAACGCGATGAAATGATAGACTAGCAGGATCTGAATCGTTACATTATCTAAACAGGAAGAGAAATAACGCTCATTTTTATTGGCAATGGTGGTACATGTACCACTAATCGACACTATATTCAGTATGAACGCAGCGGTAAGGTTAAGATTTAAAATCATTTATTCAAGCCTGTCCTAAGTCAGCTGGAAGACCTTTTCACATGAGGTCCTTTTTTCCGAAGATCTCAAACCCACGCGGTGAGAAGCAAATGAGTCAGAGAAGTTACAAACAGGCGAGTCTAGCGGAATATATTACTCCAAGTAAGGAATGCATCTTTTTCATTCCAATACGAGAATATCAAGTCTTGTAGGGAAGTAAAATTAAAACAACTAAGATTCTGTGTTGTGTATAAATGAAAATTTAAGATTTGTCGTCTTGTTTTATAATAATGGGATCTTAGATGTCAGGGACAGATGTGAAGGGGACCGCAGCCACTACTACAATTCTCGGATCATTCAAAATACATGTTCATTTAATATAATTAGCCAAAATGCCATTCTTATAGATAATACTTAATGCTTTGAATGGGTCGGAAACCAAATGATTATATTGTTAAGTCATAACAAACCTGCCGCATAATTACCATTTGAAACAAAAACAAGCCTTCACCCCACTTTAACGCAATTTAAAAATAATCTGTGTTCAGGTGTGTTCACCATGTTGCCATAGAAAAGGCAAGCATTGTGTCTATCTTTTTTTAATACTTTGATTTGGGGTGTTAGTGGCAATATTAAGGTTAACTGTGATATCCTAATCTCACACTCCTAAGAATGTTTCAATAACTAACCATTCATAAAAGAATAAAAACATTATCAACTATTCACACAAGTGTATTATGTCAAACTGAAAGTTAACAAAAACAATATATGAGCTTGTTTATTTTGAAAAGAACGTGCATGTGTAGACTGCTTTAGCCCGTAATTCATAAGCATACGCTGCACAAATGTGGTCAACATAATAAAAATGTTAAGCAAATTTTTCAAATCATATGCATGTTTTAAGAATGAACAGGTTAATCACCATTTTGTCCTTAGACAATACAATTTTCTTTTCATTTATGAGGTTTAAGCAGGAAATGAAGGTCTTATGAAAATCTGAAATGCTAATATAATGAAATGTCCTGAAACAATAGGAATGCAATAACAATATTATTAGTTTTGAAAGAAATGTCCCAAGCATTCATTAAAATTAATAAGCTATGTTGCATTGCCAGAATGAAACCGTTGAAGTCACAATTTCAGGAAAATTTGGGTTGAAAATACCAAACAACCAACACATATATTGAAATACTGTGACTATACTGTACTTGAGGCTGACATCAAACGAAACATCTCGGTCTTCCCAAAGACATTCTGCTGCAAATATTTCTGTTTCAAAGATTAATATAATTTATTTCGTTTGAGGAACTAATAAGAAAGAAATTATTTTCCCTTAAGGTTACTGCTAAGATGGTCACTAAAGCGTGACATCAGTGCACGATATTTTCGTGCGATTAATATTGGTTTGTGTAAGTCATTCAGCTTTGGGTAACCGACAGGTTTATTTCGATATTTTTGCTGCGGTAAACACGACGCTTAGTGGTTAAATTGTACACTTGGCATGGCCGAAATGGATGAAGATAACCCTTCTGCTCAGCAAACATCCGAGTCTTCATTAAGAGAAGTTTTTTTAACTAAGACAGCAGCGACAGGAAGTAAGAGCTCTGCGTGCAGAATTTCAAGGGAGATGTGCAAAGTGTTGTCAACGAAGTGAAGATGTTGAAAACTGAAAGGGACATTTCAGGGCGTTTTCAAGGTAACAAAGTACAATATGAATTCAACAGTGAAATGTGCAGTACGGTAGCATGTAGCATGTACAGTCAATGGGTTATCAGTCCCTAGAAGGGTTCGTCTGATATTAAAAAAGACTAACTACTTTCTGGTTTTATACCTAACGCACAAAAGTCAATTTGGATCTCTGTTCAGATTTTGGAATATTTGGGAATTGTATTAAATTCAATTTTTGGTATTATTTATATTCCGGATCGTAGATTGGTAAAAGCAAGTGATACTATTCTTGAACTTTTCAATGCGCACAAATTTCATAGACGGGTTATTGTACGAAAAGTTGCTAGTATTGTCGGGCAACTTATTTCAAAGTCAGTGGTGTTAGGTCACGTGACACAGATTATGATATTTAAGATTTAAGATATTTAAGTGCGGATGTACTTACCGCCGTTCACTGGGATTCATATACTGTTCTTTCTCCAGAGTCCATAGGACAATTATTATTTTTTGAAAGTCTAATGTCAGTTTGATGAACGGCAAAAATTTATTTCAACGTCAAAAGAGTTCGAAGATAGTATACTCTGATGCGAGTAGCACGGGTTATGCAGGGTACGAAGTGGCGGCTATAAATGACGTTTAACGGTAATTGGGATTGTAAAGAATCAATCCATTCTTCCACTTGGAGAGAACTCGAAGCTATGTATAGGGATTTAAAGTCTTTAGCGCATATTGTGGCTCATGAAAGAATTAAATGGTTTTCTCATATTTAAGCCGTTGGTACGATAGTAAAACAGGGCTCTACGAAAGAACATTTACAAGACATATCTCATAAGATTTTTCAGTTTTGTTTGACAAATTCAGATCAGAAAATGAAAAAGCTCATTATTTATAAAAAAAATTGTTGATTTTGATGATTGGGGACATCTCTTTTATTTACTGCAAAAACGTTTTGATCAATTTGAGATTGACTGGTTTGCTTCAGAATATAATCCGAAAGTAGTTCGTTTCTATTCCAGATTTTGGAATCCATCTTCTACAGGCGTAGATGCATTTACAGATTTTTGGATCAATGATTTTGGATATTATGTTCCACCTATTCCCATTATTAACAGAGTATTGTCAAAGATGTAATCCGATAAAGCGAAAGGTGCCTTGCTGGGAATCCGTCGATTCTGGCCTATTCTCAGTCAAAATGGGCATTTTGTGTCTAGTGTTAAGGATTGGACAGATTTGCCGACGAAAAAAGAGTTTTATACTCGGTGTACGTCCGGGAAAGGAATTTTTGGCAATATAGATTTAAAATTTCAAATGGTTGTTTTTCAGATTTGATTTTTTAAAGGGAGATTAATGTGATTACTTAAATCATGTGTTTTGTAGAGTTATTTCCCTTTTATGGAAAGTGTGAAAAGGCAGGATTGCCAGAAACGAGACAGAATTGTCAGATATGAGGCAGTATTTCCAGAGATAAGACATAATTGTCTGATATGAGGCAGCATTGCCAGAGATAAGACAGAATTGTCTGATATGAGGCAGTATTGCCAGAGATAAGACAGAATTGTCTGATATGAGGCAGTATTGCTAGAGATAAGACAGAATTGTCTGATATGAGGCATTATTGCCAGAGATAAGACAGAATTGTATGATATGAGGCAGCATTGCCAGAGATAAGACAGAATTGTCTGATATGAGGCAGTATTGCCAGAGATAAGACAGAATTGTCTGATATCAGGCAGTATTGCCAGAGATAAGACAGAATTGTCTGATATGAGACAGTATTGCCAGAGATAAGACAGAATTGTCATATATGAGGCAGTATTGCCAGAGATAAGACAGAGTTGTCTGATATGAGGCAGCATTGCCAGAGATAAGACAGAATTGTCTGATATGAGGCAGTATTGCTAGAGCTAAGACAGAATTGTCTGATATGAGGCAGCATTACCAGTGATAAGACATAATTGTCTGATATGAGGCAGTATTGCCAGAGATAAGACAAAATTGTCAGATATGAGGCAGTATTGCCAGAGATAAGACAGAACTGTCTGATATGAGGCAGCATTGCCAGAGATAAGACAGAATTGTCTGATATGAGGCAGCATTGCCAGAGATAAGACAAAATTGTCAGATATGAGGCAGTATTGCCAGAGATAAGACAGAACTGTCTGATATGAGGCAGCATTGCCAGAGATAAGACAGAACTGTCTGATATGAGGCAGCATTGCCAGAGATAAGACAGAATTGTCTGATATGAGGCAGCATTGCCAGAGATAATACTAAACTGTCTGATATGAGGCAGCATTGCCAGAGTTAAGACAGAATTGTCTGATATGAGGCAGCATTGCCAGAGATAAGACTAAACTGTCTGATATGAGGCAGTATTGCCAGAGATAAGACAGAATTGTCTGATATGAGGCAGTATTGCCTGAGATAAGACAGAATTGTCTGATATGAGGCAGTATTGCGAGATAAGACATAATTGTCTGATATGAGGAAGTATTGTCAGAGATAAGACTGAATTGTCAGAGATGAGGCAGTATTGCCAGAGATAAGACAGAATTGTCTGATATGAGGCAGTATTGCGAGATAAGACAGAATTGTCTGATATGAGGCAGTATTGCCAGAGATAAGACAGAATTGTCTGATATGAGTCAGTATTGCCTGAGATAAGACAGAATTGTCTGATATGAGGCAGTATTGCCGGGGATAAGACAGAATTGTCAGATATGAGGCAGTATTGCCAGAGATAAGACAGAAATGTCTGATATGAGGCAGTATTGCCGGGGATAAGACAGAATTGTCAGATATGAGGCAGTATTGCCAGAGATAAGACAGAATTGTCTGATATGAGACAGTGTTGCCAGAGATATGACAGAATTGTCTGATATGAGACAGTATTGCCAGAGATAAGACAGAATTGTCTGATATGAGGCAGTATTGCCAGGGAATAAGACAACACAGTCAGATATGAGGCAGTATTGCCAGAGATAAGACAGAATTGTCAGATATGAGACAGTATTGCCAGAGATAAGACAGAATTGTCTGATATGAGTCAGTATTGCGAGATAAGACAGAATTGTCTGATATGAGGCAGTATTGCCAGAGATAAGACAGAATTATCAGATATGAGGCAGTATTGCCAGAGATAAGACAGAATTGTCTGATATGAGGCAGTATTGCCAGAGATAAGACAGAATTGTCTGATATGTGGAAGTATTGCCAGAGATATTACAGAATTATCAGATATGAGGCAGTATTGCCAGAGATAAGACAGAATTGTCTGATATGAGGCAGTATTGCCAGAGATAAGACAGAATTGTCTGATATGAGGCAGTATTGCCAGAGATAAGACAAAATTGTCAGATATGAGGCAGTATTTCCAGAGATAAGACATTATTTGTCAGATATGAGGCAGTATTGCCAGAGATAAGACAGAATTGTCAGATCTGAGGCAGTATTGTCAGAGATAAGACAGAATTTTCAGATATGAGGCATTATTGCCAGAGATAAGACAGAATTGTCATATATGAGGCAGCATTTCCAGAGATGAATATATTTGATGTAAAGCAGGATTGTTTGATGCCATACAGAACAAAGATATACTTTGTATACTTTTTATAGAGTTGTATTTCAAGCATATTTACTAATTGTTTCCTATGTTAAACGTCTATTTCTACAGATGCATAAAGATGAAATTGTGGCATTACCAGAACTTTTGGTGGGAAGGGTGAACATACTCCCGGATCTCTTACGTAAGTCCAGAGCGGATAATACACGTCGGACATGAGAAAACAGTTTTTCTCGCTGAGAGAAGTGGGCAAGGTGTAACGGGTTTGTGAGTGGGATATCTTACCTACTAAGGCTTTGCCTTTTGCAATTTATTTGGCTTCGTTGATACAAGCAGCATATACGCCTAGTCCTGTGATTCTTGCTTTTTATGCAATCAAATGGTTTCATGACTTTTTCATATCAAATCACCAACAGATTCAAAATCAGTTATGAATATTTTAGAATCATCTAAAGGGTTATTGGGAAAACCGGCAGTTAAAAAAGAACCTAAGTCATAGACCGCGCCTATAGAATACTAGCACGAAGGATCCCAAACAAAACTAGACCAATTGTAGCCAAATAATTATGGTACTAGAGAAAGAATCCGCACCATAGCAAGTGCACCGGAAGTGAAAGACGCACTAAAACGAACACAGCTTGGGATCGGCAGAAGGAAAAGGAGACAGAGCTTACACGATTGGGACCATACTGTGCATAAACAAGAGACTGACAAAACAGTTTGTTAACGGAACCATGGAAGATATCAAGTATAGTGATTAAGATTGCCAGGAGAACTGTGATGTCAAAATATTATCCTGGAACGTGAATGGCTTAGCCAGAAAAATAAACGATTTAGACTTTATTGATTTACTAATCGAAAACGATATTGTCATTTCTATATGAAACTTGGCTATCAAAACATACACATGTAAATTTAGAAATCCCAGGATATCTTAGTGAGCATATATATCAGGCCATAAATTATACAATACATCAAAAGGGCGCCACAGTGGTGAATTTCTATGTATTAAAAAAGCGAGTTACAAAAAACACATATCAATTATTGACAAGTCACAAAAAAGAATTTTGTGATAAAATTTGAAATATCATACAATATATTGAATGAAGATCTATATTTAGGGGCAGTATATATACCACCACTTGGTTCAAAAGTATTGAACGATGAAGATTATAATTTTTTTTCAGTAGAATAGAATCTGACGTTGCAAATTAATCCAATATAGGAAAATGTTTTATTATGGGTGATTTGAATAGCAGGGCAGGAAATCATGAAGATTATATATTATTTGATAACTATCTTAATGCTGATAACGAAGATCCGAATGAGTACAGGTGTACACCACGAATATCAAAAGACCACGTGATAGATACACACGGTAAACGCCTGATTGAACTTTGCAGTCTACGGGGCTAATTATAGGTAACGGTCGACTAAACAGTGATCAAGGGGTGGATGAATACACATTTCATTCCAAGAACGGATCTAGCGTCGTTGACTACTTGCTCCTAAAACCAGAAAATAAACAATGTATAAATGATTTTCAAATAACAGATCCTAATGAATTTTCAGATCATTCTGCTGTGAAAATACAATTAAAACGAAACATTAATACAACTAAGGAAAAGACACACAATTCAAACATCCAAAAACCAATACAATGGAGTAAAGAAAATATAGATAAATTACATACATTTTTTCAATCTAAAGAGCCAACAATGACATCAAGTTTAACAGACGCAAACTCAAGTATTAATGAAATAGTCGACTCATTTATAACACTATTGCAAGAAGGAAAAGAACAATTACAAGAACAATACCCGGTATATCAAAATATTAACCATACACATAAACGAACTAAGCAAAGATGGTTTATTGAAGATTGCTACTTCGCACATAAACGATTCAAAGTAACAAGAAATGCCTTTATGCGAGACAAAACTGATCAAAATAGACAAAATTATATCGATGCCAGAGCAGAATATAATCACATAAAAAGAAAAAGGAAATACAGGTTTAAACAAATGGAAAGAGACGATCTAACAGAACTAAGTAAAAACAATCCGAGAGCATTCTGGAAAAAAAATAAAACAGTAACAAAGACAAACGAACATTTATCAGACAGTCTTTCTGTGAATGATCTTTTTGAACACTTTAAGTCGCTGTATACAAGTGAGAACCAGGTTAGTACAATACCGGATCTTAACGAGCAGAACGCAGATGTTTACAATAATTGTGTTGACGCTGAAATATCCAGAGAAGAGATAAAAAAAGGCGGTATCGCACATCGCACAACACTCACTATATGCCTTGCACAAACTATTTATAGTATATAATCAATTAGACCCAGAAACAAAACAAAAATGTAAACTATTTGACACACTAGTTGCAGCAGTCCTTAATTATGGAGCAGAAATACATGGATACGCAAAAGCTCAAGATACAGAACGCATACATTGTAAATTCCTGCGAAGAATACTTCATGTAAGAAAATCTACAAATATCAGTGCTCTGTATGGTGAATTGGGAAGGTTCCCATTAGAAATTCAACGTAAAATTATAATGATAAAATATTGGAGTAAAATAACAAAGTCTAAAGATAACTCGACCATTAATAAGATATATAAAATATTAAGAAATGATGCAAACAATGGGAAAACACACGGAGGATTGAATTGGGCATATCACATAAAAACAATATTAAAAGAGATAGGCCTATACTTTATTTCGTTTGAGGAACGAATAAGAAAGAAATTATTTTCCCTTAAGGTTACTCAGTCACTGTTAAGATGGTCACTAAAGCGTGACATCAGTGCACGATATTTTCGTGCGATTAATATTGGCTTGTGTAAGTCATTCAACTTTGGGTAACCAACAGGTTTACATCGATACTTTTTTTTTTCAGACGTGGAAAGTAAATGGAAATATAGTATTGGTAGAGTGTGGACAGATCTGTAGTTATGGTATTGTTGTATGGCATAAAGGTTTGTGATTTATTTACGTAATAAAATGATTAGTTAGTCAGATACGAGATATGTTGGAATATATTGTATGAATTGATGAATTTTATCGGTAACCCAAGTGCTTCGTTTACAAATTACAATTAAATATTGAATCTTAAATTGTGTTGTGTTTTTGTTTTATACAATTGGAAGGAGATAATTGAAGAAATTTCATTTTTCTGTAAAAATGTTTACCCTAGTAACTACACAGTTAGCTCCCCTTTAGTGCTCGTTAGAAACACAACATCATAAAAAACAACTGGATTAATTTTATTGTGCAAGGGTGTGTGTGTGTGTGTGTGTGTGTGTGCGAGGGGGCGGGGGGGGGGGGGGCGGGTAATGGTACGGATTTTGATAAGATAGCCTAAAAGGATATATTTTATTAAATCTAGATATATTGACAATATTCAAGTACAAAAATTTACGTTCAGTGCAACGGTTTTTGTTAATGATGTGCTGCTTAAAACAGTGTTTTAGATTGAGTTTATTTTTATTGTTTAACGTGTTCCAGATTCTGTAGATATGACCGAGGTGTTCCGAGTGTTAAAGCACCATCGGGTTTTTTAAGATATATCTGCACCGTCGAACAAATATTTTAATTCAGGCAATTTGTTAAATAATAACTCTGACTATAATCCAGTTGTAACTTTGAAAATTCCACTATGCCAGCAAAACTAGTGTTATAATTTTCTTTCCCAATATACAAACAATGATCCATGGTAAACCTAGGGAGGCACAGGCTCGCCACCACCTACAGAACAGTTTTAATGAAAATCAGTGAGTTCTACAGTAGTAGTCTAACAGCGCGGAAGCTATGGAGTTAATAGATACCCTTTGATATCTTAAAAGGATTTTGGTCTTAAGCGCCAATAATTTTTTGTTCTTAAAATATATTTTATTCAATGGGACAAAAGTTTTACACAGTCATTAAAATCCGATAATATAAACTGTTAATTTAACATACAATACGTTTTATATTATTGCAATTTTAATAAAATTAGGTCTAAAATAATTGCTTATAAGTGCTACTGGATGCGACCAAAACACTATTCCTTCAAAAATAACTCCGAGTTACTAATTTGGTCAATACTACACCCGAATCTAATTTCTGACTGCACCATTGTACATCTTTTGTTAGACAATATAAATAGTAAAATGTATTGCTTTTATTTTCCGTTTTTTTTTCAAGTCTATAAATAAGCACGATGAGGGGATTTCAGTAAAAATTAGATGCAAAGGTCAGAGCTGATTACCAGGATGAAAATGTAACGTGATCTCAAAGGTACGTGGTCACGTGATTTTCTTATCTTTAAACAAACTAGCTTACTGTGCACTGATAGAAAATACATTTTTGTAATGACACGTGGCGTGTTATGCTTTTCTAATATATGCAGGCACCCTTTAACATCATTTCGCGGGATCGTTTTATGTAACTTTTGTTGAATGCATGAGATGAAAAAAACACTTCACACTGTCGGATACTACCTTTAATATGAGAATAATGATGGTTATCTCTGACTAGGTCTATGTCGAACCCGGGGCCTCCCGTACCTGGAGCCGACGCTCTACATATTGCGCCGATAATAACAACTATTTTATTGGTAAACTATATGATTTTCTTTTAACTTAAATTAGGTGGTACTGAATTAAACCAAAATATACTGAGTTTGAAAACTACTGCCAGTTATTTTTCGTCAACACTACACCCCTGTGATTTGAATAAAAAATCCCGAGTGCGCATTCTTTTTCCGAACGCGTGCAGTAACTTTAGACTGCGATGCTGAGGTGATACTATTGACCTCTGTCATACATAATCTGTTACAGGGCCGCAGAAGGCAGTGAAGCCGCATGTGGGACATCACAAATGTATCGACCTAGTAGAAAGTCAGTTGGAATCATTATACTAAATGATTTAATCACTCTATGCCTAGAAAGGAAAACTACATGTTTCTTCGTGCCGTAGTACTTTTACATTTGATAACAAGAAAGCATTGATGCGGAGCATCAAAGGTCACCGTTGAGCTAATGCCCCAAAGTGGTACATTTTGCCGAATGAAAAAAACATCGAAACAACAGCAAAACCGTGTAGTTGTTAAAAAGTTTTAAACATGACAGAATATCATTTTACCGTCACAATACAGTTTATAGTGTTTGCACAACTAAATACGTGATTGTAATAACTCCATTTAACAATGCATCAACAACTGTCTGTACGATTTTTTGATGATACAGTTTCCATTTGGGAAAGTAGAGAATTAGAGTGGGATAAATATTTGTTATATTAACTCATTGGCTAAAGTATGTCTAAATATAGTGAGTTTGCTATTTACTTTTTCCTTGTGTAAATTCAACCTGATTCTACCTACAAATGATACACGAATAAAATTATAAGTGAAAAAATATGATTAACAGGCAACAAAAACAACAACAACATAAAACTAAATATGCTTCTACATTTAATGTTTGATTTAAAAGTATTAATGATAAATAGTTATGTAACATATCAAATATAATAAAAAGAAGATATACATCTGTGCAGAAAACGTAAACAGGAACGAATTGTGTATTTGCTAAATATAGGAGATGGTTTCTAGCTTCTAAAAGAGAACAAAGTAAAATGAGCGGGTAATCCTGATTATGGAAGTTGTCTGCTGTGCAAGAAATTGTAACGATACAACCAAAAAGAAAAATAATACGAACTGATCACATAAGAATTAACGTCAAAAAGCTGTTAATAAAACAATTAAAAATTTAAAAAATGACAAAAGAAAGATTTAGCAGTAAGGAATTATCTGTGAACACAAGGAAAGACGTCCGGATAGAACAGACCACAGTTTTACTGTGGCTTTTACATACCACATTGTTGTAATAAATACAATTAAAACAAATCATACGTATACATATGGCACATAAACAAGTTTAAGTGAATGGTTTGTTTATACAATTTGAACTGAAATAAAATCTGATAAACATGTAATTAAGCTATCTACCACACTTTATTAATTACCGAAATGTCTATGCATAAAAGCGCCGTATTTCATTTGTTTAAATAACATGGCGCCATCCGTAGTTCTTTTCCACAAATGATTACATATAGAAGCCGCGCTCATGCGCAGAGACGATAAAATCGTGCACATGTAACAAATCATCTTGATAGAAACTATGCAGCAAGTAGTGTTGATCTTTATCAGACAAGTTCCAAATGAGTATGGCTGATCTGGATCTACACTATTTGCATAAACATGATCAATGTGCTTATCCAGTAACATTGAATGTGTGGCAAGTTGCACCATCTTGCTTAAGGTTTATGATCAAATTGCTATCCTCTCAACGCGGTTAAGCTAGCTGATGTGATGTGAATTACCGCCGATGTTTGCACTTGTATTTTCCACTATTGGAAGCCCCTTAAGTAGTTCTGGGCACGCCCGAAAAAAATAAATGTTATTATTATATATTATTATGTTAAAGAAATAAATCTGCAGTAGTTACCCTTCAACAAATCAAATTACAGGAACAATCTCTGCAACATCTCGTACGACTTGTCCTCAACATTATCAGCTCGATCTGTAAACAGGGAAGTATTTCAAAGTATATTATACAAGGTTAACTGGAAGGTTTGTTCAGTTTAAACATCTTTTATTCTTTTAAATAGGCTTGGACAACAAGTTTAACAACTTTCCTGATCTACTGGATGACTTAGTAAGTAACCGGAAGATAAATGTCAGAAGCACACACTTACACAAATTAATGGCAATGAATTGAACATCTTCGAGGTGGAAATAAAACTATGACAATGTTTAATAAAATATATAACCATATATTAACTTTTTAACAAACAATCTTTGAAAGATCAACCTAACGAATGTTTATAAGACAATAATAAACATAATCGGTCAATATCCATTTAACCTAAAACTTTATTTCTGGGTTACGGATAATGTTGATATTTTTGATTTATTTGTCACAAATATGTATAAGAATATCCAGTAGGGTGTGCAGTTCCGACGAATATGTAACACTTTTGACATGTCAAGAAAATAATTGTCCAATAACATAAATTATATTTTATCTAAAACTGTCGGTAATTTAAGGTCCTTGTGAACGTGTTTTTGCTCACATGGAAACACGTGTTCGTCTGTCTGTTTGTCCCATTCCAGGTTTATGATTGGAAATCGTCCATATCCACTAAGCACAGTAATATGTGCACTATACTGATGTATGTAGCTCAGAATGATATACATTTGAACACCACCCGAAAGGTCGTCAATGCGTCCATCTGTCTATTTGTCCGTGTGTCCGTTAGCAAGTCGAGTAACCTTTTAATCACTGATTGGAATTTTTTCATATTTGCATATTTGCATGGGCGATTGTTATTGAAATGTTATGCATAGAGCAGAGATATCTCAAATAACTGTGTTCGTTATAGAAATAATTGTCCTTCTGTTATTGTTATTAACCAATTCTTGAGCGAGAAACTTCCTTGTCATGTATTATGTACAGCCAATATAACATGTAAAATATCTCTAATAGGTTCTGTCACAGCAAAGTGGTATGCTACTTGTAGGCACAACTTGTCGTGGCTTGTTTATTTTAAACTGTCCGTTATAGTGGCCAGCATGTTCAAAGCATGTTTGTACTGTTCTAAAACTGTTCGTCGTGTATAACGAGAAAATATTTCTTAAAATATATAACGTTTATAAATTTGGTTCCGGTTAAATTTAAATTTGTGCAAATAGGCAAAATAAAGCATTTAAGATAAATATATTATCAATATACTGACAAAGTACTTTCCAGTTCAAAAGCGAACTTATCAACGAAATTTGAGATATTTCTTTTGCGCCATCATTTATAATATATAATTCAATGTTTGACTTTTTTCTTTTAATAAACGTGCCTCATTTTTCAAACAATACGAATATTAAATATAAATATTTAATCAAATTCTGTCTGGATGAGCTAGTTGTCTTGGAAAAATGTTTAGACGCGGAACTTTAATGCACAATGCATCTGTATAATTATTTTGATCTGATTGTGTATAGAGTTGCATGCTGAAGCTGAAGTTACTGCATCCTGATTAACAACCCGTATCAGCACTCCCTCGCCAATTAACATGGACCCCTTTACCTGTGCTTAACACTTCGGACTATAACACAAAAGGATCCCGAAATCATCGTGTGCCGACTAACCACCACTTTCAAACTGTTTATTATATGTAGTTTGTCGGGCTTACTCATAATGAAATTTGGAAAAACTAAAATTTGTGTGTAGTAATATTTTGCTTTCATTTCATAAATTACTCTTACACTATCTAGGAAAAGTTCTTACCTTATGGGTTGTATCTATTTTATGAACGTGTTTATAGGATATAAAATGTTTTTATTTATAAATTTTTTATATATTTATTTATTGCCAAATGCATGAACATGTCGTCTCACTCAAAGATTGTTAGATACATTAGTAAAATGGGCCTCTTTAGCTTATAAATTAGTTTTTGTTATATATTAACGCTATGGTCTGAAATCACAACGATTCTTCTGAACCCAAACTCACCTGTCAAATCCTGCTCTCGCCGAACGCGTGGTTTGATAATACATAAACAGAAACTAGATTGGCATTTGCTACCATTTGTTCCAGCTCGTCGCCAATAACCACAAACAACAAAAACAACAAGAAAAGAAAAGAAAAATACAAACTTGTATTCTGGTACGGTATGTTACTTCTCAGTGTTACCAACTTGGTCTCTAACTCTGACCTACGAGACGTCAGTTTGTTTGACTGTGTATTCAGCTTGATTAACTGTGAATCAATGCAGGCCATTTCTTTCTCCACCTTCTCAATATCCGACATGTTTGAAGTAATGCTAAACAAGGATCGGTTCCCTGTCAAATTTAGATTTTATTTTAATTAAATTATTACATTTTACTTTCTACAGACAGTAACATCATCATATATAATATTGTGTTTTTATAATATCAAAACTATTTCAGTTAAACGCAACATACAGAATGTAAAAAAGGATCAACACATTATATTGCAAACGTTTATTTACAGACATTATCTTAATTGAATTATTAACGTATGAGTGACTAGAGGTCATTAGAAAACCACATGCTGAACAAGGAAAAGGAGTAAATACAAATACTTGGTCTTTAAAACGATACCGGTTTAGGAAAATTATCGCAGTGGCTTAAATTTGCTAAGACTTACCGCTGCTGATCCCACGGTTTCTGGAAGAAAGAACACGATTGGAAAAATAGTAAGAGGAACTTGATTGCATAGTTTTACCTGGCAGAGTATACAACTTGAATTTCATTGTTTTGTGTACACGTTTAAAAATTAGTCATTAATATAATCATACCCATAAACACGGTATCATTTTCTTTCTATCAGGAATTATCTTGTTCGTGAAGCAGTAATTAATAATATATTACAATTTAAAGAATCGGATAATATACTAACAAAATATTTTAGTGGTAGATGCAAAAATGCATGTGGTTTACAAGCATTATGCAAAAACTCAGTGCTTGAAATTTTGTTTTACAAACAAATGAACATAAGCAACTTGAATTTGTGTTATATTACCTTTTTCTGTAGCACCAGAGACCAACGCCAACAAGAGCAGCAACTATCGTCACAGCAGCCAGTGTAATGCCTACAGCTGCCCCAACAAAGTTCTGCGGGGTTGCTGGCACAACAAGAGGTGGACCTAGTCCGATTGTACTACTGGTTGTGATGATACTGACCTCACAGCTGAGTCCCATGAATCCAGGAACACAACTAAAGCAGTTACCATTTGTCTTATTGCATGTTTCATGGTCACAATTCTCTGGACATGTTACTTCACAGTTCTCACCATAGAAACCCCGAACGCAAGTCGTGCATTGACCATTTGTGTAAGTACATTCTTGACAGTGTGTAGGACAAAACAGTGTACAGTTTTTTCCGTAGAAGCCGTGTAAACAGGAGTCACATAGACCTGTGGTTTTGTCACAAGTCGATTGACAGTTAGTTGGGCAATACATTTTACATGTGTCCCCAAAAAATCCAGCCCTACATCGTAAACAGTTCCCCGATATTCTTTCACATTGTACTGAGTCACATGTGGCCTGGCATTGCAAGTCACATTCAATTCCATAATTTCCATCAATACATTGATCACACCTGTAACTATCATATTTTGAAGTAAAGTTCATTCTACAGTCAAAAGAACAAAGGTTTGTTTCACTTCGACAAACTAATGAACTGTCTGCAATACGGCACCCATTGAAACATAAGCAGTTGTCAGATGAGTTGCAAGAGTAACAGAGAGGATTACAATGTTGACATTGCTCGTGGATTGTGTCAAGGTAAAATCCGACTCTGCAAGATGTACAGGAACTTGAAGACTTACATGTTACACATGGCTCATTACATTTCACACACTGATAAGATTCTGACAAATAATAACCATCCTGACAAGATGTACAGTTATCAGCGCTTGACTCACATGTCTTACAGCTACCGGAACAAGCTGACTGACATTGGTACAGGGACACTGTAGAGACATAGCCATCCCTACAGAGTGTACAGTTGGCAACACCACCACCCTGTTGAGCATCAACACACCTGATACAGTTTTCTGGGCAACGGTTGTAACATTTTCCGCCGTAATATCCATCCGTACAGTGGCCACCACAATGTCCAGAGCCATCAGATGGACACGGTACAGAGCAGCAGGGGCATATTACTGTGTCGAAGCACTGTGGACTGATGATTTGGCATTCAACAGGACATGCTGTTTATACGAAATGCATATGTTACTTTGTATTTCGTACACTATAAAGAACAATACACACGTCTGAACCAATGTATAAGTATAATAGATATAGGTTCAGTGTTGATATATAATAAAGTTAAGACAAAGACAGTAATATCGTGACAATAATGTCCTCAATAGAGTTATGATTATAATGCATGATGTATTCAATGTTACGTTTCAATGTGTTTTAAAAAGTCGTTACTTTTTAATATGTTTTATTGAGATATCATGCCTTGTAGTGGTTTTAAGAATGATGACGACGATTTTGATATGTCTAAATAAAACTAATAACAGACAATGACGAAGACGATTTCGAAGTCGAAAAAAAACATAACCGATAGAATAAACAAAACCTGCAAGTTTTCCTTTTGGTCACTAAAAGCATATTTACAATAAGAATATACTCACCTGATTTTACAGAATAGAAATATATTTTGTTTTTACTGTCTGAATATGGAGCCGAATACAACAAGTTATAAAGTAAATAGCGTATAATCATGTTAAAATTTAAATCAAGGTGTAAATATATAAAAATCTTAGCGGTATAAAATACTATTAATGATAATTGCCCCCGAAACTATATCGCGTAGTCAGAGTCAAATCATGCACTATTCTATTCTTATTCATATGCACATCGTACTGTACCGGTTGAGATAAAGTAAAAATGCCGTTAAAAAGTTTCTTTATGCAGAAAGCGGTACGGGCTTTAGGCATATCTGAACAACTTGATGTGTCTTGTTGTTTTGTGCTGTCGGTTATCGTGAGCAGTATATGCAAAGTACGGTTGTTGTTGTTAAATAACGCGTTCTTTGTAAAATATAGAAATTATATTGCGATATTTGTAATGTTTATTAACTTGATTTAGATAAAATAAAATGTTTTAAGCGCGGGTTGGCCGTAATTTGAATTCACAAAAACGGCAATTGTAGGCCCTTGTAAGCATTTGCTGACCCTGCATTTAAGCACCTTACTCGGTCCTAAAGCCGACTGACCGTTCCGAGGCGGTAACTGTTGGGTTTTGTCTATTTTATATCATTTCTTGTCACAATATTGTTGCTATTTTACAACTGGTTGGCATGCGGATACCTTTGTCATATATGGTACATTACTTAAAGGATCTTGTCATATATTCTTGTTCATGTTTACAACAATGTTGCCGGTGCAGTGTGGCGATTGTAAGAAATCTCTCCGTATGTTGTCAAATAATAAATCATATCAGGATTGTTACGTGCATTTTCATTTGACTGTACACAGGATGTTACAATCATTTACACGTCTTCTCTTGTTATTTGTGATTCAATTATTTAATGCCTTTTACAATCAATACTTTTCTGTAGTTTGTCTGAAAAAAAACTTATCCCTTTACCCAAATTCAATTTCGAAAGCATTTTAATCATGCCACTTCTATCTTTAAAACTTCTCTAGGAATAAGTTATCATTTAAACAGTTTTCTTATGTTCAAATCAAATAAAATATATGTATTGCATGGTACATGTATTGTATTTTAAAGTAAATCCGTTTTCTTTTCCTTGGTTGCATTTGAGACCCCGTCCCCACTCTGGAAATACAAGCTTAGAGCTCTGTCAACCGGTTAAACATTCCATTTGGGTGATTCAGGAAAACTCTGTAAATGCACAGAACATTTTTTTTCTATTCCAGTTTAATTTTTTCTACCAAAGCATTGAGAGTTAATATATTACGAATTAACTATTTTTAAACCAACCTGGATTTCACGTAGAATAAGTTCAGTTTCTTAGTAATTGTTAAGTCTATTGTTTAGAAAAGAAGTGAAAAGTTTACCAAAGCAACTTAATATTGTAATTGATCTGTAATTGTCGTTCAAACTGCCTTTATTTTTATATAATTTAACTCCCACAGCACATGAAGACATATTAAAATAACTTAAATTAAAATATATTTATTTTAAACTAAAATATATTCATCATAAACTAAAATATATTCAAATGAATTTAAAGTACATTCAACTTAAACTAAAATATATTTAACACAACATGTAGAGATTAAATGAATACACATAATTATACAGAGTGACATATATATACTTGAAAAAGTTCTTACCAATGGTGGCTATGAGAATCAGTATCACCCAAACCTGGAATTTATTGGAAAACAACAACAACAACTTTCAAATACTTGTCTGGAATAAACTTTTAAGATCGACAGATATGTATGCGAGTAAAGCATTATATTTGGTATGCTGAATGTGTTG
This sequence comes from Sinonovacula constricta, assembly GCA_007844125.1. Taxonomy (NCBI): domain Eukaryota; kingdom Metazoa; phylum Mollusca; class Bivalvia; order Cardiida; family Solecurtidae; genus Sinonovacula; species Sinonovacula constricta. The sequence continues at coordinate 46,137,017 of CM017567.1, read as the reverse complement.
AAAATAATTGTACACATAATAATATAAAATTGTTAATAAATATTACCTTGTACGCATTATCTTTTGTGCTAATACAGTTCGTCATTTATTAGCACTGAATGATCTCACAGAAATGCGGATCGCGTGGTATTACTGTTTTATCAAAGATTGGCTTTTTTAACACAAAATATGTTAAACGGCTTTATAATGACTGGTCTGAATGTATTGTTATTCAGATTGATAAGGCTCTTACAGGTCTAACAAAAGATGTCATATGCTTATTTTCTTATGTTGCACCAGAAGGCTCTGTCATTTATATGAACGGTGAAGACGGTATACAAATCTGAACTAACAAACTGACATCTATGCTTTCAGATCTGCATGATGTGCTATTTGTTGTAGCTGATGTTCTAAATGCACGCATAATGGATTATCATGATTTTATTCCTAACGACGATGTTGACCACATATTCAATTGTTATTCTGATTACCCAAGCACTTCATTTAACTTACCAAGAAATTGTTAAGATAAAAAATCGAATAAATTCGATTCTTCATTTATTGATCTGTGCTGTACGCACGACATACATATCGCAAATGGTCGTTTCTTTGGAGACAAAGATGGCAATTTTACTTGTACTTTAAATAAAGGAAAGAGCGTTGTTGATTTTGTGTTATTATCCTTACCTTTTCTAACACATAAGCCCGAATTTTTAATTGGCGACGAAGATTTTTTGAATACTTTTCTGTCATCTGTAAATTAAGTTTCAAAAGCCATGATCATGTGCTGAACAAACCTAGTCCAAACCTGACCAGATATGATATTTTCAAATGGAATCCTGCACATCCATCCAGAAATTCAACTTATATTCAGCATTTTCAGTCGCACTAACTCCTGATAATGTTGTACACAAACTTCCGGATTTCCTTTTAATGTTTAAACAAGCAGAAAGTTCTATGAAAGTACATCATAAAAATCGACGTACTAAAAACCAACCCGCATGGTGGGACGAAGAGTGTGAACATTCTTAACATTCCAAAATCAATCACTTAGAGCATTTAGACAGACTAATTTACAAAGCCATCTGGAACTATACCAAAGTAAAACACGTTGCTTTAAAAATATGTGTAAAAGGAAGAAACCGTTTTTTCACGTAGACAAAACTTGTTGACTCTCGAAAAAATCCCAAACTCTTTTGGGATTTGATTAAGCAGGGTCATCGTAATAAGACATCGCACGATCAATCAATTTAAGATTTTTTTTAAAATCTTTTTCCGGATGGTGGACAAAACCCAAACCAACATCAAAATAAGAACTTAAGTTTGCTTAATGACATTGTAAATAAAACTAATTCTGATAGTTTGAACGCATCAATTTCCCTGGAAGAGATAACAAACAGTGATTCTGACCTAAATGGTAACCGTGCAACAAGTAACGATGGTATTTGTATAGAAATGTATAAGAAAACTACCCATGTTATTTTACCTTATCTACATGTGTTGTTTAATCTGCCAGTTGGGGCGTAAATGTTATAACACCCGTTTACAAAAAGGGGCCAAAAGACGACCCTGTCAACTACAAAGCGATTTTACTAATTAATTCAATCAGTAAAATATTTATGAATATTTTAACTAAACGACTCAGTAAATGGTGTTATGATAACAACACTATTGGTGAATCCAAGGCTGGCTTCAGGAAAAAATACTCTACAACTGATTATAATTTCACTCTCAATGCAGTCATTAAAAATAAACGCAGAGGTTGATTCTATGTCTTTTTATAGATTTCAAACGGTCTTTTGATAGTTGCGAACACAGCAAGCTTTGGCCATGTATGCAAAGATACGGGATCAAAGGAAGCTTTTTGGATATCTTCAAATCAATGTATAATTCACTTACAAGCTGTGATAAGGTCAGTGCGAATCTAGAAAAGGCTGCCGGGGTCGCTATATAAGCCGAGGTTATCATGGAAATATGTTTGAATGTAAGATTGGCACTAGGCAAGGCTGTGTTAGCTCACCAATAATTTTCTCCCTTTTTATTAATGATCTGGTCAACGTGAACTCTTTCTATCTGAAACATTGATATTGCTGGGAGGGTGACATGGGCGTCTAACATCAGAAAACTTCTTTTTCAATTTGTTTTTGACTACGCTTGGATAGCAAATGAAATTGCAACTGTCAAGCTATTCGTTAAGTTTTTTTTACGGACAGGCTTGAAAATTGTGCGATTCAAAACCTGCAAAGTAGGACAACCAAATCAACATACTATAAATACTATAAATCACTACTTGAAAATTATTTATCGATGGACATTTCCTATAGATACATATATATATATACATTGTAAGATATGATATTGTCAGTTACCCAATTTGATACAAATACATATGCCATACATGCATGTATTCACGTTTAATGTGTCGTCTTTTCTGGTATATAGCTACATATATTGATGGTTCTGGTACCCTTGTATTTTTAGCTCCATATACTTAGTGTTTTACATCACCCATGATTTGCTATCTGATTGGCATGCACATATGTTAATTCAAACCATTAAATGCATTGTTAAATGACTACTATAAGGATACATGCTGTAATATCAGACATACCTGTTGGAAAATCTATTTGGTATATAAGTGCGTGTACGTACATGTGTATGCATGCATGTATATTTGTAGGTGTTTTAGTATTTACGCATATATGCTATGTTAAGCTGTATGTTTATGAATTGATTTATTTTTTGAGTATTTATACTTATGTATGAATTTGTTTATGTGTTTATTCATGCATATATGTGTATGATATGCCTATGTCTGTTTTATGTGTATTTTGCTCGAATTGATGTATCAATACAACTTGATTCCACTCTTTTCCCTTTTTATCTGAGGTACATTTTACTTAACTCAAGATTATTATTATTATTATTGTTTAAGACCTATTTTTTTTTTAATCAGGGGCTTGTATTACCCTATTCATGTCTAGTCTGAATACCAAATTGTCTTACTTATACTTGATTTGTCATCACTCCTATATACTGTCTGTACACAAATGTATCATGGTCCGGAGGACTTAAATATATAATAAAAGAATTGAATTGAAATAGAAATGAATTGATCAACTGAGGTAAAGGTCTCAAAATATATTCTTTGAAAATCAAACCTGTTTATTTCTTTTGAAATATATCAACAACTTAATGCATTTTATGTAAATAACATATATCCTTTTTTTGTCTGTTCAAATTGCACTCATTCTATGTCATTTCTTGATTCAATAGATTGTAAATTGAAGATGCTTTATTTACAAAGCCAACGCTCTAACAATTTGAATACTGAGCAATGTGATGTATGTACATGTAGTAGGTTTGTTCATAAGAAATGTGTATCCATGTCAATATTTATTTACATTAGATTAAGGACAAATGAAGCAAAGAAAACCCTAAGCAGTTGTAAAATAACAAGGACAAAAGTAACTTTTCATATAAAATAATGATATAATAATGTTTTAGAACAAACCCATATTGCCTCCATAACTTCAGTGTTAACACTAGAGATATATTGACTGAACATACTAATCACCTCAACAAGGGCTAATATAAGAACCTTTTTATTAAAGAAAATTAAACATATTCAACCCAAGCTTATAAATAAGAGGTGTACGTTTACAAACCAACACAACACTCAGCGTACATAACCAACCAGAGTAAAACTGGTCATAATATTACGATATAAAGAAAGATTAAAAGATACAAAAAAGAAAATCTAACATAATAAAGTGAAGTCCAACTTACCTGTCGCGGCACATACATATCTGGTTTTGATCGCATACACGCATAGATGAGAAACATATCAATAATACACTTAGGGGAGAGTCAACGCGATGAAATGGTAGACTGTCAGTTGCTTACCTGGGGACATGCACTAAACAGGAAGAGAAATAACGCCCTGTGTTATTTTGGGCAATGGTTTTAAATGTACAAAGAAGCGACACTCTATTCAGTATGAATGCAGCGGGAAGATTAAGATTTCAAATCGCTTATTCAAGCCTACCCTAATTGTGGAAATGGCTTTTGTAACTCTATCCTGTTTGTATCTGTCTCAGCTATGTGACCTGCCTTAGTTGTGAATCTTGCACATTGATATATGCATATCATTTAATTGAGATGGTCTCGAATGCAGGTAGGTGGCAGGTCAAGGTTATTGCATTAGTTAGTGGACATTGTGATTACGATACTGGCCTTTTACTAAGTGAGCCCTGGTTTGAATCACTTTGCTGCCGAGATTTCTTTTCTAGTTATGTTTATCATTAATAGTATGACGAATTTTAAAACGAGGCACGTTTATGCCTCTACTCATATATACTGATGGTTAAAGGGGGTGGGGGTGGGGGTGGGGGGGGGCACGCGGCACGTGCTGCGTGATAAAAACAACAAAAATAATTCTTTAATAGCAAAATAATTACTTTATAATTGGACATTAATTGCTTTCCATTATTTTCATTGTCAATAAGCTTCACGATGAGTATAATTCTTAATCTACGGTTTTCACACATTTAATAGGTGTATGATATATACGACATCAAATATATGATGAAATTCCATACATCTCAAGAACAAACATAAGAAATGAAATCTAAAAACAGCAAACAACTGAAAACAGAAAAAGATTAACAACACTGAGGACAATGCAGGAAAGAAAAACAACAATAACAACAAGGACTATACAGAGAAGAATAGCAACAACAGCAACAATGAGAACAACACATAGAATAATAACAACAATGAGGACAACACATAGAATAATAACAATAATAACAATACCGAAAATTATAATAATAATAATAATAGTAACAATATTCAGTCAGCCCATCCCTCCATTCAGTGGGTCCAATTAATCAGTCCATCTGGACATATCGGTCCGTCCAGTCGGTTCATCCATCCAGTCAGTCGATCAAGTCTGTCCATCCAGGCAGTCCGTCCACCAAGTCAGTCAGTCCAGCCAGTCAGTCAGTCCAGCCAGCCAGTCAGTCAGTTCATCCAGTCAGTCAGTTCATCCAGTCAATCAGTCCATCCAGTTAGTCCATCTAACCAGTCAGTCCAGCCAGTCAGTCAGTCCATCCAGTCAGTCCATCCAGTCAGTCAGTCTATCCAGTCAGTTCATCCAGTCAGTCAGTTCATCCAGTCAGTCCATCGATTCAGTCAGTCCATCCAGTCAGTCAGTCCACCCAGTCAGTCCATCGTGTCAGTCAGTCCATCGAGTCAGTCAGTCCAGCCAGTCAGTCAGTCCATCCAGTCAGTCCATCGAGTCAGTCAGTCCATCGAGTCAGTCAGTCCATCCAGTCAGTTCATCCAGTCAGTCAGTTCATCCAGTCAATCAGTCCATCCAGTTAGCCCATCTAATCAGTCAGTCCAGCCAGTCAGTCAGTCCATCCAGTCAGTCCATCCAGTCAGTCCATCCAGTCAGTCCATCCAGTCAGTCCATCCAATCAGTCAGTCAGTTCATCCAGTCAGACAGTTCATCCAGTCAGTCCGTCCATCCAGTCAGTCCATCTAATCAGTCAGTCCATCCAGTCAGTCAGTTCATCCAGTCAGTCAGTCCATCCAGTCAGTCAGTTCATCCAGTCAGTCCGTCCAGTCAGTCCATCCATCCAGTCAGTCCATCCGGTCAGCCATCCAGTCAATCCATCCATCCAGTCAGTCCGTCCAGTCAATCCATCCATCCAGTCAGTCCGTCCAGTCAGTCCATTAAATCAGTCAGGCCATCCGGTCAGCCATCCAGTCAGTCAGTTCATCCAGTCAGTCCGTCCAGTCAGTCCATCCATCCAGTCAGTCCATCCGGTCAGCCATCCAGTCAATCCATCCATCCAGTCAGTCCGTCCAGTCAATCCATTAAATCAGTCAGTCCATCCGGTCAGGCATCCAGTCAGTCAGTTCATCCAGACAGTCAGTCCATCCAGTCAGTCAGTCCATTCAGTCAGACCATCCAGTCAGTCCATCTAGTCAGTCCAATCATACAGTCAGTCAACAAAGTTGGTTAGCTCTTTAACCCAGTCAGCCCGCCCAGTCAGTCAGTTTGACCAGTTAGTTTGACCAGTCAGTTTGACCAGTCAGTTTGACCAGTCAGTTAGTTTGATAAGTCAGTCCATCCAGCCAGTCAGTCCAGCCAGTCAGTCCAGCCAGTCAGTCAGTACACCCAATCAGTCCATCCAGTTATTCAGTCCACATAATGAGGTCCATCCAGTCAGTCAGGTCCACCCAGTCAGTCATGTCTACCCAGTCAGTCCACCCACTCAGTCCAACCAGTCAGTCATGTCCACCCAGTCAGTTATTCCACCCACTAAGTTAGTCCACCCAATTAGTCCACCCATCCAGTCTGTTAGTCCCCCAGTCAGTCAGTCCACCCAGTCAGTCCACCCAGTCAGTCGGTCCCCCAGTCAGTCAGGTCCCCGCAGTCAGCCAGGTCCACCCAGTCAGTCAGTCCACCCAGTCAGTCCATCCAGTCAGTCCATCCAGTCAGTTCATACAGTCAATCGGTCCCCAGTCAGTCCCCGCAGTCAGTCAGGTCCACCCAGTCAGTCCACCCAGTCAGTATGTCCACCTAGTCATTCACCCAGACAGTTCACCACTCAGCTAGTCCACCCAGTCAGTCATCTCCACCTAGTTAGTCAGTCCACCAAGTTTGTCAGTCCATCCAGTCAGTCAGTACACCCAGTGAGTCCCCCAGTGAGTCGGTTCCTCAGTCAGCCCACCAGTTCATGACAGTAAGTCATTTCCACCCAGTCAGTCAGGTCCACCCAGTCAGTCAGGTCCGCACAGTCAGGTCCACCCAGTCGGTCAGTTCCCCCAGTCAGTTCACCTAGTAAGTTGGTCTTCCAGTCGGTCAGGCCCACCCAGTCAGTCAGTCCCCCAAGTCAGTAGGTCCACCCAGTCAGTCAGGTCCACCCAGGCAGTCAAGTCCAGTCAGTCAGGTTCACCCAGTCAGTCAGGTCCACCCAGTCAGTCAGGTCCAACCAGTCAGTCAGTCCACCCAGTCAGTCAGGTCCATCCAGTGAGTCAGGTCCACCAGTGAGTCAGTTCACCTAGTAATTTGGTCTCCCAGTCGGTCAGGCCCACCCAGTCAGTCAGTCCCCCAAGTCAGTAGGTCCACCCAGTCAGTCAGGTCCACCCAGTCAGTCAGGTCCATCCAGTCAGTAGGTCCACCCAGTCAGTCAGGTCTACCCAGTCAGTCCACCCATTCGGTTAGTCCACCCAATCAGTCATCTGTTGATCTAGTCTTTTGTTGACCGTCTCGTTGGTCGGTCTGTTCGGCCAAAGCAAAGTAAGTCAATATCAGTCAAACTGGACGTCCGAATTATGTAAAGTGGAAGTCATAGTTCGGTTAAAAACAATAAAACAAAAAAGGCCATCAGTCAATCCATCAGTCAATCCATCAAGAAAACGCTTCGGTTAATAAATATATTTTTCATCACAAAATCATTATCATCATCAACAACTACTTCATCAACAATAATATTAGCATCATCATCACCATCACCATTGACATTATCATCAAAAACATTTATATAATAATAATAATAATAATAATAATAATAATAATAATAATAATAATAATAATAATAATAATAATAGTAATAATAATAATCTTTGATCATTATTGTCTTCCTAAAATATGTTAATCAGAATCAGTAGTAGAGTAGAAGTAAAAACAGCAGCAGCAGCAGCAGGAGAATTGTCTTCAATTTCAGCAGCAGCATCGTTGTTATTTTTAGCTGTAGCAAAATTGTTGTCTTAATTTACAGCAGCAGCAGTGTCACCTTAATTTTCAGCAACCGCATCGTCTTAATTTCCATCATCATCAGCAGCAGAAGAAGCAACAACGCCTTCTTAATTTTAAGCAACTGCATCATGGCCTTTACTTTTGGCAGCACCATCTTCTTTATTATTCTCAACATTACCATCTTTCTTTACAATGATATCAGCAGCAGCAGCAGCAGCAGCAGCAGCAGCATCTTTCGTTCCACTAGAAGCAGACTTCTCCTCCTCCTGATCAACAAAACATCATCAACATCATCCTTATCAAATAATCATCATTAATGATCACAAAACCCATCATCTTCAGAAGTCACAACAACATTATCAGCAGCAAAATCATCATCATAATCATCAACATCATTATTATCATCACCATCATCATCATCATCATGTTTGTTTTTGAAATACTTTGCAGCGACCAATTATGATCATTATAGCAATGTCCAGCTTTTTGGTGGAGGAAGACCCCAGACACATGTCTGGGTAAAACCACCGGCGCACCGCAAGTCAGCTGGAAGACCTACCCACATAAGGTCCTTCGCTCCGAACGGGACTCGAACCCACGCGGTGATAGGCTAAGCAGTCAGAGGAGTAACAAATCGGCGATTCTATAATTACGCCCCGGGCGCCTCTCATCATCATCAGTAGAACGCTCATAATCAGCAAGGGCAGTCATCATCATCATCACCATCATCATCATCATCATCATCATCATCATCATCATCATCATCATCATCATCATCAGTAATCACTATACTCATCATCATCAGCAGCAGCAACAGCAACATTATCAGCAGCAATAAAATCATCATCATCATCCCAACAGAGCACACTCATCATCATCATCATCATTATAATGATCACCATCAACATCAAGATTATCATCCGCAACAACATTAATAGCAACAACAACAACAGAACAAAATCACTTTCATAACCATTATAACCATCATCACCACCATCACCAATCATTAATTTCATAATCAACATAACCAACATCATCATAAACTTAAATGCATTTAAAAAAAAGTTCATGTTTCTGTCATTTACTTACAAATGACATTCAAAAACAATTCATTTCTCTACTATTTCTAAGTACATGTTATTTGGAGAATATACTACCCTGATAAGGAATGCATTTTTTATGCTCTGTTACAACCCGTTTTGTAATAAAACCCTTATTTTTTGGCCTGATATCCTCATTCTCTTGCCTCAAATAACTAAAAATCATGAATAAACCATGAAGACACAAACATCTCTGGCATTTATAGTTGTTTTCACATACTTTTGAGAAATTTCATTTTTCAACCTTTTGCATATTTTTCTGAGTCATTTCCACTATTATAAGAGGAAAACTTATTTTGTAGTAAAGTTAGTTTTCATCAAAAGTCTTGATGATTTCTTGACAAAGTGTTGGACTTGGTGTGAAAACATGTTTTAACAACATAAACAACATATTCTCTCGTTTAAATATTATTTGAAATATATTAGAGAGGTTTGAATTTTCAACCCGTTTTGTAATACATTTTTTCTCAGCAGTCAACCCGTTTTGAAATAAACTTATTTTTTAGCCTGATATCTTCATTTTATTGCCTCAAATGGTGTGTGTGTGTGTGTGTGTGTGTGTGTGTGGGGGGGGGGTATTGTATTTTGTAAGCTTACATGTATGTGTTTTTACAACTCGTATTATTTTACCTGGTTGGTGTGGGGGATGCATCCCGCTATCCCCACACCCCTGGATCCATACCTGTTCCGAGTTTTGGATTGATGAATGATCTTTTTGTTTGTGTGATGTTGTGCCTTAACACAGAAGACGATTCAAGTATATACACTTGTAGGTTGGAGAATTTTTTTATGGAAACTTTTTCTAAACTTCAAAATGATTTACATTTTATCTTATATGGTGATATGAATGCACAGACTTTCAATTATTGTTTGTTTTTTGGGGGGTTTATCGTCCCACCAAAAGTATTTAAGTTATCTGGAGACGGTGTCAACTTAAAGCAGATATAGTGCTGCCTTCACTGTGCATAGCATGCCGTGAACACCTGGCAAGATACCACAACCAGTCACATTATATTGAGACCGGGCCAATCAGTCAGTTATATTTGCTTGAGCATTTGCAAGGGAGTTATACCAGTACCATTTTTACGACTTTGGTATGTCGCAGCCCGAGATCAAACCCGGGGCCTCCCGTACATGGAGCCGACGTTTTACCGATTGCGCTACCAGGTCCGGTAGACTTCCAATTTACCAGACAATGTCGAGAATGATGTTCATAACTGTGTATTATCTGATGATTATTTATCTGACATCTGTTTTACTATACCTTAAAACAACAAACATTTCACTCGCCACGCATATACAGACAACAGCTCCTTTACATTAACTTTAACATTAGGTTAAGTTATTCTCGCAGGAGAATTGTAATATTAGTTTGAAGCATCAATTATACTAACACTATCAATATTTTACGTCTATAAACAAAGAAGCATTCTGCCGTGATAAAATAAACGATTTACCAGGGCGTTAAGCGGAACTATTTACATGTAACTGCGCAGTAGAATAGCTGTTCCTTTTACTTTCTCTACCCATTTTCGTATTGCAGACCAAGCTGACATATTGTGATAAGTTGATCTTTTCGTTCACATTTATCATGTAAATTAAAAAATAAATTTATTGAATATGCAGTTTCGTCCGTTGTTGGTATTAAAAAAATAACCAGGAAGTACGAGGGTGAATTCAGAACAGCCAAGGGAAACAACCTAACAACATTGTGTAAATTATAGTTCGCATTGTAGTTCGCATTTGTGTCCCTTCTAAGTAAAATATCTTGTAGTTCTTACGTGTTAGAATGGAAATGGAATTAAGTTTGAGTACTAAAGAAATGTGCTCGAGTAGAAAAAAAAATAATATACTTTTAGATATTTATAAGCAATACTTTAAAAGTGTGAATATCCCCTAGCAATTGCTTATTTTAACTTGCTGAGGATAGGGTATATTTTATAGAAAAATTATGAAAACAATCAATTTTAATCAAGTTTTATTTGAAGAGTTGAACATAAGTCTAACCCAAGATAAAAATCTTGTCAGCTATAAAACAATTGAAAACAAAACTGCAGGGCTTGATGTAGTTTTAAATGAATTCTTTATTCATGATAAAGCATACTACTACCATATGTTAACACACTTTTTCTGTGTCTTTTCAAATGTTTGTCTATGTTGCAAGGCTCATAGGACTTTGTCTTATATATTCTTATTCATGATCACAACAATGTTACTTGTGCAGTGTGGCATTCGTAAAAAAATCTCCCCGTGCATGTAATCTATGTTGTCATTTAATTCATCCTATAAGGATTATTACGTGTATTTCCTTTGATTAACTTTGATTCCCTAATTCCCTCTCCGCATGAACAGGATGCTATAACCATTTACACTTCTCTGGTCATTTTTTACTTGACTCAAAAAGTTAATTTCATTTACTATTAACGTTTTTCTTTTGTAGGACTTCTAATCAAAATTATACACATCTCTCTTCTAAACACTATGTAGACATTATTTTTCAATGACGTCGCTTCTTGCGTCATAACTTATCAAACAAAACATCAGCAATTGGACATTTATTTAAACAGATCGGGTTTCTTTCCATTGCTTGCATTTGAGATACCCATCAGGAAGTGCGAGGTTAGAGCTCTGTAAAACCGGTTTAAGCACCCCAGTCGGTCCATATTGCCGACTGACCGTTCCAAGGGGGTAACTGTCGGGTTTGCTCTTATTGTTAAATGACTCATCTCAGATTTGTTCTCACTATTACATTAGGCGTGCATGTGAATACCTTAGTCCTGTGTCTTTTCTAATTTTGTATATGTTGCAATGCTCATAGGACTTGTTCTTTCATACGCTTATTGAAGTAGGATATTTACCCGATAGTTGGTCAGATGGCTTTATAGTTCCACTGCACAAAAAGGTGTATAGATGTCAATAACTATGGAAGTGTGAGTATGTTGTATATGGAAGTAAACTGTTTACTAGGATTTTAAATAATAAACTGTCTTGGGCAGAAAAAATACGTTGTGTACGTTAAAGCTGGTTTTAGAGCTGGAATGAGTAGTCCTACTGTTGACTATTTTTTTGTTTTGAATAGCGTTATAACCCATATTAAAACATAGACAAACAAGCTTTTTCTGTGCATTTATTGATTTCACTAAGCAATATATTGTTACGGAAAATTTAAAGGCTAAGCTAATTAAGCTGGGTATCAGGGGTAAAATTTAAATCATTTAAATTTTCAAATGTACACAGTTACTTACTTCAGAAAATAAGAGCATTGTTAACAAAAATCTAATTCTAACACTATCCATAGGTTGTTTCCACATCAGCGAAGATCTCTTGGCAATCATTTTTGATGGCAACTTTAAGGAATTTTCAGATACATTGTATAGAAGCGTACAATTTATTTTCTTGTAATTTCTTCATTTGTGGTCCAAAAATTTAAAAGCTTTACACCATTGGAAGCTCTTGTTGAAATTCGCATTTTTAAAATACAATATTTCTAATATTGGTAAATGCACAAAGAATTAACAACAAAATATATTATATTGTATAGTTTTTACACTGTAAATCTATGTATAAACATAATCAGTGTTGAGAATAGTAAAATAAATAAAGGAATCACCAGAGAAAACAAAGAAAGTTGTATCGATGTCAATAATATACATGCACTGAATAAAATTATGATTAATAATTGACAATTGATAATGCGATTTGTAGTAACTATTTTGTTTGGCCTCTTTTATTGTTAATGTCCCTTTAATTCACGGCTGATATAATTTGGCCAATGTGTTTCTTGGTCGTCGCCTACGTTTCAAAACTGTACAACACAAATATCTCCCTAGGGCACACAATCGCCTGTTATTTCGTCTAGAACAGTGGTGAAGAAGTAAGGGCTCAGTTCAGACACAACGTAATACTGCAAATTGGTCAGACATTGTACCAGCATTAATTAACATAGACCATTCATGTACGGATTTACCATGTTAAACTTATTTTAAACTATATTAAACAATTCTCCAAATAGTTTGAAGACCCGACTTCTGGAGTAAACAGAAATTAATCAACACTGCCTATTTTATAAACAAAAAAAAACAAACACTAACCGACCAATTTAAACAAAAATGGAACTTTTAACTACAAAATAGTTACAAAATGTATTCAACACAACATGTAGAGATTAAATCAATACACATAATTATACTGAGTGACAAATATACTTGAAAAAGTACTTACCAATGGTGCCTATGAGAATCAGTATCACCCAAACCTGGAAATAATTGAAACAAACAACAACTTCCAAATACTTTTCTGGTATAAACTTTTCAGGTCGAAAGGTGTGTATGTGATTAAAGCATAAGCTATGCTATGCTGAATGTCTTGAAAATAATTGTGCACATAATGATGTAGTACTGATGATAAATATTAACCTGGTACGCGTTATCTTTTGTGTCAGACCTTTGCCAATACAGTTCGTCATTGATCAGCACTGAATGATCAACTGAAGTAAAGGTCTCAAATATATATTCCTTGAAAAACAAACAGCGTTATTTGCCAAATAGTTTTATCAAACACATTTTTCTTTAAAATATAGATAAAAACTTAATGCATTTTATGTAAATAACACTTATTTCTTTTTATCTGTTCAAATTGCACTAACTCTATGACATTTCTTGCTTCAGAAGATTGTAAATGTAAGATACTTCAAGACAATGCAGGAAAGAAAAACAACAATAACAACAAGGACTATACAGGGAAGCATAGCAACAACAGCAACAATGAGGACAACATATAGAATAATAACAACAATAACAATACCGAGAATAATAATAATAATAATAGTAACAATATTCAATCAGCCCATCCCTCCATTCAGTAGGTCCAATTAATCAGTCAATCTGGACATATCAGACCGTCCAGTCGGTTCATCCATCCAGTCCGTCCATCAAGTCAGTCCGTCCATCCAGTCAGTCCCTCTAATCAGTCAGTCCATCCAGTCAGTCAGTCCATCCAGTCAGTCCAGCCAGCCTGTCAGTCCATCCAGTCAGTCCATCCATCCAGTCAGTCCATCCAGTCAGTCCGTCCATCCAGTCAGTCCGTCCATCCAGTCAGTCCATCCAGTCAGTCCAGCCAGTCAGTCAGTCCATCCAGTAAGTTCATCCAGTCAGTCCGTCCATCCAGTCAGTCCGTTCATCCAGTCAGTCCCTCTAATCAGTCAGTCCAGCCAGTCATTCAGTCCATCCAGTCAGTCCATCCAGTCAGTCCAGCCAGTCAGTCCATCCAGTCAGTCCATCCAGTCAGTCAGTTCATCCAGTCAGTCAGTTCATCCAGTCAATCAGTCCATCCAGTTAGTCCAGCCAGCCTGTCAGTCCATCCAGTCAGTCCAGCCAGTCAGTCAGTTCATCCAGTCCAGTTAGTCCAGCCAGTCAGTCAGTTCATCCAGTCAGTCAGTCCAGCCAGCCTGTCAGTCCATCCAGTCAGTCCAGCCAGTCAGTCAGTTCATCCAGTCAGTCAGTCCAGCCAGCCTGTCAGTCCATCCAGTCAGTCCAGCCAGTCAGTCAGTTCATCCAGTCAGTCAGTCCAGCCAGCCTGTCAGTCCATCCAGTCAGTCCAGCCAGTCAGTCAGTTCATCCAGTCAGTCAGTCCAGCCAGCCTGTCAGTCCATCCAGTCAGTCCATCCAGTCAGTCAGTCCAGCCAGCCTGTCAGTCCATCCAGTCAGTCCAGCCAGTCAATCAGTTCATCCAGTCAGACAGTCCATCCAGTCAGTCCATCCAGTCAGTCAGTTCCTCCAGTCAGTCCGTCTATTCAGTCAGTCCATCTAATCTGTCAGTCCAGCCAGTCAGTCAGTCCAGCCAGTCAGTCAGTCCATCCATTCAGTCAGTTCATCCAGTCAGTCAGTCCATCCAGTCAGTCCATTTAATCAGTCAGTCCATCCGGTCAGCCATCCAGTCAGTCAGTCCATCCATCCAGTAAGTCCATCCAGTCTGTCCATTCAATCAGTCCATCCACCCGGTCAGCCATCCAGACAGTCAGTCCATCCAGTCAGACCATCCAGTCAGTCCATCTAGTCAGTCCATTTATCCAGTCAGTCAACAAAGTCGGTTAGTTCTTTAACCCAGTCAGCACGCCCAGTCAGTCAGTTTGACCAGTCAGTTTGACTAGTTAGTTTGACTTGTCAGTTTGACCAGTCAGTTAGTTTGATAAGTCAGTCCATCCAGCCAGCCAGTCAGTCAGTACACCCAATCAGTCCATCCAGTTATTCAGTCCACATAATGAGGTCCACCGAGCCAGTCAGGTCCACCTAGTCAGTCGTGTCTACCCAGTCAGTCCACTCACTCAGTCCACCAAGTCAGTCAGGTCCATCCAGTCAGTTATTCCACCCACTCAGTTAGTTCACCCAATTAGTCCACCCATCCAGTCTGTTAGTCCACCAAGTCAGTCAGTCCCCCAGTCAGTCAGTCCACCCAGTCAGGCAGTCCACCCAGTCAGTCCACCAAGTCAGTAGGTCCCCCCAGTCAGTCCCCGCAGTCAGTCAGGTCCCCGCAGTCAGTCAGGTCCCCGCAGTCAGTCAGGTCCACCCAGTCAGTCAGTCCAACCAGTCAGTCAGTCCTCCCAGTCAGTCAGTCAACCAAGTCAGTCGCTCCCCCTAGTCAGTCCCCGCAGTCAGTCAGGTCCCCGCAGTCAGTCAGTCCACCCAGTCAGTCAGTCCACCCAGTCAGTCCATCCAGTCAGTCCATCCAGTCAGTCGGTCCCCCAGTCAGTCCCCGCAGTCAGTCAGGTCCATCCAGTCACTTAGTCCACCCAGTCAGTAATTCCACCTAGTCACTCCATCCAGACAGTTTACCTACTCAGTTAGTCCACCCAGTCAGTCATCTCCTCCTAGTTAGTCAGTCCACCAAGTCAGTCAGTCCATCCAGTCAGTCAGTCCACCCAGTGAGTCGGTCACTCAGTCAGTCCACCAGTCCATGACAGTAAGTCATTTCCACCCAGTCAGTCAGTCCACCAAGTCAATCAGGTCCACCCAGTCAGTCCACCCGGTGAGTCGATCCCCCAGTCAGTCAGGTCCACCCAGTCAGTCAGGTCCTCCCAGTCAGTCAGGTCTACCCAGTCAGTCAGGTCTACCCAGTCAGTCAGGTACACCCAGTCAGGTCCAACCAGTCAGTCAGTCTACCCAATCAGTCCACCAAGTCAGTCGGTCCCCCAATCAGTCCCCGCAGTCTGTCAGGTCCCCGCAGTCAGTCAGGTCCCCGCAGTCAGTCAGGTCCCCGCAGTCAGTCCCCCAGTCAGTCAGTCCACCCAATCAGTCCACCAAGTCAGTCGGTCCCCCAGTCAGTCCCCCCAATCAGTCAGGTCCCTGCAGTCAATCAGGTCCCCGCAGTCAGTCAGGTCCCCGCAGTCAGTCAGGTCCCCGCAGTCAGTCAGGTCCACCCAGTCAGTCAGTCCCCCAGTCAGTCAGTCCCCCAGTCAGTCCAACCAGTCAGTCAGTCCTCCCAGTCAGTCCATCCAGTCAGTCGGTCCCCCAGTCAGTCCCCGCAGTCAGTCAGGTCCACCCAGTCAGTTAGTCCACCCAGTCAGTATGTCCACCTAGTCACTCCATCCAGACAGTTTACCTACTCAGTTAGTCCTCCCAGTCAGTCATCTCCTCCTAGTTAGTCAGTCCACCAAGTCAGTCAGTCCATCCAGTCAGTCAGTCCACCCAGTGAGTCGGTCCCTCAGTCAGTCCACCAGTCCATGACAGTAAGTCATTTCCACCCAGTCAGTCAGTCCACCAAGTCAATCAGGTCCACCCAGTCAGTCCACCCGGTGAGTCGATCCCCCAGTCAGTCAGGTCCACCCAGTCAGTCAGGTCCACCCAGTCAGTCCGGTCTACCCAGTCAGTCAGGTACACCCTGTCAGGTCCACCCACTCGGTCAGTTCCTCCCAGTCAGTCAGTCCACCCAGTCAGTCAGTCCACCCAATCAGTCCACCCACTCGGTTAGTCCACCCAATCAGTCATCTGTTGAGCTTATCTTTTGTAGACCGTCTCGTTGGTCGGTCTGTTCGGCCAAAGCAAAGTAAGTCAAACTGGACGTCCGAGTTATGTAAAGTGGAAGTCATAGTTCGGTTAAAAACATTGTAAAATGGCCATCTGTCAATCCATCAAGAAAACGCTTCTGTTAATAAATATATTTTTCATCACTAACAAAATCATTATCATCATCATCAACAACTACTTCATCAACAATAATATTAGCATCATCATCACCATCACCATTCACAGTATCATCAAAAACATAAACACTTTCAATCATAGGCAACATCATCATCAACAAAATATCTATCATCATTTATATAATAATAATAATAATAATAATAATAATAATAATAATAATAATAATAATAATAATAATAATAATAATAATAATAATAATAATAATAGTAATAATAATCCTTGATCATTATTGTCTTCCTACAGTATGTTAAACAGAATCAGAAGTAGTAAAAACAGCAGCAGCAGCAGCAGCGGCAGCAGGAGAATTGTCTTCAATTTCAGCAGCAGCATCGTTGTTATTTTTAACTGTAGAAAAATTGTCGTCTTAATTTCAAGCAGCAGCAGTGTCACCTTAATTTTCAGCAACCGCATCGTCTTAATGTTCATCATCATCATCAGCAGCAGTAGAGCAATAACGCCTTCTTAATTTTAAGCAACTGCATCATGGCCTTTACTTTTGGCAGCACCATCATCTTTATTATTCTCAACATTATCATCTTTCTTCACAATGATATCAGCAGCAGCAGCAGCAGCAGCAGCAGCAGCAGCAGCAGCATCTTTAATTCCACTAGAAGCAGACTTCTCCTCCTGATTAACAAAACATCATATACATCATCTTTATCAAATTATCATCATTAATAATCCCAAAACCCATCATCTTCAGAAGTCACAACAATATTATCAGCAGCAAAATCATCATCATAATCATCAACATCATTATTATCATCACCATCATCATCATCATGTTTTGTTTTTGAAATACATTGCAGCGACGAATTAGGATCATTATAGCAACGTCCAGCTTTTTGGTGGAGGAAGACCACAGACACATGTCTGGGTAAAACCACCGGCGCACCGCAAGTCAGCTGGAAGACCTACCCACATAAGGTCCTTCGCTCCGAACGGGACTCGAACCCACGCGGTGATAGGCTAAGCAGTCAGAGGAGTAACAAATCGGCGATTCTATATTTACGCCCCGGGCGCCTCTCATCATCATCAGTAGAACGCTCATAATCAGCAAGGGCAGTCATCATCATCATCACCATCATCATCATCATCATCATCATCATCATCATCATCATCATCATCATCATCATCAGTAATCACTATACTCATCATCATCAGCAGCAGCAACAGCAACATTATCAGCAGCAATAAAATCATCATCATCATCCCAACAGAGCACACTCATCATCATCATCATCATTATAATGATCACCATCAACATCAAGATTATCATCCGCAACAACATTAATAGCAACAACAACAACAGAACAAAATCACTTTCATAACCATTATAACCATCATCACCACCATCACCAATCATTAATTTCATAATCAACATAACCAACATCATCATAAACTTAAATGCATTTAAAAAAAAGTTCATGTTTCTGTCATTTACTTACAAATGACATTCAAAAACAATTCATTTCTCTACTATTTCTAAGTACATGTTATTTGGAGAATATACTACCCTGATAAGGAATGCATTTTTTATGCTCTGTTACAACCCGTTTTGTAATAAAACCCTTATTTTTTGGCCTGATATCCTCATTCTCTTGCCTCAAATAACTAAAAATCATGAATAAACCATGAAGACACAAACATCTCTGGCATTTATAGTTGTTTTCACATACTTTTGAGAAATTTCATTTTTCAACCTTTTGCATATTTTTCTGAGTCATTTCCACTATTATAAGAGGAAAACTTATTTTGTAGTAAAGTTAGTTTTCATCAAAAGTCTTGATGATTTCTTGACAAAGTGTTGGACTTGGTGTGAAAACATGTTTTAACAACATAAACAACATATTCTCTCGTTTAAATATTATTTGAAATATATTAGAGAGGTTTGAATTTTCAACCCGTTTTGTAATACATTTTTTCTCAGCAGTCAACCCGTTTTGAAATAAACTTATTTTTTAGCCTGATATCTTCATTTTATTGCCTCAAATAGTGTGTGTGTGTGTGTGTGGGGGGGGTATTGTATTTTGTAAGCTTACATGTATGTGTTTTTACAACTCGTATTATTTTACCTGGTTGGTGTGGGGGATGCATCCCGCTATCCCCGCACCCCTGGATCCATACCTGTTCCGAGTTTTGGATTGATGAATGATCTTTTTGTTTGTGTGATGTTGTGCCTTAACACAGAAGACGATTCAAGTATATACACTTGTAGGTTGGAGAATTTTTTTATGGAAACTTTTTCTAAACTTCAAAATGATTTACATTTTATCTTATATGGTGATATGAATGCACAGACTTTCAATTATTGTTTGTTTTTGGGGGGTTTATCGTCCCACCAAAAGTATTTAAGTTATCTGGAGACGGTGTCAACTTAAAGCAGATATAGTGCTGCCTTCACTGTGCATAGCATGCCGTGAACACCTGGCAAGATACCACAACCAGTCACATTATATTGAGACCGGGCCAATCAGTCAGTTATATTTGCTTGAGCATTTGCAAGGGAGTTATACCAGTACCATTTTTACGACTTTGGTATGTCGCAGCCCGAGATCAAACCCGGGGCCTCCCGTACATGGAGCCGACGTTTTACCGATTGCGCTACCAGGTCCGGTAGACTTCCAATTTACCAGACAATGTCGAGAATGATGTTCATAACTGTGTATTATCTGATGATTATTTATCTGACATCTGTTTTACTATACCTTAAAACAACAAACATTTCACTCGCCACGCATATACAGACAACAGCTCCTTTACATTAACTTTAACATTAGGTTAAGTTATTCTCGCAGGAGAATTGTAATATTAGTTTGAAGCATCAATTATTCTAACACTATCAATATTTTACGTCTATAAACAAAGAAGCATTCTGCCGTGATAAAATAAACGATATACCAGGGCGTTAAGCGGAACTATTTACATGTAACTGCGCAGTAGAATAGCTGTTCCTTTTACTTTCTCTACCCATTTTCGTATTGCAGACCAAGCTGACATATTGTGATAAGTTTATCTTTTCGTTCACATTTATCATGTAAATTAAAAAATAAATTTATTGAATATGCAGTTTCGTCCGTTGTTGGTATTAAAAAAATAACCAGGAAGTACGAGGGTGAATTCAGAACAGCCAAGGGAAACAACCTAACAACATCGTGTAAATTATAGTTCGCATTGTAGTTCGCATTTGTGTCCCTTCTAAGTAAAATATCTTGTAGTTCTTACGTGTTAGAATGGAAATGGAATTAAGTTTGAGTACTAAAGAAATGTGCTCGAGTAGAAAAAAAAGTAATATACTTTTAGATATTTATAAGCAATACTTTAAAAGTGTGAATATCCCCTAGCAATTGCTTATTTTAACTTGCTGAGGATAGGGTATATTTTATAGAAAAATTATGAAAACAATCAATTTTAATCAAGTTTTATTTGAAGAGTTGAACATAAGTCTAACCCAAGACAAAAATCTTGTCAGCTATAAAACAA
Source organism: Sinonovacula constricta (assembly GCA_007844125.1). NCBI lineage: Eukaryota > Metazoa > Mollusca > Bivalvia > Cardiida > Solecurtidae > Sinonovacula > Sinonovacula constricta. The sequence continues at coordinate 46,116,483 of CM017567.1, read as the reverse complement.
TTGAAAACAAAACTGCAGGGCTTGATGTAGTTTTAAATGAATTCTTTATTCATGATAAAGCATACTACTACCATATGTTAACACACTTTTTCTGTGTCTTTTCAAATGTTTGTCTATGTTGCAAGGCTCATAGGACTTTGTCTTATATATTCTTATTCATGATCACAACAATGTTACTTGTGCAGTGTGGCATTTGTAAAAAAATCTCCCCGTGCATGTAATCTATGTTGTCATTTAATTCATCCTATAAGGATTATTACGTGTATTTCCTTTGATTAACTTTGATTCCCTAATTCCATCTCCGCATGAACAGGATGCTATAACCATTTACACTTCTCTGGTCATTTTTTACTTGACTCAAAAAGTTAATTTCATTTACTATTAACGTTTTTCTTTTGTAGGACTTCTAATCAAAATTATACACATCTCTCTTCTAAACACTATGTAGACATTATTTTTCAATGACGTCGCTTCTTGCGTCATAACTTATCAAACAAAACATCAGCAATTGGACATTTATTCAAACAGATCGGGTTTCTTTCCATTGCTTGCATTTGAGATACCCATCAGGAAGTGCGAGGTTAGAGCTCTGTAAAACCGGTTTAAGCACCCCAGTCGGTCCATATTGCCGACTGACCGTTCCAAGGGGGTAACTGTCGGGTTTGCTCTTATTGTTAAATGACTCATCTCAGATTTGTTCTCACTATTACATTAGGCGTGCATGTGAATACCTTAGTCCTGTGTCTTTTCTAATTTTGTATATGTTGCAATGCTCATAGGACTTGTTCTTTCATACGCTTATTGAAGTAGGATATTTCCCCGATAGTTGGTCAGATGGCTTTATAGTTCCACTGCACAAAAAGGTGTATAGATGTCAATAACTATGGAAGTGTGAGTATGTTGTATATGGAAGTAAACTGTTTACTAGGATTTTAAATAATAAACTGTCTTGGGCAGAAAAAATACGTTGTGTACGTTAAAGCTGGTTTTACAGCTGGAATGAGTAGTCCTACTGTTGACTTTGTTTTCGTTTTGAATAGCGTTATAACCCATATTAAAACATAGACAAACAAGCTTTTTCTGTGCATTTATTGATTTCACTAAGCAATATATTGTTACGGAAAATTTAAAGGCTAAGCTAATTAAGCTGGGTATCAGGGGTAAAATTTAAATCATTTAAATTTTCAAATGTACACAGTTACTTACTTCAGAAAATAAGAGCATTGTTAACAAAAATCTAATTCTAACACTATCCATAGGTTGTTTCCACATCAGCGAAGATCTCTTGGCAATCATTTTTGATGGCAACTTTAAGGAATTTTCAGATAAATTGTATAGAAGCGTACAATTTATTTTCTTGTAATTTCTTCATTTGTGGTCCAAAAATTTAAAAGCTTTACACCATTGGAAGCTCTTGTTGAAATTCGCATTTTTAAAATACAATATTTCTAATATTGGTAAATGCACAAAGAATTAACAACAAAATATATTATATTGTATAGTTTTTACACTGTAAATCTATGTATAAACATAATCAGTGTTGAGAATAGTAAAATAAATAAAGGAATCACCAGAGAAAACAAAGAAAGTTGTATCGATGTCAATAATATACATGCACTGAATAAAATTATGATTAATAATTGACAATTGATAATGCGATTTGTAGTAACTATTTTGTTTGGCCTCTTTTATTGTTAATGTCCCTTTAATTCACGGCTGATATAATTTGGCCAATGTGTTTCTTGGTCGTCGCCTACGTTTCAAAACTGTACAACACAAATATCTCCCTAGGGCACACAATCGCCTGTTATTTCGTCTAGAACAGTGGTGAAGAAGTAAGGGCTTAGTTCAGACACAACGTAATACTGCAAATTGGTCAGACATTGTACCAGCATTAATTAACATAGACCATTCATGTACGGATTTACCATGTTAAACTTATTTTAAACTATATTAAACAATTCTCCAAATAGTTTGAAGACCCGACTTCTGGAGTAAACAGAAATTAATCAACACTGCCTATTTTATAAACAAAAAAAAACAAACACTAACCGACCAATTTAAACAAAAATGGAACTTTTAACTACAAAATAGTTACAAAATGTATTCAACACAACATGTAGAGATTAAATCAATACACATAATTATACTGAGTGACAAATATACTTGAAAAAGTACTTACCAATGGTGCCTATTAGAATCAGTATCATCCAAACCTGGAAATAATTGAAACAAACAACAACTTCCAAATACTTTTCTGGTATAAACTTTTCAGGTCGAAAGGTGTGTATGTGATTAAAGCATAAGCTATGCTATGCTGAATGTCTTGAAAATAATTGTGCACATAATGATGTAGTACTGATGATAAATATTAACCTGGTACGCGTTATCTTTTGTGTCAGACCTTTGCCAATACAGTTCGTCATTGATCAGCACTGAATGATCAACTGAAGTAAAGGTCTCAAATATATATTCCTTGAAAAACAAACAACGTTATTTGCCAAATTGTTTTATAAACACATTTTTTTAAATATCTATAAAAACTTAATGCATTTTATGTAAATAACACTTATTTCTTTTTATCTGTTCAAATTGCACTAACTCTATGACATTTCTTGCTTCAGAAGATTGTAAATGTAAGATACTTCAAGACAATGCAGGAAAGAAAAACAACAATAACAACAAGGACTATACAGGGAAGCATAGCAACAACAGCAACAATGAGGACAACATATAGAATAATAACAACAATAACAATACCGAGAATAATAATAATAATAATAGTAACAATATTCAATCAGCCCATCCCTCCATTCAGTAGGTCCAATTAATCAGTCAATCTGGACATATCAGACCGTCCAGTCGGTTCATCCATCCAGTCCGTCCATCCAGTCAGTCCGTCCATCCAGTCAGTCCCTCTAATCAGTCAGTCCATCCAGTCAGTCAGTCCATCCAGTCAGTCCAGCCAGCCTGTCAGTCCATCCAGTCAGTCCATCCATCCAGTCAGTCCATCCAGTCAGTCCGTCCATCCAGTCAGTCCGTCCATCCAGTCAGTCCATCCAGTCAGTCCAGCCAGTCAGTCAGTCCATCCAGTAAGTTCATCCAGTCAGTCCGTCCATCCAGTCAGTCTGTCCATCCAGTCAGTCCCTCTAATCAGTCAGTCCAGCCAGTCATTCAGTCCATCCAGTCAGTCCATCCAGTCAGTCCAGCCAGTCAGTCCATCCAGTCAGTCCATCCAGTCAGTCAGTTCATCCAGTCAGTCAGTTCATCCAGTCAATCAGTCCATCCAGTTAGTCCAGCCAGCCTGTCAGTCCATCCAGTCAGTCCAGCCAGTCAGTCAGTTCATCCAGTCCAGTTAGTCCAGCCAGTCAGTCAGTTCATCCAGTCAGTCAGTCCAGCCAGCCTGTCAGTCCATCCAGTCAGTCCAGCCAGTCAGTCAGTTCATCCAGTCAGTCAGTCCAGCCAGCCTGTCAGTCCATCCAGTCAGTCCAGCCAGTCAGTCAGTTCATCCAGTCAGTCAGTCCAGCCAGCCTGTCAGTCCATCCAGTCAGTCCATCCAGTCAGTCAGTCCAGCCAGCCTGTCAGTCCATCCAGTCAGTCCAGCCAGTCAATCAGTTCATCCAGTCAGACAGTCCATCCAGTCAGTCCATCCAGTCAGTCAGTTCCTCCAGTCAGTCCGTCTATTCAGTCAGTCCATCTAATCTGTCAGTCCAGCCAGTCAGTCAGTCCAGCCAGTCAGTCAGTCCATCCATTCAGTCAGGTCATCCAGTCAGTCAGTCCATCCAGTCAGTCCATTCAATCAGTCAGTCCATCCGGTCAGCCATCCAGTCAGTCAGTCCATCCATCCAGTAAGTCCATCCAGTCTGTCCATTCAATCAGTCCATCCACCCGGTCAGCCATCCAGACAGTCAGTCCATCCAGTCAGACCATCCAGTCAGTCCATCTAGTCAGTCCATTTATCCAGTCAGTCAACAAAGTCGGTTAGTTCTTTAACCCAGTCAGCACGCCCAGTCAGTCAGTTTGACCAGTCAGTTTGACCAGTCAGTTTGACTAGTTAGTTTGACTTGTCAGTTTGACCAGTCAGTTTGACTAGTTAGTTTGACTTGTCAGTTTGACCAGTCAGTTAGTTTGATAAGTCAGTCCATCCAGCCAGCCAGTCAGTCAGTACACCCAATCAGTCCATCCAGTTATTCAGTCCACATAATGAGGTCCACCGAGCCAGTCAGGTCCACCTAGTCAGTCGTGTCTACCCAGTCAGTCCACTCACTCAGTCCACCAAGTCAGTCAGGTCCATCCAGTCAGTTATTCCACCCACTCAGTTAGTTCACCCAATTAGTCCACCCATCCAGTCTGTTAGTCCACCAAGTCAGTCAGTCCCCCAGTCAGTCAGTCCACCCAGTCAGGCAGTCCACCCAGTCAGTCCACCAAGTCAGTAGGACCCCCCAGTCAGTCCCCGCAGTCAGTCAGGTCCCCGCAGTCAGTCAGGTCCCCGCAGTCAGTCAGGTCCACCCAGTCAGTCAGTCCAACCAGTCAGTCAGTCCTCCCAGTCAGTCAGTCAACCAAGTCAGTCGCTCCCCCTAGTCAGTCCCCGCAGTCAGTCAGGTCCCCGCAGTCAGTCAGTCCACCCAGTCAGTCAGTCCACCCAGTCAGTCCATCCAGTCAGTCCATCCAGTCAGTCGGTCCCCCAGTCAGTCCCCGCAGTCAGTCAGGTCCATCCAGTCACTTAGTCCACCCAGTCAGTAATTCCACCTAGTCACTCCATCCAGACAGTTTACCTACTCAGTTAGTCCACCTAGTCAGTCATCTCCTCCTAGTTAGTCAGTCCACCAAGTCAGTCAGTCCATCCAGTCAGTCAGTCCACCCAGTGAGTCGGTCACTCAGTCAGTCCACCAGTCCATGACAGTAAGTCATTTCCACCCAGTCAGTCAGTCCACCAAGTCAATCAGGTCCACCCAGTCAGTCCACCCGATGAGTCGATCCCCCAGTCAGTCAGGTCCACCCAGTCAGTCAGGTCCTCCCAGTCAGTCAGGTCTACCCAGTCAGTCAGGTCTACCCAGTCAGTCAGGTACACCCAGTCAGGTCCAACCAGTCAGTCAGTCTACCCAATCAGTCCACCAAGTCAGTCGGTCCCCCAATCAGTCCCCGCAGTCTGTCAGGTCCCCGCAGTCAGTCAGGTCCCCGCAGTAAGTCAGGTCCCCGCAGTCAGTCCCCCAGTCAGTCAGTCCACCCAATCAGTCCACCAAGTCAGTCGGTCCCCCAGTCAGTCCCCCCAATCAGTCAGGTCCCTGCAGTCAATCAGGTCCCCGCAGTCAGTCAGGTCCCCGCAGTCAGTCAGGTCCCCGCAGTCAGTCAGGTCCACCCAGTCAGTCAGTCCCCCAGTCAGTCAGTCCCCCAGTCAGTTCAACCAGTCAGTCAGTCCTCCCAGTCAGTCCATCCAGTCAGTCGGTCCCCCAGTCAGTCCCCGCAGTCAGTCAGGTCCACCCAGTCAGTTAGTCCACCCAGTCAGTATGTCCACCTAGTCACTCCATCCAGACAGTTTACCTACTCAGTTAGTCCACCCAGTCAGTCATCTCCTCCTAGTTAGTCAGTCCACCAAGTCAGTCAGTCCATCCAGTCAGTCAGTCCACCCAGTGAGTCGGTCCCTCAGTCAGTCCACCAGTCCATGACAGTAAGTCATTTCCACCCAGTCAGTCAGTCCACCAAGTCAATCAGGTCCACCAAGTCAGTCCACCCGGTGAGTCGATCCCCCAGTCAGTCAGGTCCACCCAGTCAGTCAGGTCCACCCAGTCAGTCCGGTCTACCCAGTCAGTCAGGTACACCCAGTCAGGTCCACCCACTCGGTCAGTTCCTCCCAGTCAGTCAGTCCACCCAGTCAGTCAGTCCACCCAATCAGTCCACCCACTCGGTTAGTCCACCCAATCAGTCATCTGTTGAGCTTATCTTTTGTAGACCGTCTCGTTGGTCGGTCTGTTCGGCCAAAGCAAAGTAAGTCAAACTGGACGTCCGAGTTATGTAAAGTGGAAGTCATAGTTCGGTTAAAAACATTGTAAAATGGCCATCTGTCAATCCATCAAGAAAACGCTTCTGTTAATAAATATATTTTTCATCACTAACAAAATCATTATCATCATCATCAACAACTACTTCATCAACAATAATATTAGCATCATCATCACCATCACCATTCACAGTATCATCAAAAACATAAACACTTTCAATCATAGGCAACATCATCATCAAAAAAATATCTATCATCATTTATATAATAATAATAATAATAATAATAATAATAATAATATAATAATAATAATAATAATAATAATAATAATAATAATAATAATAATAATAATAATAATCCTTGACCATTATTGTCTTCCTACAGTATGTTAAACAGAATCAGAAGTAGAAAAAACAGCAGCAGCAGCAGCAGCAGCAGCAGCAGCGGCAGCAGGAGAATTGTCTTCAATTTCAGCAGCAGCATCGTTGTTATTTTTAGCTGTAGCAAAATTGTCGTCTTAATTTCAAGCAGCAGCAGTGTCACCTTAATTTTCAGCAACCGCATCGTCTTAATGTACATCATCATCAGCAGCAGCAGTAGAGCAATAACGCCTTCTTAATTTTAAGCAACTGCATCATGGCCTTTACTTTTGGCAGCACCATCATCTTTATTATTCTCAACATTATCATCTTTCTTCACAATGATATCAGCAGCAGCAGCAGCAGCAGCAGCAGCAGCAGCATCTTTAATTCCACTAGAAGCAGACTTCTCCTCCTGATTAACAAAACATCATATATATCATCTTTATCAAATTATCATCATTAATGATCACAAAACCCATCATCTTCAGATGTCACAACAATATTATCAGCAGCAAAATCATCATCATAATCATCAACATCATTATTATCATCACCATCATTATCATCATGTTTTGATTTTGAAATACATTGCAGCGACGAATTAGGATCATTATAGCAACGTCCAGCTTTTTGGTGGAGGAAGACCACAGACACATGTCCGGGTAAAACCACCGGCGCACCGCAAGTCAGCTGGAAGACCTACCCACATTAGGTCCTTCGCTCCGAACGGGACTCGAATCCACGCGGTGATAGGCTAAGCAGTCAGAGGAGTAACAAATCGGCGACTCTATCATTACGCCCCGGGCGCCTCTCATCATCATCAGTAGAACGCTCATAATCAGCAAGGGCAGTCATCATCATCATCATCATCATCATCATCATCATCATCATCATCATCATCAGTGATCACTATACTCATCATCATCATCATCAGCAGCAGCAACAACATTATCAGCAGCAATAAAATCATCATCATCATCCCAACAGAGCACACTCATCATCATCATCATCATTATAATGATCACCATCAACATCAAGATTATCATCCGCAACAACATTAATAGCAACAACAACAACAGAACAAAATCACTTCCATAACCATTATAACCATTATCACCACCATCACCAATCATTAATTTCATAATCAACATAACCAACATCATCATAAACTTAAATGCATTAAAAAAAAAGTTCATGTTTCTGTCATTTACTTACAAATGACATTCAAAAACAATTCATTTCTCTACTATTTCTAAGTACATGTTTTTTGGAGAATATACTACCCTGATAAGGAATGCATTTTTTATGCTCTGTTACAACCCCTTTCGTAATAAAACCCTTATTTTTTGGCCTGATATCCTCATTCTCTTGCCTCAAATAACTAAAAATCATGAATAAACCATGAAGACACAAACATCTCTGGCATTTATAGTTGTTTTTACACACTTTTAAGAAATTTCATTTGCAACCGTTTGCGTATTTTTCTAAGTCCTTTTCACTATTATAAGTGGAAAACTCATTTTGTAGTAAAGTTAGTTTTCATCAAAAGTCTTGATGATTTCTTGACAAAGTGTTGACTTGGTGTGAAAACATGTTTAAACAACATAAACAACATATTCTCTCGTTTAAATATTATTTGGAATATATTAGAGAGGTTTGAATTTTCAACCCGTTTTGTAATACATTTTTTCTCAGCAGTCAACCCGTTTTGAAATAAACTTATTTTTTAGCCTGATATCTTCATTTTATTGCCTCAAATGGTGTGTGTGTGTGTGTGTGGGGGGGGGGGGGTGATGGGGTGGTGTATTGTATTTTGTAAGCTTACATGTATGTGTTTTTACAACTCGTAATTTTTTACCTGGTTGGTGTGGGGGATGCATCCCGCTATCCCCGCACCCCTGGATCCATCCCTGTTCCGGGTTTTGGATTGATGAATGATCTTTTTGTTTGTGTGATGTTGTGCCTGAACACAGAAGACGATTCAAGTATATACACTTGTAGGTTGGAGAATTTTTTTATGGAAACTTTTTCTAAACTTCAAAATGATTTACATTTTATCTTATATGGTGATATGAATGCACAGACTTTCAATTATTGTTTGTTGTTGTTTTTTTTTTTTTTTTTTTTGGGGGGGGGGGTTATCGTCCCACCAAAAGTATTTCAGTTATCTGGAGACGGTGTCAACTTAAAGCAGATATAGTGCTGCCTTCACTGTGCATAGCATGCCGTGAACACCTGGCAAGATACCACAACCAGTCACATTATATTGAGACCGGGCCAATCAGTCAGTTATATTTGCTTGAGCATTTGCAAGGGAGTTATACCAGTACCATTTTTACGACTTTGGTATGTGGCAACCCGAGATCAAACCCGGGGCCTCCCGTACATGGAGCCGACGTTTTACCGATTGCGCTACCAGGTCCGGTAGACTTCCAATTTACCAGACAATGTCGAGAATGATGTTCATAACTGTGTATTATCTGATGATTATTTATCTTATATCTGTTTTACTATACCTTTAAACATCAAACATTTCACTCGCCACCCATATACAGACAACAGCTCCTTTACATTAACTTTAACATTAGGTTAAGTTATTATCGCAGGAGAATTGTAATATTAGTTTAACATACAACTACATGCGTAGTATTGATTTAGTATATAAAGAAGCATCAATTATTCTAATTATTCTAACACTATCAATATTTTACGTCTATAAACAAAGAAGCATTCTGCCGTGATAAAATAAACGATATACCAGGGTGTTAAGCGGAACTATTTAACTGCGCAGTAGAATAGCTGTTCCTTTTACTTTCTCTACCCATTTTCGTATTGCAGACGAAGCTGACATATTGTGATAAGTTGTTCCTCCCGTTCACATTCGCCCAAAACCCTATCATAGAAAGTAATAGATATATTTATTGAATATGCAATTTTGTCCGCTGTTGGTATTAAAAATATAACCAGGAAGTACGAGGGTGAATTAGAACAGCCAAGGGAAACAACCTAACAACATTGCGTTAATTGTAGTTCGCATTGTAGTTCGCATTTGTGTCCCTTTTCAGAAAAATCCCATGTAGTTCTAACGTGTTAGACTGTAAATAGATTTTAAGTTTAAGTACTAAAGAAATGTGCTGGGGTAGAAAAAAAGGAACATACCTTTAGATATTTATAAGCAATACTTTAAACGTGAGAATATCCCCCAGCAATTGCTTATTTTATCCTGATGAGGATAGGGTATATTTTATAGAAAAATATGAAAACAATCAATTTTAATAAAGTTTTATTTGAAGAGTTGAACAGAAGTTTTACCAAAGACAAAAGTCTTATCAGCTATAAAACAATTGAAATCAAAACTGCAGGACTTGATGTACTTTTAAATGAATACTTTATTTATGGCAAAAACATACAACTACCATAATCTTAACACACTTTTTCTGTGTTTTTTTTTTTCTATCAATTTTTTGTAAATGTTGCAGTGCTCATAGGACTTTGTCTTATATATTCTTATTCATGATCACAACAATGTTACTTGTGCAGTGTGGCATTCGTAAAAAATCTTCCCGTGCATGTAATCTATGTTGTCATTTATTTCATCCTATAAGGATTATTACGTGTATTTCCTTTGATGGACTTTCGTTCTTAAATTCCATCTCCGCATGAACAGGATGCTACAACCATTTACTCTTCTCTGGTCATTTTTTCTTGACTCAAAATGTTAATTTTATTTACAATCAACGTTTTTGTAGGTCTTCTAATCGAAATTATACATCTCTCTCTTCTGAACACTATGTAGACATTATTTTTCAATGACGTCGCTTCTTTCGTCATAACTTATCAAATAAAACGTCAGCGCTTGGATACCCATCAGGAAGTGCGAGGTTAGAGCTCTGTAAACCGGTTTAAGCACCCCAGTCGGTCCATATTGCCGACTGACCGTTCCAAGGCGGTAACTGTCGGGTTTGCCGTTATTGTTAGTTGATTCATCACAGATTTGTTCTCACTTTTACATTTGGCGAGCATGAGAATACCTTGGTCTTGTGTCTTTTCAAATTTTTGTATATGTTGCAATGCTCATAGGACTTTGTCTTTTATATTCCTATTGAAGTAGGATAGTTCCCCGATAGTTGGTTAGATGGCTATATAGTTCCACTGCACAAAAAATTGTATAAAAGGTGTATAGATGTCAATTATTAAGAAGTGTGACTCTGTTGTATTTGGTAGTAAACTGATCACTAGGATTTAAATTAATAGACTATCATGGGCAGAAAAATACAGTGTGTACGTTGAAGCAGCTTTTAGAGCTGGAATGAGTAGGCCTACTGTTGATTATGTTTTTTGTTTTGAATAGCGTTATAACCCATATTTAAACAAAGACAAACAAGCTTTTCCGTGCATTTATTGATTTCACCAAGCAGTATATTGTTACGGAAAATGTATAGGCTAAGCTAATTAAGCTGGGTTTCAGGGGTAAAATTTTAAATAATTTCAAATTTCAAATTAACACAGTTACTTAGTTCAGAAATAAGAGCATTGTAAAAAAATAATCCTAACACTATCAATAGGTTGTTTCCACATCAGTAAAGATCTCTTATCTTGGAAGCCATCTTTGATGGCAACTTCAAGGGATTTTCGGATGAATGTATAGAAGTGTACAATTTATTTTCTTGTAATTTCTTCATTTGTAGGCCAAAACTTAAAAAGCTATAGACCATTGGGAAGCTCTTGAAATTCGTATTTTTGACAAACAATATTTCTAATATTGGTAAACGCACAAGGAATAAATACACAAAATTAATAATAGTATTGGCTCATCCTTAAACAAAATGAACAGTGTATCCTTTTTGGTTGTATTTTTTACCTTTTAAACTATCAAAATATAGTTTGGATATTTAAAATACTTCATAAAAGCTGTTAAATGTGATAAAAAATTAATCGGTGCTATCTTTCTACAATAGAATAGCTGTTTCTTTTACTTTCCCTACCCATTTTCGTATTGTTGACCAAGCTGACATATCGTGATAAGTTGTTCATGTGGTTCACATGGCCTTTGCCTGAAACTTTACTCTATCTTGTAAAGTAAGGGTTTTGTTTTACTTAACATGAGTAGTCAATTATGATAAAAACAAAACAAATAATAAGATAGGCAGTTACATCAGTTATTAATATTCTTTAAAACATAACCAGGAAGTACGCGAGGTGAAATAGAACAGCCAAACAGGGGTAACAACCTAACATTGTGTCAAATGTAGTTCGAATTGTAATTCGCATTTGTGTCGCTTTAAAGTCGAAACTTCTTGTAGAACGTGAAAGAATCGAAATAGATTTTAAGTTTGCGTGATCTTATGCCCAATATATCACATTTTCTCGTTCAGATGCGTAAATTTTACCATTCAGGCCTAGGCCTTCGTAATTAAATTAATACGCATCTGGACACGAAACCGTGGTATATTGTGTGCTAGATCACGGAAACTTAAAATCTATTTCCTAAGAACATATAAATTTTGCATAACAATTAAGAATTAAACAGGGTTTTTTGTACAACTATACACGGCTATTTAAAAATATATCTGCTTTGTTTAAGAGTAGTAGTTTGATTATGTGATAATAGTTAGAAAATTACATGCTGTAGACAGATATTGTCTAATAAGAATTGCATTTCGATGCTATTAATTTATTTATTGTCATGTATTGTACAGTATCCAAGGCTAAAGACCATAGTATTAAAACCTTCACCTTCCAGGGCTCAGTTAATTTACCTGGGTTTCCTGGTCTTACTTATGCGGCTAGAAGTTGTCTATTGTCATGTCTGGATGCTAAGGCTATGTTCATGTCTCAGGATGCTGAAACTATATCAAATATACCACAAAGAATCAGGTTCAATATAAATATTTTAATGTAATGCTGTAAATTTAAAGGTGGTATCCGAAAGTTTGGACTTGTTTTTTCCTCAAAAAGCCAAATAAAATATTGTTACATACACAGATCAAGCTAAATGCTGTTTTTGATGTCCTACTGTAACAGTACTGATCCTGTTCTCCTGGATTCACCATTACTAGTTACATATTATTTTGCCTGAAGGGAGTCAATTTATCTCAAAAGTGCTTGGTTAAGACATAAAGAGCCAGGGATGGGATGGGATGGGATTACCCGGCATTTTTGCCGATACTGTGCAGCGACATTTCTATCATTATAGTACAGGGGCACTAATGAGGTGCCCGGGAACTGAACCCGGCCAGTCCATTATACTGACACCGACGAGTCAGGCGTTATGCTGTCCCCTTAGCACCGAGCGTTAGGAGGGCAGCCACTACTATGAACTTTAAAGTCTTTGGTTTGACCTGGTCGGGGTTTGAACCCACGACCTCCCGATCAGCAAGCCGACGCACTACCACCTTAGCTATTGCGGCCGGTTAAAAAGCCAGAAGTATCAAACTTTTTGTTTTATCCTTAGAGTAACATCAATAATTTCTATCATTTACCTTACGGTTAACAATAGATCAATGTTGTCAAGAGAGGGTAAGAGCATGTTAAGTGAGAGTAAAAAAAGTGTGACCTGGTCTAGACAGGAGGTAAGATTTACCTTTATTTGCCAACGACCAAATAGCTGATGTGAAGTGTGTGTCTGTGTCTGTTTATGTCTGTGTTTATCTGTATTAAAAGTGGCCTTCAAGCTAATCATATAATATTCATAAAATGACCATCAACCAGACGGATTATAAAGGGAGGTAATAAATTGATAAATATATAGTGAACATTTCTGCCACGCTATATCTATGTGGAGAGTGAAAAATAATACCCCAAATCATCATTTCCAACACACATTTCCCATCTGAACCAAGCTGGACAGTTTGCTTTTTATTTTAAGTAAGAAACCACGTGACCTCTTACTTTTGAGAACGCGATATACCCAATATCTGGGCAAGCTACTCTGATGTTGATGTCTGTTTATAGAAGAAATCACAATTTTGCTTATCTATAGATTTGAAAATAATTATCCTTTTAACAAGTTTAAATTGAGGCAGTGTTTAAAATGAAAATTGCTTAGACGAAAGTATGAGTTTTGCAGAAATAATGCACAAATATTCAAAACAAGGGTCAGCTATTGTAATATTTAAGACAAACTGCTGGATACCACCTTTAAATGAATTGAGTGTGGGGAGTTATACTAAATGCCTGCAAGCAATTTATATTTTATTGGCGACGCGCTGGAGCGCGCCGCATATATATGGAATGCTAAAAAAATGTGCACATGCGAGCGGGTGTCTTGGACATTCTCGTTCAAGCTAGAGAATGATCGAGGGAAAATGGACAAGGCGTTCCGAATTCCGGAAGTTTCGCGATTTACACGTTCCCAACGTACGGGTCCTATTTTGGCAAATGACGTTCTTTTTATATATAACTATATCGAATCTGCAGTATTATTATATGTAAAGTTGTTCTTTGTATTTATATGTTTATAAATCATATGAAAACTATTGGTAGGGGTGGGCCAATCTGATTTTTTTTCTAAATAGTATTTTTTCTATTGCCATTTAGTGTATTTAGAATAAATTCGGTCAAAACTTCAACAATGTTTTTTTATTTCGGTTGGAACAGTCCATTTTTATCAAAATGGCCGACAAAAATCATAATTTATATTAAATTTGCTGGTATTTCGTAAAAATCATTTATATTTATGTGGTTTCTTGTATACATTCTGCTTCTTCTTACACCTATAATATATAGATGCCTTAGATATGTGCCAATTAGTTAAATTTAGCCATTTTGAACCAAACAAAATTCAAAATGGCCGTCAAAATGTTCTTAAAATGAATAAAATAAAGGAATATTTTTGATAACATATGGATTATCATGAAAACAACAGATGTTTAGGAAACATTATTTTCAAACAGAAATGGGTTGCCCAAGATCTCACATGTGATAATGAATCTGAGAATGCAGAGAGCAGTGAAAGTAGTGAAGAGGATGAAAATGATGAAAGGCATGATGAAACAATGAAGAAAAGGCAACGTCGACAATCAGGTGATTTGACTTATGTGTTTCCAAGAGAGGATCAATATCAAGGTACCTAGAGGATGCTTACTTCTTGAATTTGGAACGGGTAGCAGATCATATTTTGAATAAAGGTGAATCTGTAGTTACTGTTAGTTTGGATGATACCACCAAGGCTGCTAGACACAAGCTATATGACGTTAAAGCAGATCATATCACAATATCTGGGCCCTCCAAAACACAGGCCACTCTGGAAAAGATGGGGCTAAAGCTTATAAGTTTAAACTCAACTGTCTGGCTTTACTGGCTGACAAAACTGTTGATGATTTAAAGGAACATATAAATTTTTGGATGTCAGATCATGCCGGTGATTGTAACATGTTGCTACAGAATCTTGGCGTAAGTGAAGAGAAAGCCATCAAATGTTGTGCTCATATGATATTAGGCGTGGACCACGCATGTGATAAAGTGTTTAGGAATACAGAGCAACACATAGATATCCAAAACCTGATCAAGATAACATCTAGTGAGAAGGTATTCTGCTCTCCAGGTTCAAGCATCCACACATTAGGGTTGATAGCAATTGCTAAACTCCTTATCTCCAAGCCATGCAGCGCATTCCGTGTCACTATATAATGAGTACATAGCATGGATGAGTGCAAATGACATTCCCCATACAGGATTCAAAGGCTTTGTTGCGAATCGGTTTGGGCGAATAGCTGAACTTGCACTTAGCTAGACGTGAGTCCATACTCGAATTCTTTGATGCAATAGTGGACACAAATTCAAACAAGCTTGTGTTAGCGGTCTCAACATACATACAAAATGAATGGTTTCTGTGTTGCACGGAAGTGTATTCATTCATTGGTGAATTGATTATATTCCCATTGATAAAGTTACTGGGAATTGATGATCAAAATCAAGATAAGAACACAGAGAGAAATTGGATTGGTGTTAAGAAAGTCTTTGATGAAAAGTGGAAGGAAATCAAACAGGAACAGGAAAACAGCTTAAAGTCTGATACAGGAAAAGGGAAGTTAATAGCTGCTGTGCTTGATGAAGTATTGGACACATTTGAACGTCGGCTAACTGAAATGGAATATTTCAACACAGAGGAAGTAGACCCAGAGTTTGAGGAAAGGTTACAGAAAGCACCACTGACAAATCTTGGTTGTGAATCTGAATTTGCAAAACTGGACAAGAGAATCAAAGTCAGCGGGGGTTCAGCTTCAGTCTCGACATTTTCAAAGAAGAACGTAGTAGTTACAAATGGGTTACTTGTTGACTCATCTTTCTGCGATCAGCCTGAGGATGAGCGTAGAGGTCGTTGGAAATGGGCGAGGAGTTCTGAAGCTGTCAAACGAGTAAAGAAGCTAGAAGCAGACTTTATTGGAACAGTAAAAGCAGCAAAAAATGTCAGTTCTCAAAAGGGAAGATTTAAAGAAAAAGAAAATGGAGAAAACAGTGAAACTGTTGGAGGCTTGCAAATCACATTCGGGACCAGTTACCCCGAATTCTCTGGGATTACTTGATAAACTGAATGAGAAACAACTCCTAGAGGAAGTTAAGTCTCTACGCGCAACAATTGCTCCTGACATAAGGCAAATGAGGCGAATCAAAACAACAGATGGTAGATTCAAAATGTTGACATTTTCAAATAATGAATTAAGAAATTCAATTAAAAATGCCAAAGGACCAGAAGACAGTGTTTACAAGGATGTTGATGCACTACTCTTGAACGCTTTGTGTAAACCTCTATAATTCTGACACTGTTAAATATAACAAAATTCAGCCAGATATTGTTTTAGATAGTGTTATATGGATATAATTGATAAAAGTTGATGACAGAATGTGTTTTAAGTAAAAAAAAGATGATTTTCTCTTATTTTGGTGGATATTCTGCTTAAATTACACATATGAACTAAACATAAAGAGCTAAAATATGTTTTTAATATGCCCTTTGTATTTGTAAAGTCAATAAATGCATATAAATCTACACTTTATTGGAAGAATTTAATAATTATAAAGACATATGTCATTTTTTATCCTATTTTGGCGGCCATTTTGAAAAAAAATGGACTGTTCCAACCGAAATACTTAATTTGAATCCCTGGTCTTACCATATTTGATTAGTGTGGACCTATTGGCAATAGAAAAAATACTATTTATAATGATTTTTAAAAAAAAGTATATATTGGCCCACCCCTACTATTGGTTATTCGTTTAAAATTTACTATTTTCTCTATTTCTAAAATTAGATCGATAGCGTCTGTAGTGGCACGTTATACAAAATATCAATTTTACTCATACGCAGATGACAATCGCGGAAAAGCGCAGTGGTTATGGACTTGTTTGATGTTAACGGTCTACAGAGATCGAATCCTGTCGCAGTCGGAAAAAATATTATGTGACTTTTCTCCTTTGTTTTTTACAATAAATATAACAAACGAACCATTTAAACAGACAAAAATGATCAATGATCGATAACAAATGTTAATTTTTCTTTACGCAAACGAGGTATTTTTACTTTTTAAATTTCTAAACATTATTGTACATCTGACGGTTATACTTGTTAATGAGACATGTTTGTCCCTTTTTGTAGGATTGTACATATAAATAGCCTTATATACCAGAATTAAATTATTCCAGTGATTTTAATGTGTACTTAATAATTTAAATCAGCCATCTCTAAATTTCTAATTAATATTTATTTTCATTGTTGCGTCGCACTTGATGCTTCGCATCAATGCCTTTCTTGTATTACATTTGGAGAACGTTTACCAGCCTAAATGCAGTACAACAACTTAACGTACATATTGTATGTCAGACCTGAATACTTATCTAATTGACGACGCGCTGAAGCGGTGAGTCCACTGTGATCACGTTTGCCGACAATCGGATAATTCGGATGAGTGTACCGAGGACGGAATTACCCGAAGAGTTCCGATTGGTTTGCCGAGTGCCACTGAAGAATCATGTGACCAGAATGTTTACCGATAGGATCTGAGCGGTAATCAGAAATACGGTTCATCATCAACAATTATCTAACAAAAATGTCTTAAAAATTCAACGTCACATCCAAAACTGTCGTGATTGTCACAATAAAAAAACTGTCGTCAAGTAATCATTGTCAAAATATGTTAAATTTCGATAATTTATATTATTATCATTATTTTATTGTATTGTTTTTGAATTCGATTTGTCAAGCAAGGGAGATTACTGTGATGGGAATCTTGTGTTTATTTTATTTTTGCCATATTTCTCTTACTGGTACAATACGTATATTTGCGTCGTCTTGGATGCTTTGCATTAATGTTTTTCTTGTATGTATTGTGATATCCATTTGTCACCTTGTGCAGGAAGCACCAAACGACCAGTTTACTTGCACTTTGAAAGATTATCAAAGCGTGGTCAGCTCAATTGTCTTCTAATCAAACATATGCACGCATTATTTGTAAGTATTTATAATTCACAATATAGCTTTGAACGATAAATTTTAAAGTTTACGTACAACTGCTATTTTATTTAATTTATGATGTAGATTAGAGTAAGAAGGGGTTCTTGTGCACTGTGTGCTAACACCTTTTTACAATTATTTTTTTAAATATTAAGGTTTGGGGAACAAAAGAGCTTGTTTAATTGAATCAAAACAGTTTTGTTATTTATATTAATTTGTCAGTTACTGGTTGTCATAAGTTTCTTTCCTTTTGATCATGTGTACATTGTGTATTGTGTATATTCGATATGTATGTCACGCGGGTCATTGAAATTCTGGATTTGAAATTTAAAAGAAACGCTCAAAGCCTGCAATTTTATTAATTTAGTCGATGTATTTTCTGAACATTGTTGCTTCGATTATATAGGCGTCACAAGTCTCAATAAAAGACGTCACAGGGAAATATCTGAACAGAACCACTGATACAGGGCCACGCAGGGAACCTATTTTATTTAAAAGTAAGACTCAGGTCTTGATAAAGATGATAGAACATTATATTTGAATGCAAACACAAAATATAACATCCTTCATTTGGTCAACAATAGACGTCGAGGTGGTATCCGACAGTTTGGTCAAAATCTTTTTCCTCAAATAACCAAATAAGTCGTTGGTACCTGAAAAGGTCTTGCAAAATGCTGTTCATTTATGCTAAAGATCTTTGTGAAAAGTCAAAGATAAATTCCCACAGGTCACATCAAACAAGTGTTTCCTATCCGAGCCACGCTGCAGAGATAGCTATTTTTAAACTTTGAAAATCACGTGACCACTTACTTTCATATAATCATGCGGGTAATCCGCCCTGACGTCGATATCTATTTTTAGCAGAGACCACGATCGCGCCTTTTGTAGAGTTGGAAACACTGAAAATGAAAGGGTTTTTTTTCGCGATTATTACAGTGTAACAATATAGTTGTTCAAAATCGTCTTTATAACGACTAAAGCATGGATTTATGCGAAATGCATGACCAAATTCCCCAATGCTGTGGTTAGATATTGGTACATGTGTTTAATAAAGGCAGACTGGTGAATATTTCCTTTAAAGCGTGACATAACAGTATAATTAAGTAACTAATGCTGTAATTGAAAGCACTCGCATATGATCAAAGGGTCATAGACACCACTGTCGAAAGTAATTTCAATTACGCAACCAACCAGGGGCGGATCTTGAATTTTACTTGAAAGTGGGGCATGTGTTGTTGTTTTTTCCTTTAAATGTATGTTATGCTGGTGTTTGTCTGATGACCTCACAATATCAATTTCGCATTTCAAACCCGTGCAAAACATTTAGAAAATATTAGACATTTAAAATAAAAAAAATGAGAAATTTATATAATTCATATTTAATGTATATATGCATTTTTGTGTGGTTTGCAAATTGCATGGTTGGGAATTACATTATATGAACAGTCTATTTTATTCACACGTCAACTAAGTAATCTTATTAGCTATCCCAGAATTTAAGGGCATTTGGCTAGCAAATCTAGAATCAGAGGTTAAAAAAACCCAATACAGATACGTTAAGTTTAGACTTTGACTATAGTTCCCACATCAGTGAAGATCCCTTAGATTGGCAGTCATCGTTGATGGCAACTTCAAGGGATTTTCACATGTTTTATTTTCTTGTAATTTCTTAATTTGTAGAACAAAAATTAAAAGCTATACACCATCGGAAAGCTTTTGATATTCATATTTTTAGAATCAATATTTAAAAATTAATAAATGCACAAAAATAATACACATAAATAAATAAAATTATTGGTTCATCATTAAACAAAATAACAGTGTAACTATTTTGGTTGTATATTTTGTACCTTTTAAACTATCAAAATAGAGTTTTGATATTTAAAATACTTTATAAAACCTCTTAAACTTGATATAAAATTCAGTAAAATATACCGAAAAATAAAAACACAGTGGTGGGTTTTATACAGCACATATTTCCCGATTTCGGCCTGCATTAGCTTCTGCCTTCAAAAATGACTTCCTTAAACTGTCTTATCTGTGCCTATGACACCACATGAAAACTATATTTTGACAACGTCTTTCTTTCTTCTGTAACTTTACACCCTAACCTTGTCATTATTGTTCGAGATAGCATTCGATCGTCGATCGATTAAATAGGAGAGAACTGGGATAGGAAGTTACCTTAATACAAATTGCAAATTGTGATAATCTGTCTTAGATCTGTTTGACAATAAAATAAAGGAGACACTGAAATGATTTTCGTGGTCACTAAATAAATGTTTGATATTCCACGCGTCCTGTAGAGCGTTCTGTACATGTTTACCTGTATACCTGAAATAGAAGTACCGTTAGTCGGAATTCGACAAAACCTGACATTGCATGAGGAAAGCGTGGGCCATCCAGCTCAGTTGTAGTATTAACCACGGCATATGATTTTTTAATTAACCTAGAATAACAAAATTTTTGTACTGGGCACAATGGTTGTGCTAATATCTGATAATCTACAAACAAGATGCAGTGTGTCTTCAGGCTTAATGAAATCCACCTGGCAAACAATGAACTAAGCTGAAATTCAACTTTTTATATGAACAATAACAGTTATAACAATCAGCAAATTCGCGATTTTATTAAAAAAATGCGGGGACGATAATAACTAACGACAACCAACAAAAGTAACAAATGTTCACAAAATACAAAAAGGAAAATTTATAAAAACAAAATCGATAAACTGCAATAAATTTTCGTGTTTTCTACTTACTTGTTTTACTCATCATCCGCCATGTTCCCCATTTTTTCACACTTAACACAAAATCACAGGTAGCCTTGAGTTGCACAACCGTGTTCAAAACAGGTTTGTTTTCTTAATGAACAACGCATGCATTTTGCGTGCACAAACGTTTTTTGTGCATATCTTACAATTACAAGGAATATCTACCACGTACACACTTTGAGACGAATGTTTCAAGCTCTAAACTTACACAATTAGTACTACGATATTTAAAGATTTAAATTGAGAGGTTACTAAATTACTTCTTAGAAGCAGTGCACATGCAATACGTTTGACGACAATTTATTTCCCGCTGGCAATTCGCTCGCAGATTTTACAAGTACATTTTAAGTCGATAATTCTGATTGGTTGCATGCATTTGGGCCTTTGCCGGAAATACGCGATATTAATAAAATAAAAAATACGATATTACCCATAGCATTTTAGTCTGTGGAAGAATATGTTTAATTTTGAAAAAAATACACATATAAGGGTAAAATAGAACCTTTAATTCTGTCATTTAAGCTTTCCAACCAATAGTCAAACTACGACGACCTTCGTCACACTACGACAATCTTCGTCACACTACGACAATATTCGTCACACTACGACAATCTTCGTTCAAAATCGTAGCTCTATTTAAGGTTTTAGACAGCCAACTGTTGCTGAATATAACATTAGATTTTCCATTAAAGGTGATGTCTCAAAGAGTTCTTGTGTAAAATCACTCACACAAAACATTTGAAAAAAACAGCAACTAGAGCTATGACTATAAATTATGTTTAAAAACTAGTATTAATTTATTAGTTATAAACATGGGAGCGGTATGACCAAAGTTTTATGTTGTTACATATATAACTACACGATCTCCATTTCATATGTAGTTAAATCATTGCGTCGCTATCGAGCAAATCCGTGTACTGTTATTAACTGACTTGTATATACATGATGTATATGCCAGTTCGGAGATCTTCTATATTGTTGGGCTTAAATAGCAGAAAGTCGTCGTAACGCTCTGGACTTTTAAAACCTTAAGTTAGGTCGCTAGATATTTTGGCGTCCTCTATTATTTATGCAACTTGCTTTAAGCAACTTTATTGCTTGCCATTGTGCGTTCTTCGTTGTTATCTGCCTCATTGTTTTAATTGCATGCTACACTGTTACGCTCGGAATGTATGGTTCTATTCTAGGACCAATCTCCACTCCAGGGGTCACGTGTCTTCAGATCACAGTTTCCCTTGCCATCTAACAGGAACATTGTCAATGGTTTTGACGAACGAGATAGGAACAAAATTTTAATATGTTCATCCGCTGTATATTTAGTAGCAAATAAACATGTACACATAAACAATAAAGCATTTCTCGGGAACGTTTTAAGGTTACAGCAAAACCAAACTTTGGTCAAAACTGTTACCACCCTGAAAGATGGTAGTGATACAGCTCTTGTGTTTATGCCTATGTCGTTACACGACTGGCCGGCTCGGTGTCAGACAAACAATTAAACATCGTTAATTCGTCATCGTCGATGTAAAATCATCGAAAAACGACCGAGTGTATTTATTTCATCATTTTTTAAATGTGTGCACGCGTATAGAAACAATATTTCAATGACCAATTAAAAATGTTTGGTAGGAAATGTATATACAGCAGTTTAGGAATCAATAAACAATGCAGAGTAGTTGTTGCATAATCTTATTTTAAAGAATGAAAATTGAATCAGTATGCGTAATTTATTCATGTTCTGTTTTGTTCATTGCGTTCCTTGCTTTATAAGCTTTATAAATGCAGTAACTTACACTTCCATAATCCTCACTGCACGAAGAAACAGTTTTACTGCGTCAGAGAAACAGCCTATGAAATACTGTATAAAAGTTAGAAACCTTTACATAAAATTATACATTCAATCGTTTCCAAAACCCAGTAAACTTTGCATCAAAATAACACTATGTTCATATTGTTACTGAGTCAGAGAAACAGCCTATGAAATACTGTATAAAAGTAAGAAACCTTTACATAAAATTATACATTCAATCGTTTCCAAAACCCAATAAACTTTGCATCAAAATAACACCCTGTTTATATTGTTACTGCGTCAGAGAAACAGCCTTTGCAATACTGTATAAAAGTTAGAAACCTTTACACAAAATTATACATTAAATCGTTTCCAAAACCCAGTAAACTTTGAATCAAAATAACACTCTGTTTATTTTGTTACTGCGTCAGAGAAACAGCCTATGAAATACTGTATAAAAGTTAGAAACCTTTACATAAAATTATACATTAAATCGTTTCCAAAACCCAGTAAACTTTGAATCAAAATAACACTCTGTTTATTTTGTTACTGCGTCAGAGAAACAGCCTATGAAATACTGTATAAAAGTTAGAAACCTTTACATAAAATTATACATTAAATCGTTTCCAAAACCCCAGTAAATTTTGCATCAAAATAACACTCTGTTTATATTGTTATCAAACATGCTGTTATTAGTGCTGTTGCTGCTGATGATAACAATTGCGGTAACATGGCGATGGTTATACATATCCTGTTGCGTTGTTATTGTTGTTATTGCTCCTCCTCTCTTTCTGTTGCTGTGGCTTTGTATTTTATTTCTGTTGCTGTCTTAATGATGTTGTTGTTATTATTATTGCTGCAACACTTTCTGTTGTCGCTACTGCTACCGCTGTTGTAGTTTCTAATACTTTTGTGTGTGTTATATTTTTCTATCGCTGTTGTTTTATATCTTATAACTGCTGGCCGTCTTCTGTTGTTGATGTTGTTGTTTATGTTGTCGGATTTGTTGCTTTTGTTTTCTGTAGTTTCCATTGTTGTTGCTTTTGTTGTTTATCTAGTGTTTTGTTGCTGGTTTTCTGTTTCTGTAGCCGCTGATTAATATGTTGTTAAAGATGCTGCTTTTCTGTTGTTTCTGTTTTCTGTTCATGCATAGGCTGTGCCTGTTGTTGTTGTCATCTTATGAAAGCTGTTGATATCACAGTAAAAGGATTTAGAGATGAATCCGGATCACAACAGTTCAAGCATTTTCTACATATGCGACACCGAGATAGCTACTGGCTTGCGTCCTTGAGCAAGATTGACCTTGCCTACTATTTGCTTCAGCGCGTCGACAATAATAATAGCATAAACAACAAAAGCAACAACAAAAGAAAAAAAGATTAATACAAACTTGTATTTTGGTAGGTTATGTTACTTCGCAGTGCCTCCAACTTGCCCTTAATCTCCGCTATACGAGAAGTCAGTTTGTTTGGCTGGGTATTTAGCTTGATTAACTGTAAATCAATGCTGGCAATTTCCTTTTCCATCTTCTCAATATCAGACATATGTAAAGTAATGCTTAACAACGATCGGTTCCCTGTCAAATTAAGATTTTATTTTAATTAAGTTATTACATTTTACGTTCTACAGGCAGGAACTGCATTTTATATAAAATTGTGATTTGATAATATGAAAAATATTTCAGTTAAACGCAAAATACAGAAAAAAAGAATTTACACATTATTTTACAAATGTTTATTTACACACATTTTCTATATTTAAATATTAACGTATACGTGACTGGAAGTCATTAGTAAATCACATGCTGTACATGGAAAAGAAGTAAATACAAATCCTTGGTCTTTAAAAAGTTACCGAATAAGGAAAATCATCACAGTGGCTTAGATTTACTAAAACTTACCGCTGCCGATCCCACGGTTTCTTTAAGAAAGAACACGACTGGAAAAATATTTAAGGGAACTTGATTGTATTAGCCTAACCTGGTAGCGTATACAACTAGAAATCCAATGTTCTGTGTGCGCGTTTTAAAATTAGTTATTTATATATCCATATACATTAAACCAGTATCATTATCAGAATAACATTATCAGGAAGTTTACTCACAAACCTAAGTAGTTCATGAAGCAGTAATAAATAATATATTAATATTAAAAGAATCGGGTAACATATTAACAAAATACTTTTGGGGTTAGATAAAAAAGCAATAATGCATTTGGTTTACAAACATTATGCAACAATCCAGTGCTTGCAATTTTGTTTTACAAACAAATGAACAGAAGCAACATGAAGTTGTGTTATAATACCTTTTTCTGTAGTACCAGAGACCAACATCAACAAGAGCAGCAATGATCGTCACAGCAGCCAGTGTAATGCCTACAGCTACCCCAACAAAATTCTGCGGGGTTACTGGCACTACAAGACGTGGACCAAGTCCGTTTGTACTACTGGTTGTGATGATACTGACCTCACAGTTGAGTCCCATAAATCCAGTCATACAACCAAAACAGCTACCATCTTTCTTATTGCATGTTCCTTCCTTACAACTCTCTGGACATGTTACTTCACAATTCTCACCATAGAACCCGCCAACGCAAGTAGTGCATTGGCCATTGGTGTAAGTACATTCTTGGCAGTGTGTAGGACAAAGCAGTGTACAGTTGCTTCCGTAGAAGCCGCGTTTACAGGAGTTACAGAGACCCGTGGTTTTGTCACAAGACAATTGACAGTTAGTTGGGCAATACATGTCACATTTGTCTCCATAAAGTCCAGCGCTACATCGTAAACAGTTCCCCGATATTCTTTCACATTGTGCTGAGTCACAATTGGCCTTACATTGCAAGTTACATTCGATTCCATAATTCCCATCAATACATTGATCACACCTGTCTCTATCATAGTTTGAAGTAAAATTCATTCTACAGCGAAAAAAACAAAGGCTTGTTTCACTTTGAAAAACTAATGAACTGTCCACAATTATGCACCCATTGGAACAGACGCAGGCGTCAGATGAGTTGCAAGAATTACAGAGTGGATTACATTGTTGACATTGCTCGTGAACTTTAAAAAATCCGTCTCTGCAAGATGTGCAGGAACTAGCAGAACTACACGTTAAACATGACTCATTACATTTCACACACTGGTGAGATTCTGACAAATAATAACCATTCTGACAAGATGTACAGTTATCAGCGCTTGACACACATGTCATACAGTTACTGGAACAAGTTAACTGACATTGGTACATGGACGCTGTAGAGACATAGCTGTCCTTACAGAGTGTACAGTTGGAAGTACCATAAACCTGCTGAGAAT
The DNA here is from genome assembly GCA_007844125.1 of Sinonovacula constricta. Taxonomy (NCBI): domain Eukaryota; kingdom Metazoa; phylum Mollusca; class Bivalvia; order Cardiida; family Solecurtidae; genus Sinonovacula; species Sinonovacula constricta. Next base: position 46,090,797 of record CM017567.1, on the reverse strand, counting down.
CAACACACTTGATACAGTTTCCAGGGCAACGGTTGTAACATTTTCCGCCGTGATATCCATCCTTACAGTTGCCAACACACAGTTCACTGCCATCAGATGGACACGTAACAGAGCAGCAGGGACATTTTACTGCGTCGAAGTACTCTGGAGCTTGATTACTGACGTTCTGGCATTCATCAGAACATGTTGTTTACACAATAAACATATGTTACTTTATGTTTCGTAAGCTATAAAGAGAAATATGCTCTTCTAAACGTATGTATAAATATAATGGTTATAGGATCAGTGTTGTAATAAAGAGAAGACAAAGACCGTAATATCGAGACAATAATGCCCCTGATAGAGTTAAAGTTATAATGCATGCTGTATTAAATGGTACGTTTCAATGTGTTTTTAAAAGTCGTTACTTTTTAATATTTTCTGATTGAGATATCATGCTTATAGGGGTGTTAAGAATCATGACGATGATTTTTCTATGTCTAAATAAAACTAAATAAGTGACAATGACAAAGATGGTTTCGAAGTCGAAAAAAGAAGCATAACTAATAGAATAACTAAAGCCTATAAACTTTGCTTGTGGTCACTAAAAGTATATTTACAGTAAGAATACTATTAATGATAATTACCCCCGAAACTATATCGCGTAGTCAGAGTCAAATCATGAACTATTCTATTCTTATCCATATGCACATCTGCTGTACAGGTTAAGGTAAAGTTAAATGCCGGTAAAAGGCTTCTTTACGTAGGAAGCGTAGGTATGTGTGTACAAACTGATATGTCTTGTTGCTTTGTGCTGTCGGTTATCGTGAGCAGCATAATAATGCAAAGCACTGTTAATTTTGTAAGAAATAAGTTCTTTTTATAAAAATAGAAATTTATAGTAATTATAGAAATCAAAAGTGATTTATTTAATGCTTATTAAGTTGTGTTAGATAAAATGCTTTGCGCTGGTTGGCCGTAATGTTAATTAACAAAAACCGATTTGAAAATTGTTGGTCCTTGCCTGCAATTGTGGGCCCTTGTAAGTCCCTGCTGGCCCTGCATTTAAGCACATTACTCGGTCCTTAAGCCGACTGACCGTTCCAATGCGTTAACTGTTGTGTTTTCTCTATTTTACATAACGTCTTGCCACAGTATTGTTGTAACTTTTACAACTAATTGGCATGCGGATGCCTTTTTCTATATCTTATTAAATTTTCATATATAGTACAATAATTATAAGAACTTGTCATATATTCTTGTTCATGTTTACAAAGATGTTACCGGTGCAGTGCGGCGGTTGTAAAAAATCTCCCCGAATGTCGTTCTTACTTTTTACCTGGCTTGCATGTGAAATACCTTTGTCCAGTGCCTTTTCAGAGTTAGGTATATGTTGCAGTGCTCATAGGACTTTGTCATCTATACTTATTCATGATCACAACAATGTTACTTGTGCAGAGTGGCGGTCGTAAAAATCCACACGTGCCTGTAATCTATGTTGTCATTTAATTCATCCTATAAGATTATTAAGTGTAATTCCACCTTCACATGAACAGGATTCTACAATCATTTAGTCTTGTCTTGTCATGTTTTTTCTTGATTCAACAAGTTAATTTCACTTATAATCAACCATTTTTGTGTAGTTACTTTTCTAATCGAAATAATATCCCTTTATTTTCTAAACACCGGACATTATTTTTCAGTGACGTCACAACTTTCGTCATAACCTATCAAGGAAAACATCAGCGCTTGGCGATTTTGTATTCAAACAGATCGGTTTTCATTTCATTGCTTGCATTTAAGAAACCCACCAGGAAGTGAGAGGTTAGAGCTCTGTAAAACCGGTTAAAGCACCCCAGTCGGCCCATATTGACGACTGACCAAGGCGGTAACTATCGGGTTTTCTCTTTTTCATTATATGACTGATCACAAATGTGTTCTTACTTTTCACTTGACTTGCATGTGAAATACATTTGTCCTGTGCTTTTGCAGAGATTGGTATATGTTGCCGTGCTCATAGGACTTTGTCATCTATTCTTATTCAAATAATAAAACCTATCAGGATTATTACGTGTCTGTGGTTTCTCTGAAAAAATAATACTTATCCTCTTACCCAAATGCAATTCTGACAGCATTTTTAAGCACGTTACTTCTATCTTTAAAAATACTGTAGGAATATGGCATCACTTGGACAGTTTTGTTATGTTCAAAGCAATACCATATATGTATTGTATGGTACATGTATAGTATTTAAAAGTAAATCCCTCTTCTTTTTCCTGGTTGCATTTGAGTCACCCTATCCACTAAGGAAATGCAAGGTTTGAGCTCTGTAAAACCGGTAAAATATTCCATTTGTTCCAACTTTCTTGTGAAGATGTACGAAAACTCTTTAAAGGCACAGAGCTTTTTTTTCTATTCCTGTTTCATTTTTTGTACCAAAGCAAGGAGAGTCAATATATTACGAACAATCTATTTTTAAACCAGCCTCGATTTCACATAGATCAATTTCCGTTTTTAAGTAATTGTTAACTCTTTTGTTCAGAAAAGAAGTGAAAAGTTCACCAAAGCAACTTTGTATTGTAATCAGTCTGTAATTGTCATTCGAATTGCCTTTATTTTTATAGATCGGTTATGTGACCTGTACAACACATATCGAATATTAAAATAACTTAAACTAAAATATATTCAACACAACATATAAAGATTAAATGAATACACATAATTATACAGAGTGACATTTATACTTGAAAAAAGTCTTATCCATGGTGGCTATGAGAATCAGTGTCACCCAAACCTGGAATTAATTGATTATAAAATTTTCAAAATACTTGTCTGGAATAAACTTTTCAGATCGACAGGTATGTATGCGATTAAAGCATAATCTATGGTATGCTGAATGTTCTGCAAATAATAGTGCACATAATGTTGATCATTATTAAAAATAATATGGTACGCATTATCTTTTGTAAGTGTCAGACCTTTGCCAAAACAGTTCGTCATTAATAAGCACTGAAATATCAACGGAGGTCATGGTCTAGTGGAAAATATATATGTCTTGAAAACCAAACACCGATGGTTTAAGTTTTTTAACTTGCCATTTTTTATTGCTTTTAAAATATATCAACAACTTAATTCATTTTACGTAAATAGCATGTATTCCTTTTTTATCTGTTTAAATTGCACACATTCTATGACATTTCTTGGTTCAATAGATTGTAAATTTAAAAAGCTTTAAGAGATATGAAAAAATCGTTTCGTTTGCACAGTTCACATTGACTTGATCAAAACGTGACACCAACCGCATGTCAAGTGTAGAAATAAATTACATATTACAAAAGTGTCTCGCTATTTGGTTTGGTAAAAATAGGTATTTCTAGGCTCAACTAGTAGCTGGACACGTTTGTTTTATTTACAAATAAAACTCTCTACCAGTTTGAATACTGAGCAATGCGATGTATGTAGTAGGTTCGTTCATATGAAATATATTTCCATGAAAATATTTATTAACATTAAATTAAGGGCAAAGAAAATATATAAACTCCTTTAGCAGTTTGTAAAATAAAAAGGACACAAATAACTATTTATATAAATAATGACATAAATGTGTGAGACCAAATCCACATTGCCTCCATAACTTCAGTGTTAACACTAGAGATAAAATATATGTAGACCGAACAGACTGAGCTCCTCAACAACGGCTAATAAAAGGTAACTTTCTTGTTAAGGTATGAGAACTGCAATCAACTTTTTCAATATTTGCCATTCTCCGCCAACATCGATTTAAGCAGGAAGAGGCCGAAGGTCTTCTCCGCCGTTGCTATTTTTAGAAAAAACCAGCTGGTAGTTTTCCGAAAACGTGACGTCATTCTAGGTTTTTACATGGTGGCTCACTCGCTTGATCGTTGTGGAAGATTTAGTAAAAGTGCTATTATCTGCGAAAAAATGACAGATCAATTGTATTCGACCATATTTTTTGTTCAGGAACGGTTTGTGATGGAGTTTCAAGGCAAAAATTCTGAAGGGCAGTCTAGGGTTAGAAGTACAAAAAGAATATCGTAATCAGTTAATCCAAGTATGGCAGAATATTTCAGTAACAATTAAATAACCCTGCCTGAATAAGTGACTAAGAATTGGGGGAAGGGGTGGGGGGGGGTAGTTTTGTAGAAACTCTCTTGTAGATATAACAATGACCTTATATTGTTCTTATTTTACATGTTAACTGTATCACATTGTATTACCACGAAAAAAGGTAGAAAAGTATGTCCATATTATTTTCGGCAATAAGTCTTTGTACAAATGTATTTTTTAGGCTTTTTGATCAAATTATAAGGCATTTGTAAAAATTCAACTGTAAATAGTTCAGGTATTTAATTGTTTTACCAATTTAAGTTTCACATTTTCATATTTAATCAAAAGCATCATGTATCATATACAGTCAACGTGATTAATATTTTTAAAGAAAATAAACGGCTGACTAATTCTTCGTTAACTGCTGTAATTAAATGTATATATTTTTAAATCCTAATTACGATTCTGCATATTTTTTTTATTTTAGCAAACCTCACTGAAGATTTCTATGTGGGTCGGATGTCTCTGCTCTAAATACAGGATAAACAACATGCATTTGAATATTTTACTAAATTATTGATAATGACAAAATAACTAGTTTTAGGGGGTAGGGTTGTAAAAATTAAAAGAATTTAATTGTTAAAAACAAAGATGCACCCTCCAAAATGCCACATATCATTAGATTAAAAATTCTTATGTAAATATATGTGCTACTAAAATTGTACTTTCCATATTTTTTAACAAAGATTGTACGCAACAAAGAGCAAACTGCCAATGTACTAAAACTTGATTATCGAGTTATAGATAGTAAAATATTTTAATATTTCAATTATAAGACTCTCATACCATACTCATTTAAATATATGAACAAAAATACCTAAGTGAATAGTGCCTATTACAGTTCCATTACCTTAAACAAAATTAAACATATTCATCCCAAGCTTTAACATAAAAGGCGTACTTTAACAAACCGAAGCTAAGAGTACAAACTGAGCAGATTTTAATTTGTAATAATATAATGATAAAAAGAAAGATAAAAGATACTAAAAGAAAATCTAAATTAATATGAAAAAAACTAAGTCAAAACTTACCCGTCGCTGTACAATCATGTCTGGTTGTGATTGTTTATATGCATACATGCATAGATAAGAAAACACCAAAATTAATTCACCTAGTGGAGAGCCAACGCGACGAAATGAAATAAAACCGTTATATACCTGGTGATTTGATTTTGTAATTCTTGTACCGAACGGGTTACATGCCCCAAACAGGAAGAGAAATGACACTCTGTGCTATTGGTGAATAGTTTTAAATGTACATGTATAAGCGGCACACTAGTTAAACTCAGCGGCAAGATACAGATTTCAAATCTCTTAATTGTGGAAATGGTTTATGTAAATCTACCCCGTTTGGTTGATTTACCTCAGCTGTGGGACCTATCTTAGTTGTGAGTCCTACACATGTATTATGTATAATTTAAATGAGTTAATTTAAAGTTAAGGCGTTAGTGAGTCGACACTGTGGTTACAGTATTGACATTTTACTACGTTTGAATCTCGTTGCTGCTGAGATTTCTTTTGTATATTTTTATGATTATAATTCATCGTATGGCGAGTTTTAAAGCGGGACACGTGTAAATGCCTGCACTCCTGTATATTCATGGTTAAAGGGTCACGTGGCACGTGTTGCGTGATAAAAAAACAACAACAAACAACGCCTTCATAGCAACATAATCCTACTTTACATTAATTGCTTTCCATTTGTTTCATTGTTACAATGCTTTACAGCTCGTTTAATTCCAATCTACGGTTTTCGCACCTTTGATAAGTGTATGGTATCTACGACATCAAATATATGATAAAATTCCATACAATACATAACTTTAACTAGCGTGTTTTCTAAGAGCTCCTCTAATAGACATACATCGATGTAGATCAGCAGCAAACACAAAAGTGAAAAATATAAACAGCAAACAACATGAACAAAACAGAACAAGAACAATAACACTAAGGACAATTTAGGAAAGAAAAAATACAAATTTCAAGGAGGACTATACAGGGAAGAATAACAATAATGAGAAGTACACAAAGAACAATAAAAAGGAGGATAAAGCGATAATAAATAGCTAGTTAGTCCGTCCGGTCCGATCGTCCAGTCAGTCAGTCCGGATAATCAGTCAGTCAGCTCAATCTGTCCATCCGTCAAGTTATGTCAGTCCATCCATCTAGTCATGTCAGTCCATCCAACCAGTCAGTCTGTCCATTTAGTTTGTCCAGTCAGTTTGTCCAGTCAATTCATCCAGTCAGTCCATCCTTCCAGCCTGTCCACCCAATCAGTCTGGCCAGTCGCTCAGTTAATTTGTCCATTCAGTCAGTTAGCCTGTTCAGTCAGTCCAGTCAGTTTATCCACACAGTCAGTCCATCCATCCAGTCAGTCCAACCAGTCAGTCCATCCATCCAGTCACTCAGCCCATCCAATCAGTTTGTTCAGTCAGTCCGTCCGCCCGTCAAGTCCAGTCAGTCCATCAGTCCAGTCAGTCAGTCTGTTTAGTCATGTCAGTCAATACAGTCTGTCAGTCAGTCCGTCTAGTCATGCCAGTTCGTCTAGTTGTGTCAGTCCAGTCTGTTCTGCCTGTCGGTCCGTCCGGTTAAGTCAGTCCATTCGCCAGTCATTCCGTCAAATCAGGCAAGTCCGTCCAGTCATGTCAGTTCGTCTAGTTATGTCAGTCCAGTCTGTTCTGCCTGTCGGTCCGTCCGGTTATGTCAGTCCATTCGCCAGTCATTCCGTCAAATCAGGCAAGTCCGTCCAGTCATGTCAGTCCGACCAGTCAGTCAGTCTGTCCTGTCAGTCAATCCGTCCGTCCGTTCATGTCAGTTAATCCGCCGGACATTGAGTCCTGTCAGTCCATCTAGTAATGTCAGTCCGTCCTGTCATGTCAGTCCGTCCAGTCGGTATGTTCATTAAGTCAGTCCGTCCAGTCATTCAGTCTGTCCTGTCAGTCAGTCCGTCCGTCTGATCATGTCAGTCCGTGCGCCATCCATTCAATCATTTCAGTCAGTCCGTCTAGTAATGTCAGTCCAGCCAGTCATGTCAGTCCATGCAGTTGGTCTAAATCCATCCAATCAATAAGTCCGTCCAGTCAGTAAATCAGTCAGTCCGGTTCGTCTGTTGATCAAGTCTTTCTAGATAGTATCGTTGGTCGGTCTGGCCAGTCTGTTTGGACACAGTAAAGTAAGTCAATATCAGTTAAACTGGACGTTCGAGCTATGTATAGTGGAAGTCATAGTTCGGTTAAAACAATTTAAAAAGGCCATCAGTCAATCAACCAAGACAACGCTTAGGGTTAACAGATATAGATTTCATCACCAAAATATCATTATCATTATCATTATCATCACAATCACCATTGACATTATCATCAACAACATAACGCTATTAAGAAATGATCATCATAGGCAACATCACCATCAACAAAATATCCATCATCACATACATCATCGTCATCATCACCATCATCATCATCATCATCATCATCATCATCATTATCATTATCATCATCATCATCATCATCATCATCATCATCTATAATCATTGTGTATTCCTTCAAAATGTTAATCAGCATCAGAAGTGGTAACAACTGCAGCAAAATCAGCATTGTTGTCATTATTTTTAAGTAGCAGTAGCAGTAGTAGCAGCAGCAGCAGCAGCAGGATACTCGTCTTAAATTTCAGCAGCAGCATTCTTGTTATTATAAGCTGTAGCAAAATTATTGTCTTAATTTCCACCAGCAGAAGTGTCACCTTAAGTTTCGGCAACATCATCGTCTTAATTTTCAGCCTCAGCTGCTTTGTCGTCTTAAATCTCATCATCACGAGCAGCAGTAGAGCATCAACACCTTCTTAATTTTAAGCAACGGCAACATGGTCTTTACTATTGGCTGCGGCACCATCTTTATTATCCTCAATATTATCATCTTTCTGTAAAATAATATTCCACTAGAAGCAGACTTCTCCTCCTCGTGATCAACAAAAACCTCATCATCATAATGATCATCATCATGATTATCATCATTAATGATCACAACACACATCATCATCGGCAGTCACAACAACAGCAGCAGCAACAGCAGCAAAATCATCATCATCATCGTTATCATTTTCATCATCACTATCACTACCATCATGATCGGAAAATATAACTCCAGGTATGGAATACATCTTCCTTATTAATTCTAAGACGAGAATATCAAGTTTTGTAGGGAAGTCAAATAAAAATAACTCCAAATATTCTGTCTGGTCTATAACTGAAAATTTAAGAGGTGTCGGTCTTGTTTTATGATAGAGTGATTCTAAGTGTCTCGAGGGGAAGTAAAGCGGACCGCAGTCACTCCTAAAATCCCTGGATCATTCAAAATACATGTTCATTAAATACAAAATGTCAAAATGCCATTCTCCTAGATAATATTTATTGCGTTGAATGTGTCGGAAACCAAACGATCATATTGTTAAGTAACTAAAATACTCATTTCATAAAATTAACATTTGAAATTAAAACCAAGCCCACCCCCTTTTAAAACAAAAAAACAAAGATCTGTGTTCAGGTGTTTCCACCATGCTGCCATAGAAAAGTCAAGCATTGTGTCTACGAAATAATTGGAAAATAGATGGCAAAACATTTACCCTAACTGCAGTTTTCAAATCTAAGCAAACACTCGTAACAATTCGACTGTATCCGGATTCTGTAGATATAACCGAGTTGTTCCGAGTGTTTAAGCACCATCACGTTTTCAAGATACATCTGCACCGTCCAACCGATATATTGATTCAGGCAATATTAATGTGTAATTGTAAGGTAATAAATCCGACCTTAATCCAGTTGTAACTTTGAAATATTGCACATTGCCATAAAGAATTGTTTTATGATCAACTTTCCCAACATGCAAACGACGATCGATGAGAAACCTATGGTGGCACAACCTCGCCACCACTTACATAACAGTTTTAATGCCAATCATATGCAAATTTTACATTAGTTATCTAATAACGAGAAAGTAATGAAGTTTACACGATACCCGATCATGATATCTTAAGAGGATTTTGGTGTGTTATTGATTTATTTTGCCATTAAATACACTCACCTATATTGGATGAGAGTAAGCAAAATATATTGTACATGTACCACTTGTAAGGATTTCATAAATCGCGGTCGAGATTCGATCCTATGACTTTCCGCATTCGAATACTTTATATACTTTGATAGTGATTCATAACATTTTACCCAAGAGCGGAAGATGAAGTGAATGAAGCATTTACTTATCTATTTTATAGTGAAAAGTTAACTGGTAACGTCAAGAGTTTTTAAACACCCCTCGTCGTAAGCACAACTTTCACAAAATACTCTGTTCTTTAATGCTAAGTTCATAATTGCCTCTGACTATACGACATGATCTCTAGTGCATCGAGTGGAGAAAGCGCACTTTACTGGACATGCGTTGTGTGGCTAGAGAGGGAAATACGAAGGCTTTTAAAATGTTCGTAGACTTAAAATGTAATTAATCAAAGCGCTGTTTGGGCGGTGAAAGTTTAACTCTGTGAGATATTAAAGATGCGCATATAATTGTTTAATTATTCATTTGTAAATCAAATGAACAACATAAAGATACATTTACCCCACCCCCGTTACAGTCCTTTAAATATGATTGCATTTTTGCTAAATTAGGTGTAAAATAATTGCTCCGGACGAGACCAAAATACAGTTACCTCAAAATTAACTCCCAGTCATTTCTTTCATCAACACTACATCCGTAAATCTGGTATAAGATCGCAAAAGGCAGCTACTTTAATTGTCAGACAGTAAAAATCGTGAAATATATCAATTTAATTAGCCGCTATTTTTAAGTCTATAGACAAGCACAATGGGGGTTAGACTTCGACATCAGAATTGATTTTCCGGATGATCATGTAACGTGATCTCAAAAGTAGGTGGTCAAGTGGTTTTCTTAGCTTTAAAATAGCTAACTGTGCAGCGTGGCACGGATAGAAAATACATTTTTGTAATGACAAGTGGCGTGTTATGTAGGGCACCCATTAATATCATTTTCGGGATCTTTTTAGGTAAACTTTTTTGGTTGCATGAGAAAAATTCTCTAAACTGTCGGATAGCACCATTAATATGGGAATAATGATTTTCAATTTTGTCATTAATATGCATATTTTAATTTCCCACTAGTTACTTCTAGGCAAAAAACAACCACCCCTTATACATAAATATAGCTCATTCATTGCGACAAACGTTATAACACAGTAACAAACATCCGATAATAGCAACTTTAATATTAAAAATATATGATTGCATTTTAACTTAAATTAGGTATGCAATAAATGCTTATAATTGTTACCAATGTAACAGAAATACACCGAGTTAAAAAACTTCCCCTACTGATTTCTTCGTCAACACGTCACCCCTGTGAACCCCTAGTGCGTCATGTTTTTCCTAACACGTGCGGTATCTTTAGACTGAGATGCTGAGGTAATACAAATGATCTCTGGCACACATAACCTGGTACAGAGCCGCAGAAGGCAGTGAAGCCTCAGGCGAGATATCGCAAATGTATCAACCTAGTAGATGATGCATAGATGCGTAGTCAAAAGCAATCGTGAACTATCTATACTTATGCAATCCTTGCGGTATGATGCATTAAAAAAGCTTAAAAATTAAGTTTAATGATTTATGTTTACAATTTTCCTTATGAATAACATTACAATCAAACACATCAGACACAAGGTTCGACATTTCTGGTGATCTCGCCTCCATTATAATTGACCATTTAAACTGTTCTTTTTAACACACACAATAAATGTTTGAAAGCTTAGCCCGATGCTCTTGTCCAACTACTCTGGACTTTATCAATAGACTATTTCGTCACTAGAAGGCGAGGACGATGTTATCACAGATGTGCGGAAGGTTGAAATGGCAATGTCTTTGTTTGAGCCCCATGATGTTCACTCCCCATTTAAGATCATATTTAACAACAAGGAAAAAGTTCTTATCATATCTTATCATTATACTAAATGATTTTTTCACTCTATATCTGTAAAAGGGAAACTACGCGTTTGTTGATACCGTATATTTTATAACAAGGAAGCCTTAATGCGAATTATTGCTTGACAATGACACATTTAGCCTAATAAGAAACCATCGAAACAACATTGTTGTTTAAAAGATTCAAAATGCCACCAAACTTAATATTGCATCATTTTACCGTCATAATCCAGTTTTTCACAACTAAATACGTAATTAAAATAATCTCATTTACCAATGCATCAACATCTGTCTGAACAATTTGGGATATTACAGCTTGCATTCTGGAGAAGAAGAGAAAACAGGTTGTTATCTTGACTCATTGGCTAATGCATGTCTAAATATGATCTGTCTGCTATTACTCCAATGACTTGTGTGAGTCTATCCTGATTCTAACTACAACTGATACACAAATAAAATTAAAAATGGGTACAAATGTCGATTAACAGGCAACAAAAACATCATAAAAACTAAAAATGATTACACATTTTATGTTTGAATTTCATGTCTTAAAAGCAGTAATGATAAATGTTTATGCATGCAACATATCAAATGTAATACATATACAGCTATGAAGCAAAAGTAAATAAAAATGTTGAGTTTCATGATTTTACGTAAATTATATTGACGACAAGTATGGATTATTATAAAGAATAAGAATATATGACAAAGTCCTATGAGCATTGCAGCATATTCTAAAACTTAATAAGGCACAGGACAAAGATATTCACCTGCAAGCCAAATGTAAAAGAACAAATCCGTGATGAGCCATTTAACAAAAAGACCAAACCCGACAGTTACCACCATGGAACGGTCAGTCGGCAATGTGGACCGATTGGATTGCTTAAATCGGTTTCACAGAGCTCTAACCTCGCATTTCCTGATGAGTTTCAGAAATGCAAACAAGAGGGCATTTTCCTTAATCGCTCACATAAGGACACAGGCTTTTAGAAGGCTCATATCTGGCATCAAGTAATGAGAGTTATTTACTTCAGAAATCTTTGGTGATTATTGAACCATAAGTGTGGCCAGTGGCTTAACAATTTCTAGAATTTTACCTAATTACCTACTGAATCCACATGACCCACTTCAAAACATATGTAAGATTTGATACTGGCGAACATTCTGGACAAGTTTGGTGAAGATTGGGCCATCAATGTGACCTCTAAGTGTTTTCACAAAAGTTTTTTTTCTAAAATGTGACCTGGTGTCTTTTCTTTTGACCCCACGTGACCAAAAAATATATCCATCCAAGATTTCACGCAGACAAACATTCTGATCAAGTTTGGTGAAGATTGGGCCAAAAATGTCTTTTTCTAAAGTTTAACCTAATGACCTACTTTTGACCCTACGTGACTTCATGCAGACAAACATTTTGATCAAGTTTGATGAAGATTGACCTATAAATGTGGCATCTAGTGTGTTCACAAGCTTTTTCTTAGTTTTTACCTAGTGACCTACTTTTTGACCCCTCGTGACCCAATTACAAACTCATGAAAGACTTCATGGAGAAAAACATTTATTTTGACCGAGTTTGGTGAAGATTGGGCTATAAATGTGGTCTGTGGTGTGTTCACAATATTTTTTTCTAAAATTTAACCTAGTGACCTACATTTTGACACGACGTGACCCAATAATGGACTCATCTCAAATTTCATGCAGAAGATTAGATAATAACTGTGGCCTCTAGCGTGTTCACAAGTGTTCACAAGCGAAAATATTGACGACGGACTTTGGAAGGCGGACGAAGCGGTATCAGAAAAGCTCACATTGAGCACGTTGTGCTAAGGTGAGCTAAAAAAGATAAGAAAACCAATCTATTTTAATCAAAATTCAATTTCTTAATGTCTTCATCGTTTTTAGAGGAGACAGGGGAATTATTTCGATTAGAAGAACAAAAATGATTTATTGTAAATGAAATTACCTTTCTGAATCAAGATAAAAACGATGACCAGAGGAGATTAAATAATTGTAGCATTCTTTTCATTTGAAGATGGAATTGAGGAACCAAAGTCCAGTGTCCACCAAAAGAAATACAAGTTACAAGCCTTATAGAATGAATATAATGACAGAAAGGATTACATTTCACATGAATTAATTGTCTATTTGCTATAAACAGGAGTTAATAGCTTCTAAAAGAGAACAAAGTAGTAAGGGACTGGTAATCTTGATTACGGAATTGGTCTGCAATTCAACAAATTGTAACGATAACCAAACATAATAATTAAACGAACTTATCGCACGAAAATCTACGTCAAAAGGTGTTAATAAGAATACAATTAAAAGAAATAAAAATAATGGCCAAACAGATTAATCAGTAGGGAATTATCCTTGGACGCAGGGGAAGAGGTCTGGATAGAAACGACAGAACAGAACAGAATTATCTTTGGCTTGTACCTGGTACATCTTTGTAACAAATACAATTAAAACGAATCATACATATAAATATGGTACAGTTACAATTTCAAGTGACTGGTGAGTTTTTACATTTTAATCTGAAATAAAATCTAATATACATGTAACTGTGCTATCTACCACACTTTAATAAAAACCGAAATGTCTATGCATAAAAGCGCCGTGTTTCATTTGTTTAAAGAACATGGCGCCATCAATAGTTCTTTTCCAGAAACAATAACATTTACATGTAGAAGCCGCGCTCATAAAATTGTGCACATATAACAAGACATCTTGATAGAAATGTAAATATAGAATATAAAGTTCCAAATGAGTATGGCAGATTTAGATCTACACTATTTGCATAAACATGATCAATGTGCGTTTCCAGTAACATTGAATGTGTGGTAAGGCACACCATCTTGTATCAAGTTCATGGCCAATTTTCTGTAGTCCCCACATGGTTAAGCCCTAACTAGTGTGGTGTGAATGGCTGTCGATGTTTGCACTTAAAATGTCTTCTCTTGGAAGTCCAATAAGTCGTTAAATAAAGCTTGTGTCAGAGAAATGCACTTGTTAGTTTTATCCTTATCAACCCAAACAGGACCAATAATTGCCTTCCACATATCAAAAGACAATCACTGGAGAGTCGAGTATTGCGACTCGTTTTCCCCTCTCTGCAACATCTCGTACGACTTGTCCTCGACATTATCAGCTCGATCTGTAAACAGGAAAATACTTTAAAGTACTTGATTCAAAGCTAACAGGAAAAGTTTTGTTCAGTTAAAACATATTTTATTCATATATAGGGCTTGGGCAACAAGATTAACAACTTGTCTGGTCTACTGAATGACTAAGTAAGTAACCGGAAGAGAAATATCATAAGCACATACTTATGCAAATTTATAGCAATGAATTGAACACCTTCGAGGTGGAAATAAAACATATGACAAAGTTATATAAAAGATATGAACAGATATTAACATTTAAACCAACAATCTTTGCAAGATCAGCCTAAAGAATGTTAGAAAAACAATAATAAGCATAATCGGCCAATATCCATTAAAACCAAAAACTTACCGACTTTATTTCTGATTTACGAGGGAACATTAATAAGATCAATCTAGTGTTTTCTTCTGTAAATAATAGGAAAGATAGTTTTAGATACCGTATTTGTCACATACATGTATAAGAATTTTCAGCAGGGTGTTCAGTACCGACGAATATGTAACACTTTTGACATGTCAAGAAAATAATTGTCCAATAACATAAATTATATTTTATCTGAAACAGTCGGTATGTAAACGACTTTGTGAACTTGTTTGCTCAATTGGAAACATGTGTTCGTCTGTTTGTTTGTCCCATTCCAAGTTTATTCTTGAAAATCTTCCATATCCACTAAGCACAGTAATATATGCACTATACTGATATATATAGCTCAGAATGATCTACATTTGTACACCACCCGAAAGGTCGTCCGTACCTCCTTCCGTCTGTTTGTCCGTCTGTCCGCTGGCAATTTTGTGGCAAGTAACCCTGTAGTTACTCATTTAAATGTCTTAATATTTGCATCGTCGATTGTTATTGATATAATATGCATAGAGCGGAGTTATCTCAAATAACTGTGTTCGTTTCCAAAGTAATTGTCCGTTTGTTATTAAACAATCAATTATTGTGCGAAAAGATTCCTTATCATTTATAATGTCCAGTCAATATCAGATGTAAAATATCTCTAATAGGTTTTGTACGCATCAAAGTGATATACTGCTTGTAGGCACCCTTGGCCAACTTATCGTGTTTTGTTTATTTTAAACTGTCCGTTATAGTGGCCAGACTGTTCATAGCATGTTTTGTACTGTTTTAAAACTGTTCGTCGTGTATATCGAGAAAATCTTTCTTAAAATATATAACGTTTATTAATTCGGTTCCGATTAAATTTAAATTTGTGCAAATAGGACATAAATAAAGCATTTAAGATGAATATATTATCAATATACTGACAAAGTACTTACCACTTCAAAAGCGAACTTATCAACAAATTTTGAGATACTTCTTTTGTGCCATCATTTATAATATATAATTCAATGTTTGACTTTTTTCTTTTAATAAACGTGCCTCACTTTTCAAACAATACGAATATTAAATATAAATATTTAATCAAATTCTGTCTGAATGAGCTAGGTGTCTTGGAAAAATGTTTCGACGTGTAACTTAAATGCACAATGCATCGATATAATTATTTTGATCTGATTGTGTGTATAGTTGCATGCTGAAGGCGAAGTTACTGCATCCTGATAAACAACCCGTATCAGCACTCCCTCGCCAATTAACATGAACCCCTTTAGCTGTGGTAAACACTTCGGTCTATAACACAAAAGGATCCCGAAATCATCGTGTGCCGACTAACCACCCCTTTCAAACTGTTAATTATATGTAGTTTTGGGGCTTACTTTAAAATGAAATTTGGAAAAAACTAAAATTTGTGTGTAGTAATATTTAGCTTTCATTTCATAATTTACTCTTACACTATCTAGGGAAAAGTCTCACCTTATGGGTTGTTACTATTTTATGAACGTGTGTATAGGATAAAGAATGTTTTCCAATTTTATATATATTTATTTATTGCCAAATGCTTAAACATGTCGTCCAACTCAAAGATTGTTGGATACATTAGTAAAATGGGCCTCTTTACCTTATAAATTAGATCTTCTTCTATAGAAACGCTATGAGGTGAAATAACAACAATTCCTCTGAACCCAAACTTACCTGTAAAATCCTGCTCTCGCTGAGCGCGTGGTCTGATAATGCATAAACCGAGTCTAGAGCAAGATTGGCATTTGCTACCATTGGTTCCAGCTCGTCGCCAATAACCACAAACAACATAAACAACAAGAAAAGAAACGAAAAATTAAATACAAACTTGTATTCTTGTAGGGTATGTTACTCCTCAGTGTTTCCAACTTGGCCTCTAACTCTGACCTACGAGAGGTCAGTTTGTTTGACTGTGTATTCAGCTTGATTAACTGTGAATCAATGCTGACCATTTCCTTCTCCAACTTCTCAATATCCGACATGTTTGAAGTAATGCTAAACAACGATCGGTTCCCTGTTAAATCAAGATTTTGTTTTAATTAAGTAATTACATTTTACTTTCTGCAGGCAGATCCTGCATTTTATATAAAATTGTGTTTTTATAATATCAAAATCATTACAGTTAAACGCAACAAACGGAATATAAAAAGGATTAACACATTATTTTTGCAAACGTTTTTTACACACATTTTCTTAATTGAATTATGAACGTATGACTGACTGGAGGTCATTAGAAAATCAAATGCTGAACAAGGAAAAAGAGTAAATACAAATACTTGGTCTTTAAAACGTTACCGGTTTAAGAAAATAATCGCAGTGGTTTTGATTTGCTAATACTCACCGCTTCTGATCCCACGGTTTCTGGAAGAAAGAACACGATTGGAAAATTAAAAAAGGGAACTTGATTGCATAAGTGTTACCTGGCAGAGTATACAACTTGAATTCCACTGTTCTGTGTGCACGTCTCAAAATTAGTCATTAATATAATCATATACATGAAAACAATATCATTTTCTTTTTCTATCAGGAATTATCTTGTTCGTGAATGGTAATTAATAAATTAATTACAACTGAAAGAATCGGATAACATTCTAACAAAAAAGATTTTGGTGGTAGATGAAAAAATGCATTTGGTTTACAAACATTATGGAAAAACTCAGTGCTTGCAATGCTGTGTTAAAAACAAATGAACAGAAGCAACTTGAAGTTGTGTTGTATTACCTTTTTCTGTAGCACCAGAGACCAACGCCAGCAAGAGCGGCAATGATCACCACAGCAGCCAGTGTAATGCCTACAGCTGCTCCAACGAAGTCCTTCTGCGAGGTTGCTGGCAGTACAAGAGGTGGACCAAGTCCGTTTGTACTACTACTTGTGATGATACTGACCTCACAGCTGAGTCCCATAAATCCAGGCACACAACTAAAACAGTGACCATTTGTCTGATTGCATGTTTGCTCCTGACAATTCTCTGGACAAGTTACTTCACAATTCTCACCATAGAAACCCTCAACGCAAGTCGTGCATTGACCATTTGTGTAAGTACAAACTTGGCAATGTGAAGGACAATCAAGGGTACAGTTGTTTCCGTAGAAGCCCCGTTTACAAGAGTCACAGAGACCTGTGGTTTTGTCACATAACGATTGACAGTTACGTGGGCAATTCATTCCACATTTGTCCCCATAAAATCCAGCGCTACATCGTAAACAGTTCCCCGATATTCTTTCCCATTGTGCTGGTTCACAAATGTCATTGCATTGCAAGTCACAATCGATTCCATAATTTCCATCAATACATTGATCACACCTGTCTCTTTCGTTTCTGTTATATTTTGAAGTAAAATTCATTCTACAGCCATAATAACAAAGGCTTGTTTCACCTAGACAACCCCGTAGATTGTCTTTATTATAGCACCCATTAGAACAGGTGCAGGCGTCAGATGAGTTGCAGGCAAAACAGATTGGATTACATTTTTGACATTGTTCGTGGACTTTGTCAAGGTAAAATCCGACTCTGCAAGATGTACGGGAACTAGAAGAACTACAAGTTACACATGTCTCATTACATTTTACACACTGATAAAATTCTGACAAATAATAACCATCCAGACAAGACGTACAGTTATCAGCGCTTGACACACATGTCGTACAGTTACTGGAACAAGCTGATTGACATTGGTACATGAACGCTGTAGAGACATAGCCGTCCTTACAGAGTGTACAGTTGGCAATACTACCTGCCTGTTGAGCATCAACACACCTGATACAGTTGCTTGGGCAAATATCCATCCTTACAGTTGCCACCACACTGTCCACTGCCATCAGATGGACACGGTACAGAGCAGCAAGGACATGCTACTGTGTCGAAGCACTCTAGAGCTGGATTACTGCTGCTTTTGGCATTCAGCAGGAGATGCTGTTTACAACATAAACATATTTTATTTTATTTTATATTTCGTACTCTATAAAGGAAAATACAATTTTTAAACGTATGTATAAATATAATGGTTATAGGAGTAGTGTTATATTATAATAAATAGTGGAAGAGCCAAAGACGGTTATATCTAGACCATAATGTCCCCAATACAGTTATGATTATAATGCTTGTTGTATTAATTGTTATAGTTTTGTCTGTTCTATTGTTTATGTCCCTAGATAAATAAAAAGAACCGTAACTAATAAAATACTCAAAGGCTATATTAAACTTTCCTCGTGGTCACAAAAATTATATTTCTAACAAGAATATTATCATCTGATTTAAGAGATAAAAATATTTTTGTATATAGTAGTTTTATACTCTGTGTATGTCCGGGAAAGGATTTAAACATTCGAATGCTTGTTTTTAAGATTTGATTTTTTAAGGGAGATTAATGAGATTACTTACATGTGTTTAATTTTGTAGAGTCATTTCCCTTAAATAGAAAGTGTAAAAAGGCAGGATTGCCAGAGATAAGACAGAATAGTCTGATATGAGGCAGTATTGCCAGAGAATAATTGTCATATATGAGGCAACATTCCCAAAGCTGAATATATCAGATGTAAAACATGATTGTTTGATACCATACAGAACAAAGATATACTTTGTATACTTTTTATAGAGTTGTTTTTCAAGCATATTCACTAATTGTTTCCAATGTTATACGTTTATTTCTACAGATGCATAAAGATGAAATTGAGGCATTACCAGAAGTTTGGTAGAAAAAGTGGACCTTCCCCCGGATCTATTATGCAAGTCCTGAGCGGATAATACAGGTTGGAAATATGAAAACAGTTTTTCTCGCCGGGAGAAGTGGGCAAGGTGTAACGATTTTGGTAATCGGGATATCTTACCTGCTAAGGCTTTTCCTTGTGCAATTTATTTGGCTTCGTTAATACAGACAGCAAATACCCCTAGTCCTGTGATTCCTGCATTTTATGCAATCAAAGGGTTTCATGAAAGTTTTTTTTTTTTTATTAAATCACCAACAGATTCAAAATTAGTTATGAATATTTTAGAATCATCTAAAAGGTTATTGGGAAAACAGACAGTTAAAAAATAACCTTTAACACGGGAAATATTGTTCGATATGTATAATCGGTTGTATTCTTTAAGAAATTAAAAAAACTCAGAGAATCATTTGTGCTTGTCTTCTAGGCTTTTCAGGATTTATAAGAAGTTCTGAATTGGTAAACATTAAAGTTTCTGATATTGCATTCTTTCAAACACACATGTCAATTTTTGTAGAAAGCAGTGAGACTGACAAATATGAGACGGGTCTTGGATAACAATAGATAAAACCGGAACAAGATTATGACTGGTTGTTAATATTCAGGATTATATTTCATGGTCGTCACTTAAAAATGAATAATTTTTATTTTTAAAACTTAACTTCTACTAAAGTATCCAATGAGAAGAATTAACATGTCATATACGACGTTACGTGAAGAATTTATCAGGGCTCTAAAGCCGCATGTTAAAGACGTTAAGCAGTATTGCTTACATACGTTAAGATCAGGTGGTGCAACTGCTGCGGCCAATAAAGGGATTAAAGACAGATTATTTAAGAGACACGGCCGTGACGGTGTGAAAAATGGATAAGTTAAAGACAATTTAAGAGAACGTTTATCTGCGACTTTATTGTTGGGACTATGAAGTTGTAAAACATTATTTAGTAGAGTTATCTTGAGCTGATGCAAAATGAACAATGTACATGTAATTGTATAATAATATTATTGATATTGATTATTGATATAATTATCGTCAACATTGTACCATTATGTTTAAAAATTTCAGAGAAATTTTAGATAAATTTTCCCGTTCTTTTAAATGTCATCGGTTACCCAAGTGCTTCGTTTACAAATTACAATTTAATATTGAAAAATAAATTGTGTTTTTGTTTAAACAATTTTACGGAGATAACTGTGGGAAATACAATTTATTTCGTTCAAGGCGAATTAGAGAGAAATTATTTTCCCTTAAGATTACGCGGTCACTGTTAAGATGGTCACTAAAGCGTGACATCAGTGCACGAAATTATCGTGCGATTAATATTCGTTTGTCTAAGTCATTCAGCTTTGGGTAAGCGAAAGGTTTACATTGATATTTTTTTCTGTTTGGTTCAGAATTGGAAAGCAAATGGAAATATAGTATTGGTAGAGTGTGAACAGATCTGTCATTGTGGAATTGTTGTATGGCATAAAGGTTTGCGATTTATTAAGATAATATAATGATTAATTGTGAGATATGAGATATGTTGGACTATATTATATGAATTGGTGAATTTTATCGGTTACCCAATGGCTTCGTTTACAAATTACAATTTAGTATTGAAACTTAAATTGTGTTGTGTTTTTTTGTTGTTTAAAACAATTTGACGAAGATAATTGAAGGAATTTCATTTTCCTGTAAAAATGTTTACCCTAGTAACTACGCAGTGCTAGTTAGAAACACTTCATCGTAGAAAACAACTAGATAAAGTTTACTGTGTGGGTTGGTAAAAGTACGGATATAGATAAGATAGCGTAAAAGAATGTATTTTTTATTAGATCTAGATACATTGACAATATGTAAGTACACAAACTTACCTTCAGTGCAACGGTTTTTGTTTATGATGTGCTGCTCAAAATAGTGTTTTAGAGTGAGTTCAGATTTTTATTGTTTTACTTGTTTATTTATTTTTATTACCAAGTTTTATATCAATTATATATTCATATTTTATCGAATGCATGCATGAAAATAAGTTTAAGTAATCATTCGTAAATATTCAGCGGTATCTGGATTCTGCATATATGACCGAGGTGTTCCAAGTTTTAAAGCACCATCATGTTTTTAAGATACATCTCCACCGTCGAACAGACATTTTAATTCAGGCAATATTAATATGTATTTGTTAAATAATAAATCTGACTTTAATCCAGTTGTAACTTTGAAATATAGTACTATGCCAGCAAAACTAGTTTTATGATTTTCTTTCCCAATAAACAAACAACTATCGATGGGAAAACTAGGGTGGCACAGCCTGACCACCACCTACATAACAGTTTTAATGAAAATCATATGTGAGTTCTACATTTGGTCTTAAGCGCTAACCATTTTTTCTTCTAAAAGTATATATTAATCAATGGGACAAAAGTTTTACACATTCATTAAAATCCGACAGTAGAAACTGTTTATTTAACATACAATACGTTCTATATTATTGCAATTTTAATAAAATTAGGTCTAAAATAATTTTTAGAAGTTCTACCGGATGGGATCAAAAGACTGTTCCTTCAAAAATAACTCCGAGTTACTAATTTCGTCAATACTACACCTGTATGAACTGAATCTAATTTTCGGTTGCATCATTCTACATCAATTGTCAGATAGTATAAATAGTGAAATGCATCGTTTTAATTGTCCGTAATTTCCAAGTGTATAAATAAGCACGATGAGGTTTTTAGGAAAAATTAGACATAGACGTCAGAGCTGATTACCCGGATGATTATGTAACGTGATCTCAAAGGTACGTGGTCACGTGATTAATTAGGTTTAAAATAGCGAACTGTGCAGCGTGGCACGGATAGAAAATACATTTTGTATTGACAGGTGGCGTGTTATGCTTTCCCCTATATGCAGGCACCCATTAACATCATTTCGCAGGAGCGTTTTATGTAACATTTCTTTGAATGCATGAGAGGACAAAAATGCTCCAAACTGTCGGATACCATTATGACAATATTGATGGTCATCTCTGTCTATGTCTGTCGCTGCCCGGGATCGAACCCGGGGTCTCCCGCACTTGGAGCCGACGCTCTACCGTTTGCGCCGATAATAGCATCTATTTTATAAGTAAATAATATGATTTTATTTTAACTTAAAACAGGTCTACAATAAATGCTTTCATGTGGTACCAAATTTAACCAAAACACACTGAATTTAAAAAGTACTCAATTTTCGTCAACACTTCGCCACTGTGATTTGATTAAAAATCCCGAATTCGCCATTTCAGAGATGTTGAGATACGAATGACCTGTGTCATACATAACCTGTTACAGAGCCGCAGTAGGCAGTGAAGCCTAGGAGGGACATACCATTATAATAAATGAGTCTTTCACTCTGGGCCTAGGAAAGGAAACTACATCTTTCTTGATGCCGTACCATAGTACTTTTACATTTGATAACAAGAAATCATTGATGCGCGGCGTCAAACGTCACCGTTGTGCTATTACCCAACAGGGGTACATTTTGCCTAATAAGAAACCATCTAAACAACAGGAAAACCTTATTGTTGTTAAAAATATTCAAAATGATAACGTATCACTTTACCGTCACGATCCAGTTTTTAGTTAGCAAGCGCAATACGTGATGGTAATGACTCAATTTATCAATTCATCAACAGCTATCTGTACGATTTGCGATGTTAAAGCTTCTATTCGGGCGAAGTAGGGTAATAGCGCGGGAAAAATATTTGTTATCTTCACTCATTCGCTAAAGTATGTCTAAATATTGTGAGTCTGCTATTTCCTATTTCCTATGACTTGTATAAGTCCACCCTGATTTTAACCTACAAATGATACACGAATAAAATTAAAAGTTGAAAAATAACGATTAACAGGTAACAAAAAACAACAACATAAAACTAAAAAAGAATCCCATTCAGATCAGTTTTACCAATAAGGACAAAGTTCGTATAATATCATATCATTTAACTAAATGAGAAAGGGAAACTACATCTTTCTTGATAAAGTAGCATAGTACCTTTACATTTGATAACAAGCAAGCATTGATGCGGAGCATCAAAGGTCCCCGTTGAACTTATGCCCAACTATTGCCCAACTATTGTTCAAAAGTGGTATATTTTGCCTAAAAAGAAACCATTAAAACAACAGCAAATCCTTATTGTTGTTAAAAACATTCAAAATGCTATCAAACTTGATAACGTATCATTTTACTGTCGCAATCCAGGTTTTAGTGTTTTAGCAACTAATGCGTGAGTGTAATAACTCCATTTATCAATGCATCAACATTTGTCTGTACGATTTGTGCTGTTACAGCTTCTATTCGGGAGAGTATTTGCTCGGGAAAAATGTTTTTATCTTCACTCACTGGCTAAAGTATGTCTAAATATAGTAAGTCTGCTATTTACTCTTTCCTATGACTTGTATAAGTTCATCTTGATTTTAACTGCAATTGATAGACGGATAAATTAAAAGTGAAAAAATAACGATTAACAGGCAACAAAAAACAACAACATCAACTAAAAATGATGCTACATTTTATTTTGATTTTTAAAGTATTAATGATAAATGTTTATGTATATAACACATCAAATATAATAAAAAAAAGATATAAAGTTATGCAGAAAAAATTGACAGGAACGAATTGGTTTTTTTGTGCTAAATACGAGAGATGGTTTCTAGCTTTTTAAAGAGAACAAAATAACAAGGGGCGGATAATCCTGATTATGAAAGAGGTCTGCAATACAAGGAAATGTAACGATACAACCAATTATAAAATGATACGAACTTATCACACAAGAATTTATGTCAAAAAGTTGTTAATAAAAGCAGTTAGAAATAACAAAAATGGCCAAAGACAAATTAAGCAGTTAGGAATTATCTTTGAACGCAAAGGAAGACGTCCGGATATAACAGAATAACAATTATTGTGGCTTGTACATAACACAATGTTGTAACAAAACAATCAAACCAAATCATACATATACATATGGCACATAAGCAATTTCAAGTGAATGGTGAGTTTATACAATTCGAACTAAAATAAAATCTAATATACATGTAATTATACTATCTACCACACTTTAATAAATACCGAATTGTCTATGCATAAAAGCGTCGTATTTCATTTGTTTAAATAACATGGCGCCATACGTAGTTCTTTTCCAGGAACGATTACATATAGAAGCCGCGCTCATTCGCAGCGACGATAAAATCGTGCACATATAACAAATTACCTTGAAAGAAACTATGCAGCGTAGTGTTGATCGTTGTCAGACAAGTTCCAAAAATATGACTGATCTGGATCTACACTATTTACATAAACATGATCAATGTGCGTATCCAGTAACATTGAATGTGTGGCAAGTCACACCATCTTGCTTCAGGTTTATGACCATATTGCTATAGTCCCAACACTTTTAAGCAAACTGATGTGATGTGAATGACCGCCGATGTCTGAACTTGCATTTCTCACTATTGGAAGCCCTTTAAGTCGTTTTGGGTATGCCCGAAAAAATAAAGCTTGTGTCAGAGAAATAAAATCTGCAGTAGTTACCATTTAACAAATCAAATTACAGGAACAATAATTGCCTTCCACATGTCAAAGACAATTACTGGAGAGTCGAGTACTGCGACTCGTTTATCTCTCTCTGCAACATCTCGTACGACTTGTCCTCGACATTATCAGCTCGATCTGTAAACAGGGAAGTATTTTTAAAGTACATTATACAAGGTTGACAGGAAGTTTTGTTCAGTTTTAACATCTTTTATTCATAAATAGGGTTGGGCAACAAGTTTAACAACTTTCCTGTTCTACTTAATGACTTAGTAAGTAAACGGAAGATACATGTTCAGAAGCACACACTTATGCCAATTAAAGGCAATAAATTGAACGTCTTCCAGGTGGAAATAAAAATATGACAGGGTTTTTTGAAAAAAATATATGAATATATATTAACATTTTAACAAACAATCTTTGAAAGATCAATCTAACGAATGTTCATAAGACAATAATAAACATAATCGATCAATATCCATTTAACCAAAAACTATATTTCTGGGTTACCAGGGAACATTGATAAGTTTCAATTTATTGTTTTCTTCTGTAACCAAAACAGAAAGATAACCGTATTTGCCACATACATGTATAAGAATATTCAGCAGGGTGTGCAGTTCTGACGAATATGTAACACTTTTGACATGTCAAGAAAATAATTGTCTAATTACATAAATTATATTTTATCTAAAACGGTCGGTAATTTAACGTCTTTGTGAACGTGTTTTTGTTCACATGGAAAAATGTGTTCGTCTGTCTGTTTGTCCCATTCCAGGTTAATAACTGGAAATCTTCCAAATCCACTAAGTACAGTAATATATGCAATATACTGATGTATGTAGCTCAGAATTATCTACAATTGTACACCACCCGAAAGGTCGTCCGTACGTCCATCCGTCTGTTTGTCCGTCTGTCCGCTGGCAGTTTTGTGGGGAGTAACCCTGTAATTAATTATTTTAATTTCTTCATATTTGCATGGGCGATTGTTATTGATATATTATGCATAGAGCGGAGATATCTCAAATAACTGTGTTCGTTTAAGAAATAGTTGTTCGTTTGTTATTGTTATTAACTTATAATTGTGCGAAGAGCTTCCTTGACATTTATCATTTGTAGTCAATAACAGATGTAAATATCTCTAATAGGTTCTGTACGCAGTAAAGTGGTATACTGTTTGTAGGCACACCTGAATAACTTGTCGTGTCTTGTTTATTTCAAACTGTCCGTGAAAGTGACCAGATTCATAGCATGTTTTGCATTGTTTTAAAGCTGTTCGTTGTGTACACCGAGAAAATATTGAAATATTTAACGTTTATAGATTTGGTTCCGATAAAATATAAACTTGTGCAAATAAGACATAAATAAAGGATTTAAGATAAATATATTATCAATATACTGATAAGTACTTTCCAGTTTAAAAGCGAACTAATCAACGAAATTCGAGATACTTCTTTTGTGCCATCATTTATAATATATCATTCAATGCTTGACTTTTTTTCTTTTAATAAACCTGCTCTTTTTTCATTAACATTTTATCAAATTCTGTCTGAAAGAGCTAAGTGTTTTGGAAAAAAATGGTTCGACGCGGAATTAAACTACACAATGCATCTGTATATTTATTTTGATCTGATTGTGTGTATAGTTGCTGAAGCTGAAGTTACTGCATCCTGATAAACAACCTGTATCAGCCCTCCCCCGCAAATTAACATGGACCGCTTTACCTGTGCTTAACACTTCGGACTATAACACAAAAGGATCCCGAAATCATCGAGTGCCGACTTGGGTTGGGTAATTCATTTACAACCCTTCCCAACTCTTAATTATTTGTAGTTTGTCGGGCTTACTTTAAAAAGAAATTTGGAATAACTAAAATTTGTGTGTAGTAATATAAAGCTTTCATTTCATAATTTACACTTACACTATCTAGGAAAAGTCTCACCTTATGGGTTGTTACTATTTTATGAACATGTTTATAGAATATAAAATGTTTTCCAATTATATATATATATTTATTCTTTGCCAAATGCATAAACATGTCATTCCATTCAAAGATTGTTGGATACATTAGTAAAATGGGCCTCTTTACCTCATGAATTAGTTCTTGTTCTATATAAACGCTATAAGGTGAAATGACAGCATTTTCTCTGAACCCAAACTTACCTGTCAAATCCTGCTGAACGAGTGGTTTGATAATGCATAAACTGAGTCTAGAGCAAGATTGGCATTTGCTACCATTGGTTCCAGCTCGTCGCCAATAACCACAAACAACAAAAAACAACAAGAAAAGAAAAGAAAAGTTAAATACAAACTTGTATTCTGGTAGGGTATGTTACTCCTCAGTGTTTCCAACTTGGCCTCTAACTCAGACCTACGAGACGTCAGTTTGTTTGACTGTGTATTCAGCTTGATTAACTGTGAATCAATGCTGGCCATTTCTTTCTCCACCTTCTCAATATGCGACATGTTTAAAGTAATGCTAAACAACGATCGGTTCCCTGTCAAATTAAGATTTTGTTTTAATGAGGTTATTACATTTTACAGTTTAACGCAACAAACGGAATATAAAATGAATTAACACATTACTTTGCAAACATTTATTTACACACATTTTCTTAATTGAATTATGAACGTATGACTGAGATCATTAGAAAATCAAATGCTAAACAAGAAAAAGGAGTAAATACAAATACTTGGTCTTTAAAACGTTACCGGTTTAAGAAAATAATCGCAGTGGCTTTGATTTGCTAAAACTTACCGCTACTGATCCCACGGTTTCTGGAAGAAAGAACACGGCTGGAAAAATAGTAAAGGGAACTTGATTGCATTAGCGTTAACTGGCAGAGTATACAACTTGAATTCCACTGTTCTGTGTGCACGTCTTAAAATTATTCATTAATATAATCATATACATGAAAACAATATCATTTTCTTTTTCTATTAGAAATTATCTAGTTCGTGAACAGTAATTAATAAATTAATTACAATTGAAAGAATCGGATAACATTCTTACAAAAAAGATTTTGGTGGTAGATAAAAATGCATTTGGTTTACAAACATTATGCAAAAACTCAGTGGTTGCAATGCTGTTTTACAAACAAATGAACAGAAGCAACTTGAAGTTGTGTTGTATTACCCTTTTCTGTAGCACCAAAGACCAGCGCCAACAAGAGCGGAAATGATCACCACAGCAGCCAGTGTAATGCCTACAGCTGCCCCAACAAAGTTCTTCTGCGGGGTTGCTGGCAGTACAAGAGGTGGACCAAGTCCGTTTGTACTACTGCTTGTGATGATACTGATCTCACACCTGGGTCCCATAAATCTAGGCACACAACTAAAACAGTGACCATTTGTCTGATTGCATGTTCGCTCCAGACAATTCTCTGGACAATTTACTTCACAATTTTCACCATAGAAACCCTCATCGCAAGCCGTGCATTGGCCATTTGTGTAAGTACATATTTGGCAGTGTGTAGGACAATCAAGGGTACAGTTGTTTCCGTAGAACCCGCGCTTACAGGAGTCACAGAGACCTGTGGTTTTGTCACAAGACGATTGACAGTTAGTTGGGCAATACATTTCACATTTGTCTCCATAAAATCCAGCGCTACATCGTAAACAGTTCCCCGATATTCTTTCACATTGTGCTGAGTCACAATTGGCCTTACATTGCAAGTCACAATCGATTCCATGATTTCCATCAATACATTGATCACACCTGTCTCTTTCGTCTGTGTTATATTTTGAAGTAAAATTCATTCTACAGCCAATATAACAAAGGCTAGTTTCACCTTGACAAAGCCGGGAAATGTCTTCATAATCGCACCCATTAGAACAGATGCAGGTGTCAGATGTGGAAGAACAGATTGGATTACAGTGGTTACATTGCTCGTGAACTGTGTCAAGGTAAAATCCGACTCTGCAAGATGTACAAGAACTAGAAGAACTACACGTAACACATGCCTCATTACATTTCACACACTGATGAAATTCTGACAAATAATAACCATCCTGACAAGATGTACAGGTAGTGTTTGACACACATGTCTTACAGTTACTGGAACAAGCTGACTGACATTGGTACAGGGACGCTGTAGAGAAATATCCATCACTACAGAGTGTACAGTTGGCAACACCACCACCCTGTTGAGCATCAACACAACTGAAACAGTTTCTTGGGCACATGTTGTAACATTTTCCGCCGTGATATCCATCCTTACAGTTGCCACCACACTGTCCACTGCCATCCAGTGGACACGGTACAGAGCAGCAAAGACATAGTGATGTGTAGAAACACTCTAGAGCTGGATAACTGATGTTTTGGCATTCAGCAGGACATGCTGTTTACACGATAAACATGTTACTTTGTATGTCGTAAGCTATAAAGAAAACTTCTTCTTAACCTATGTATAAGTATAAAGGATATCTAGGATCAGTGTTGTAATATAATAAAGAGAAGACAAAGACAATAATATCGAGACAGTAATGTTCTCAATAGAGTTATGATTATAATGCATGATGTATTAAATGTTACGTTTCAATTTGTTTTAAAAAGTCGTTACTTTTTAATATTTTCTGATTGATCTTACTACTACTGTCAGCATGATATGACCATGATTTTGATGTCTAAATAAAAATTAATAAGTGACAATGACGAAGACGATTTCGAAGTCGAAAAGGACCATAACTAATAGAATAACCAAAGCCTTTTAACTTTCCTTGTGGTCACTAAAAGTATATTTACAATAAGAATATTATCACCTGATTTAACAGAATTAGACATATATTTATTTTGTATTTTGTGTGTGTACCGGTACATCGACATATGGCGCCGAGTACAACAAGTGTTGAAGTATATAACGTATAACCATGCTAAAATTTAAATCAAGGTGTAAATATATAAAAATATAAGCGGTTTAAAATACTTATAATGATAATTCCCCTGAGACTATATCGCGTAGTCAAAGTCAAATAATGAATTATTCTATTCTCATTCCATATGCACATCGTGCTGTTCAGTTAGCGGTAAAGTCAAACATGCCGGTAATAGGCTTCTTTACGCAAAAAGCGTAGGCCGAACAAATTGACGTGTCTTGTCGGTTATCGTGAGCAGCATATGAAAAGCACGGCTAATTTTATTAAAACATGTTCTTTTTTAAAATAGAATTATTTAATGCTTATGAATTTGCGTTAGGTAATATAAAATGCTATGCGCTGGTTGGCCGTAATTTTACTTCACAAAAACGGATTTGAAATTTTGGTTCTGCCTGCTCTTGTAGGCCCTTGTATGCCCTTAGTCCAACATTTAAGCACCTTACTCGGTCCTTAAGCCGACTGACCGTTCCAAGGCGGAACCTGTTGGCTCTGTCTATTTTATATCATTTCTTGTCACAGTATTGTTGTAAGTTTTACAAATGATTGGCATGCGGATACCTTTGTCCTGTATCTTTTCAAATTTTCATATATGGTAAGAACTTATAGGACTTTGTCATATATTCTTGTCCATTTTCCCAGCAATGTTACCGGTGCAGTGTGGCGATTGTAAGAAATCTCTCCGTATGTTGTCAAATAATAAATCCTATCAGGATTGTCATGTGCATTTCCATTTGACTGTAAATAGGATGCTACTATTATTTACACATCTTCTCTTGTTATTTGTCTGTGATTAAATTATGTAATGCCTTTTACATTCAAGACTTTTCTGTAGTTACCCCCCCCCCCAAAAAAACTTAACCCCCTACCCAAATACAACTTTGACAGCATTTTAATCACATCATTTCTATCTTTAAAAATACTATAGGAATACGTCATCATAGTTTTGTTATGTATAATAAAATATATGCATTGTATGATAAAAGTTAAATATTTGGCCAAAATTCTTGTGAAGATTTACGAAAACTCTGTAAAGGCACAGAACATGTTTTTCTATAACAGTTCCATTTTTTCTACCGAAGCATGGAGAGTAATAATAACGAATAGTCTTCTTTTTTTTCTGAACCATCTTGGATTTCGCATAGAATAATTTCTGTTTCTAAGTGATTGTCAAGTCTATTTTGTTCAGAAAAGAAGTAAAAAGTTTACCACCCAAGCAACATAGTATTGTAATCGGTCTGTAATTGTCATTCGAACTGCCTACGTTCTTATACATCGGTAATGTAACCCCACAACACACGAGGACGAGACACATCGATAATTAAAATAACTTCGGCTAAAATATATTCAATTTCGACTTAAATATATTCAACTTAAAATAAAATATATTCAACACAACATGTAGAGATTAAAAGAATACACGTAATTATACACAGAGACATATATACTTGAAAAAGTTCTTACCCATGGTGGCTATGACAATCAGTATCACACAAACCTGGAATTAATTGATAATAAAAACTTCCAAATACTTATCTGGAATAGACTTTTCAGATCGACAGGTCTATATGCAAGTAAAGCATTATGATTATTATGCTGAATGTCTTAAAAATAATTGTGCACATAATGATGGTGTAGTATTGTTGATAAATATTAACCTGGTACGCATTGTCTTTTGTGTCAGACCTTTGCCAAAACAGTTCGTCATTGATCAGAACTGAATGATCAACTGAGGTACCGGTCTCAAAAATATATTCTGTAAAAACAAATCCGTTTATTTTTTGTTGATGAAATATATCAACAACTTAATGCATTTTATCCCACCATCTCTGTAAATATCGGTTGATATAACCCGTGTGATAAAGATGAGCTTTATCAACCGATATTCGCGCACCTGCTCTAAGCCGGACTACTTTTTTGACGAAACGATCAGGAGTGTTTACGAGAACGAAACTCATTTATCCCGTAATTATGCTTGTGGTCACCCCATAAATGTCCATAATATAAATATTGACGAAATAGAGCAAAAGAGGCTATTAAAAAAAAGATGATGCGAGCGGTTTCGATCTCTGACCTGCGGGATTGAAAACTTAAGTGGCAGCGTCTTTACCGACTGAGCTAACCGGACAGTTCATCACCACTTTTATTTAACAATGATATAGAAAATTTGAAAAAAAAATCTATCAGAAAAAATGAAACAACATGTATTACAAAAACATGATTCAAATTGTTTAGTAATAGTAATAAAATCAATCAAAGTACGAATTTGTAGTCTGCAAAAAACAAAAACAACACTCAAAATGTCAGTTCATGCGAGTCCCCGTTGTTTTTATGTTATTTAGTGTGAGTTTAAAGAATGTGATGAAGAATCGTGTAAAAGCCTAACTTCCTAAGCAGTGTTGAAGAAATGAGCTACGAGGATTTCGAGGCAAAATCTGGCTTTAATCCGAACATTTTTGAGAATGAAATTGATCTTGAATCTGTGGTGACTGTCTCAGATTGCAATCATCTGCCTAATCTTAAGGCAGACCCTGATGATCAAATGTCGTTACATGATGAACATTCAAATGGTTTAGATAGAGCTCGATCTTTAGTCGAACCAAATACAGCTGAC
The DNA here is from genome assembly GCA_007844125.1 of Sinonovacula constricta. Lineage (NCBI taxonomy): Eukaryota > Metazoa > Mollusca > Bivalvia > Cardiida > Solecurtidae > Sinonovacula > Sinonovacula constricta. Next base: position 46,058,450 of record CM017567.1, on the reverse strand, counting down.
TGCACAGATCTGGACAAATGTGCTAAAAATCAGTTTCTAGACGTAAACATGAACACTAATCCACCACCTCCACTCCCCACATTTCTTCAAATTTCGCAAGTCATCCTGTCAAAAACACAACTATCTTCGAAATTTTAAAGCGCTATATTCAATGTTCATAATTTCAATGTCATCAACAATTAAAATCCATGAGCTACTGTTTGTTACAGCCACAAACACACACACAAACCTCGAATGTAATTCGCGTTCCTTAAATGCTAAGTGCGTAGCTCAACTTTAATGCTACACGGCCTTGACAGTACACACTACATGTATAACTTTACACGAGGGTGTGATTTTTGTTGTTCTTCTTTTCCAACCATTATTTTCAGTTATCGTAATCAATAAAAATACAACCTTGTGTATAGCGCAAATAAAATAAAAGAAATAACATGTTTATTGTTTTATTTTTTTATTGTTAAATAGAACTATTTCTTATAGCCGAATTACTCTATTGCTCGCGCATGAATTTCGTGTATTGTATTGGAATGTCAGATTATGTAACGGAGGAGCAGTAGCGGTAAATTTAAATGTTTACCTTTGAAAAGCTGTTGATGGTGGGATAAAAAGAATACCAGGTTAGTGTTGATATAGATAAATGTTATCATGCTCGGCCCGAAAATCAGAAAGCACTCGGCAAGCCTTGTGCTTTCTGATTTTCTTAGCCTCGCATGATAACATTTATCTATATCAACACTAACCTGGTATTCTCTATTTATGTAAATAAGATATATCCCTTTTTTGTCTGTTCAAATTGCACACATTCTATGTCATTTCTTGAGTCAATCGATTGTAAATTTAAGATGCTTTATTTACAAAGCAAACGCTCTATTAATTTGAATACTGAGCAATGTAATGTGTGTAGTAGGTTTGTTAATATGAAATGTGTATCCATGACAATATTTATTTACATTAGATTAAGGACAAATGAAGTAAAGAAATACCTCAGCAGTTGTAAAATAAAAAGGACAAAATTAACGTTTCATATAAAATAATGATATAATTATGTGTGAGAACAAATCCAAATTGCCTCCATAGCTTCAGTGTTGACAGTAGAGATATATTGACTAAACAGATTGCTCATCTCAACAAGGGCTAATAAAAGAACCTTTTTGTTAAAGAAAATTAAACATATTCAACCCAAGCTTATAAATGAGATGTGTACGTTAACAAACCGAAACTCATGTACATATCGAGCATATTTGAATTGGTCATAGTATAAAGATATAAAGAGAGATTAAAAGATACAAAAAAAAAAATCTTACATAATAAAAACGAAGTCCAACTTACCTGTCGCAGCACATTCATATCTGGTTTTGATCGCATACACGCATAGATGAGAAAAATAAAAATAATATACTTAGTGGACAGTCAAAGCGATGAAATGATAAACTAACAGCTGTTTACCTGGGGATCTGGTTCGTTACATGTTCTAAACAGGAAGAGAAATAGCGCTCTTTGTTATTGGGCAATGTTGTTACGTGCAAGTAAGTGACACTTTGTTTAGTATGAATGCACCGGGAAGATTAAGATTTCAAAATCGCTTATACAGGCCTGCCCTAATTGTAAATCCATCTTGTTTGTGGGATCTGTCCCAGCAATGGGACCTGCCTTAGTTGTGAATCCTGCACATTGATATATGTATATTATGTAATTGAGATGGTCTCGAATGCAAGTAGGTGGAAGGTCAAGGTTTTGCATTAGTGAGTGGACACTGTGGTTACGATATTGGCTTTTTACTACATAAGCCCGGGTTTGAATACCTTTGCTGCCGAGATTTCATTCTAGTTATATTTTATGTTTATCATTAATAGTATGACGAGTTTTAAAACGCGGCACGTTAGTGCCTCTACTCATGTATACGGATGGTTAAAGGGGTACGTGGCACGTGCTGCGTGATAAAAACAACAACAAATACTTCATTAATGACAAAAAATACTTTATAATTGGACATTAATTGCTTTCCATGATTTCTTTGTCAATAAGCTTGGCAGTGAGTATAGTTCTTAATCTACGGTTTTCACACATTTGATAGGCGTATGATTTTAAGACATCAAATATATGATAAAATTCTATACCATATATAACATTAACAGCGTGTTTTCTAAGAGCCCCTCAAACAGACATACATCAGTATAGATCAGGAACAAACATAAGAAATAAAAACTTAAAACAGCAAACAACTGAAAACAGAAAAAGAATAACAACACTTAGGACAATACAGGAAAGAAAAACAACAATAACAACAAGGACTTTACATGGAAAAATAGCAACAACAGCAACAATGAGTACAACACATAGAATAATAACAACAATAATACCAATACCGAGAATAATAATTATAATACATGTAACAGTAGTCAGTCAGCCCATCCCTTCATTTAGTGGGTCCAATTAATCAGTCCATCTGGACATATCGGTCCGTCAGTCCATCCATCCAGTCAGTCGATCCAGTCTGTCCATCCAGGCAGTCGGTCCACCCAGTCAGTCAGTCCATCCAGTCAGTCCATCCAGTCAGTCAGTCCATCTAGTCAGACCATCCAGTCAGTCAACCCAGTCAGTCAGTCCATCTAGTCAGACCATCCAGTCAGTCCGTCCGTCAAGTCATTCCTACCATTAAGTCAGTCCATCAGGTCTGTCCATAACGTCAGTCAGTCAATGCAGTCCGTCCATCCAGTCGGTCCATCCATTAAGTCAGTCCAGCCAGTCACTCCATTCAGTCAGTCAGTCAGGCAGTCCATCCATTCAGTCAGTCCAGTCAGTCAGTCCAGCCAGTCAGTCCATCTAGTCAGTCCATCTAGTCAGGCCATCCATTAAGTCAGTCCATTCATTAAGTCAGTTTATCCAGTCATTCCATCCAGTCAGTTAGTCCATCCATTAAGTCAGTCCATCCAGTCACTCCATTCAGTCAGTCAGTCCATCCAGTCACTCCATTCAGTCAGTCAGTCAGTCCATCCAGTCAGTCCATCCAGTCAGTCCATTCATTAAGTCCATTCATTAAGTCAGTCCATCCAGTCACTCCATATAGTCAGTCAGTCAGTCCATCCAGTCAGTTCATCCATCCAGTCAGTCCATCCATTAAGTCAGTCCAGCCAGTCAGTCCAGCCAGTCACACCATCCAGTCAGTCAGTCAGGCAGTCCATCCATTCAGTCAGTCCAGTCAGTCAGTCCAGCCAGTCAGTCCAGCCAGTCAGTCCATCTAGTCAGGCCATCCATTAAGTCAGTCCATTCATTAAGTCAGTCCATCCAGTCATTCCATCCAGTCAGTCAGTCCAGCCAGGCAGTCAGTCCATCCAGTCAGTCTATCTATCCAATCAGTCCACCCAGTCAGTCCGTCCAGCTAGTCAGTCCAGCCAGTCAGTCCATCCATCCTTTTAGTCCGCTAAGTCGGTTAGTTCTTCAACCCAGTCAGTTCGCCAATCGGTCAGTTTGACCCAGTCAGTCAGTTCACCCAGTCAGTACATCCAGCAAGACTGTCCAACACATCAGCAAGTCAGTCAGGTCTATCCATTCAGTCATGTCCACTCCTTCAGATCCACCAAGTCAGTCAGGCCTACCCAGTCAGGTCTACCCAGTCAGGTCTTCCCAGTCTGGTCAACCAGTCTTTCAGTCGCCAGTTACTCAGGTCCACCCGGTCAGTCAGTACACCCAGTCAGTCCTGTCCACCCAGTTAGTAGGGTACATACAGTCCTTGAGTCCACCAAGTCAGTCAGGTCTATCCATTCAGTCATGTCCACCCATTCAGGTCCACCTAGTCAGGTGCACGCAGTCATGTCAACCCAGTCAGGTTCACCCAGTCTGTCAGTCACCAGTTACTCAGATCCACCCAGTCAGTACGTCCAGTCAGTTAGTACACCCGGTCTGTCATGTCCACCCAGTCAGTAAGGTACACAGTCAGTCAAGCAAGTCAATCAGGTCCACACAGTCAGTCCACCCATTGAGTTGGTCCCCAAGTTAGTCAGGTTCACTTATTCAGTCATGTCCACCCAGTCAGGTCCACCAAGTCAGTCAGGTCCAACCAGTCAGTCGGTCAGTCCACCAAGTCAGTTAGTCCAAGCACTTACTTAGTCCACCCAATCAGTCCACCCATTTAGTAAGTTAGTCCACTAAGTCAGTCAGACCCCCAGTCAGTCAGCCTACCCGGTCAGTCAATCCACCCAGTCAGTCCACCCACCTAGTCAGTCCACCCAGTCAGTCAGTCCACCCAGCCAGTCAGTCCACGCAGTCAGTCAGTTCACCCAGTCAGTATGTCCACCCAGTCAGTAAGTTCACCCAGTCAGTCAGTCCAGCCAGTCAATCCACACAGTCAGTCAGTCCACCCAGTCAGTCCACCCATTGAGTCGGTCCCCCAGTCACTCAGGTCCACCTAGTCGCTCAGGTCCACCCACTCAGTCCACCCACTCACTCCGCCCAGTCAGTCCGCCCAGTCAGTCAGTCCACCCATCCTGGCACCAAATCAGTCAATCCGGGTCCATCTGTTGATCCAGTCTTTCTAGACAGTCTCGCTGGTCGGTCTAAACTGGACGTCCGAGTTATGTATAGTGGAAGTCAGTTCGGTAAAGAACAATATAAAAAGGTCATCAGTCAATCCATCAAGAAAACACTTCAGTTAATAAAAATATTTTTCATCACTAACAAAATTATTATTATCCTCATCAACAACTACTTCATCAACAATAACATTAGCATCATCATCACCATCACCATTGACATTATCATAAAAAACATAAACACTTTCAATCATTGGCAACATCATCATCAACAAAATACCTATCATCATTTATATAATAATAATAATAATAATGATAATGATAATAATAATAATAATAATAATAATAATAATAATTATAATAATAATAATAATAATAATAATAATAATAATAATAATAATAATAATTATTATTATTATTATAATGATTTATAAAAAATAATAATGATAATAATCAACTAATAATAATAATAATAATAATAATAATAATAATAATAATAATAATAATAATAATAATAATAATAATAATAATAATCATAATCATAATCATAATCATAATCATAATCTATTATCATTGTTGTCTTCCTTCTAAATGTTAATCAGCATTAGTAGTGGTAACAACAGCAGCAGCAAATGCAACATTGTCATCTATGTTTTTAAGCAGCAGCAGCAGTGTCACCTTAAATTTCAGCAACCGCATCGTCTAAATGTTCATCATCATCAGCAGCAAAAGTAGAGCAACAGCGCCTTCTTGATTTAAAGCAACTGCATCATGACCTTTACTTTTGGCAGCACCATTATCTTTATTATAATCAACATTACCACCTTTCTTTACAATGATATCATTATCATCAGCAGCAGCTTTCATTCCACTAGAAGCAGTCTTCTTATTCTCCTGAGCAACAAAACATCATCAACATCATTTTATCAAATAATCATCATTAATGATCACAATACCTATCATCATCAGAAGTCAAAACAACATCAACAGCAGCAAAATCATCATCATCATCATCATCATCATTCATCACAATACCCATCATCATCATCATCATCATCGTTTTGTTTTCTTTTTGAAATACATTGAAGTGATAATTTATGATCATTATAGTAACGTCCATCTTTTTGGTGGAGGAATACCACAGACACATGTTTGGGTAGAACCATCGGCGCACCGCAAGTCAGCTGGAAGACTTTCTAACAATAGGTCCTCTGCTCCAAAGAACTCAAACCCACGCGGTGAGAGGCAAAAGAGTCAGAGGAGTTACAAACAGGCGAGTCTAGGCGAATATATAACTCCAGGTAAGGAATGCATCATTTTCCACTCAAATATGAGAATTTCAAGTCTTGTAGGGAAGTAAAATTAAAACAACTTCAAAGATTATAAACGAAAATTTAAGAGTTGTCGGTCTTGTTTTATAAGAATGTGATTTGGGGTGTTCATGTGCAATATTTACGTTAACTGTAGTATTCCAATCTCACTCCTAAGAATGAATAATGGTTATGGAAACATTTTTTTCAATAACTAACCATTCATAAAAGATTTAACACATCATCAACTATTCACACAAGTATATTATGTCAAACTGAAAGTTAACAAAAACAACATATGATTTTGTTTATTTTGAAAACGTGCATATGTAGACTGCTTTAGCCTGTGATCCATAAGCATACCCTGCACATACATGTTTTCAAAATATGCTTAAAACTGTTTCAAACAAAATCATCAATTTTATGCAGATTTTAAAAATCGTAAAATGGTATTGTGAATGAACGGGTTAACCACAGACATTGTATTTTTCTTTGCCATTTATGTGGTTTTAGCAGGAAATAGTGGTCTTATGCCAATCTGAATTGCTAATACAAAGTAATGTCATAAAACAATATAAATCCAATAAAAATAATACTAATTTTTTAAGAAAACTTGAGGCTGACATCGAACAAAACATTTCGGTCTTCCTTAAAAATATTCCGCTGCAGACATTTCTGTTTCTTTTTCCTATAAAAAATGTGTTTTCCCTAGTTACGTCACAGTTAGCCCCCCACCACCCCTCCTGTGCCCGTTAGAAACACTACATCGTAGAAAACAACTTATTAAGTTTAATGTGCCAGGTGGGTTGGTAAAGTACGGATTTTGATAAGATAGCGTAAAAGGATTTATTTTATTAGATCTACATATTAGATCTACATATATTGACAATATTTAAGTACAGAAATTTACGATCAGTGGAAAGATTTTATTTATGATGTGCTGATAGTGTATTTGATTGAGTTTCGTTTTCTTGTCAAACTGGTTTTATTTGTTTTTTTATTATTTTTTAAATTTTTATATAAATTAACTATTCATAATTTATCAAAAGCATGGAAGTAAATATAAATGCATATTTGTTAAGTAATAAATCTGACTTTAATCATATTGTAACTTTGAAAATTTGCATTATACCAGTTTAAACATTTTTTCCCCAATTACAAAACGCGATCGATGAGAAAACTATGGTGGCACAGCCTCGCCACCACATACATAACAGTTTTAATGACAAGCATATGTGAAGTTTACATAAGTTATCTTATAACGCGAAAGTAATAAAGTTAACATAATTCCCCATGATATCTTATAACAAGATCTTGGTGTGTTATTGACTTATATTGCCATCAAATACATCTTCCCCATTTGCTGGGAGTAAGCAAGAGAAATTTACCACTTGTTGCGTAAATCGCGGTCGGGGTTTGATCCTACGATCTTTCGCATTCGAATACTTTGAAAACTTTGTTATTGATTCATAACATTTTACACAAGAAGAAGTGAATGAAGAATTTATTAATATATATTTATAGTGAAAGGTTGACTGGTTACGTTAAAATTTTTTAGACTTAAAATAAAATTAATCAAAGCACTGTTTGGGTGGTGAAAGTTTAACTCAGTGATATATTGAAGATACGCATATAATTGTTTAATTATTCCGTTGTAAATCAAATGTACAACGCATAGTAAACCAGGCAAATCTTTAGCTCCATAAAAATACATTTACCTCCTTTAAAACTATAGATTCTACAATGGGACAAAAGTTACTACACAATCATTAACATGCGATAATATATACTATTTATTTAAATATACAGTTTTTTCCATATGATTGAGTTTTATACTAAATTATATGTAAAATAATTGCTCCTAAGTGCTACGGGACGCGACACAAATACAGTTACCTAAAAATGAACTCCCAGTTAACACTACACCCGTGTGATCTGATTCTAAATCCTGATTGCAAATCTGGTATAGAGCCGCAAACAGAAGGTATATATTTTAATTGTCAGACAGTAGACATCGTGAAGTATTTCACTTTAATTGACCGCTATTTCCAGGTTTATAAACAAGCAGGATGGGGTTTTCAGCTTAAGTTTGATTTCGACATCAGAGTTGATATTCCGGATGATCATGTAACGTGATCTCAAAAGTAGGTGGTTACGTGGTTTTGTAGCTTTGCAATAGCTAACTGTAAAGCGTAGCACGGATATAAAATACATTTTTGTAATGACAAGATGTGTGTTATGCTTTTTCTATGGATGCAGGGCACCCATTAATAGCATCCTCGGGATCTTTCTAGGTAATCGTTTTGGTTGCATGAGAAAAAATCTCTAACCTGTCGGATAGCGCCTTTAATGGAAATAATGATTTTCAATTTTGTCAATCATATGCATATTTTAATGTCCCACTAGTTATTTCTAGGCAAAAACAACCACCCCTTCTAAATAAATAAGGCTTATTTATAGCGACAAACGTTACAACACAGTCACTAACATCCGAAAATAGCAGCTTTTATATTAGAAATATATATGATTGCATTTTAACTTAAATTAGGTCTGCAAGAAATGCTTATATATGGTACCAATGCCACCAAAATACACTGAGTTTAAAAACTTTTCCCAGTTATTTCTTTGTTATCACCACATCCCTGTGATTTAAATACAAAATCCCTAGTGCGTCACGTTTTTCCTAACATGTGTGGTATCTTTAGACTGAGATGCTAAGGTGATACAAATGACCTCTGTCACACATACCCTGGTACAGAGCCACAGAAGGTAGTGAAGCCTCAGGCAATATATCGCTAATGTATCGGTCTAGTATATGATGCATAGTCGCGAAGTCAAAGCAATCGTGAACTAACTATACTTATGCAATCCTTTCGGTATGGTACTTATGCATTAAATAAGCTTAAAAATTAAGTTTAATGATTTATGTTTACAATTTTTCTTATGAAAAACATTACAATCAAAATACATCAGACACAAGGTTCGATACTTCTGATGATCTCGCCTCCTTTTACTCATTTACACATATGGTCGTCTAGGTACATACGATGTTAGACTCATTAACTATTCTTTTGTTTTTCCTATGCAAACTAATCTACGTGATGTTATTCATTATAAATGACCATTTAAACTGTTCTATTTTCCACACACAATAAATGTTTGAAAGCTTTGCCCGATGTTCTTGTCCAACTACTCTGGACTTTATCAATAGACTAACTATTTCGTCATGATAAGGCGAGGACGATGTTATCACAGATGTGCGGAAGATTGAAATGGCACCGTCTTTGTTTGAGCCCCATGGTGTTCACTCACCATTTAAGATCATATTTAACAACAAGGAAAAAGTTCTTATCATATCATTATACTAAATGATTTTTTCACTCTATACCTGGAAAGGGAAACTACGCGTTTGTTGATACCGTATATTTTATAACAAGAAAGCCTTGATGCGAACTATTGCCTGACAATGACACATTTAGCCTAATAAGAAATCATCGAAACAACAGCAAAACCTTATTGTTGTTTAAAAGATTCAAAATGCCATCAAACTTGATATTGTATCATTTTACCGTTTAATCCAGTTTTGCACAACTAAATACGTAATTAAAATAATCTCATTTACCAATGCATCAACATCTGTCTGAACAATTTGTGATATTACAGCTTCCATTCTGGAGAAGAAGAGAAAACACTTGACTCATTGGCTAATGCATGTCTAAATATGATGTGTCTGCTATTACTCCAATGACTTGTGTAAGTCCATCCTGATTCTAACTAAAAATGATACACGAATAAAATTAAAAATAGATACAAATGTCGATTAACAGGCAACAAAAACATCATAAAAAACAAAAATGATTACACATTTTATGTTTGAATTTCATGTCTTAAAAGCAGTAATGATAAATGTTTATGCATGCAACATATCAAATGTAATACATATACAGCTATGAAGCAAAAGTAAATAAAAATGTTGAGTTTCATGATTGTACGTAAATTATATTGACGACAAATATGTATTATTATAAATAATAGGAATATATGACAAAGTCCTATGAGCATTGCAGCATATTCTAAAACTTGAAAAGGCACAGGACAAAGGTATTCACACGCCAAATGTAAAAGAACAAATCCGTGATGAGCCATTTAACAAAAAGACCACACCCGACAGTTACCACCATGGAACGGCCAGTCGGCAATGTGGACCGACTGGATTGCTTAAATCGGTATTACAGAGCTCTAACCTCGCATTTCCTGATGGGTTTCACAAATGCAAACAAGAGGGCAATGATGGCCCTAAAGCGCTCACCTGAGTACACAGGCCTTTTAGAGGCTCATATCTGGCATCAAGTAATTAAGAGTTATTTACTTCAGAAATCTTTGGTGAAGATTGGACCATTAGTGTGGCAACTGGGTTGATAACATTTTCTAGAATTTTACCTAATTAACTACTGAATCCACATGACCCACTTTCAAAACATATGTAAGATTTCATACTGGCGAACATTCTGGCCAAGTTTGGTGAAGATTGGGCCATCAATGTGGCCTCTAAGTGTTTTCACAAAAGTTTTTCTAAAATGTGACCTGGTGTCCTATTTTTTAACCGAACGTGACCCAAAAATATATCCATCCAAGATTTCACGCAGACAAACATTCTGATCAAGTTTGGTGAAGATTGGGCCAAAAATGTTTTTTTTCTTCTAAAATTTAACCTATTAAATTGTGCTAAGGTGAGTTTAAAATGAAAAGAAAACCAATCTATTTTAATCAAAATTCAATTTCTAAAGTTGTGACGTCATTGAAAAATAATGTCTTCATCGTGTTTAGAAGAGACAGTGGTGTTATTTCGAGTGGAAGAACAAAAGTTGTTTATTGTAAATGAAATTACCTTTCTGAATCAAGATAAAAATGATGACCAGAGAAGTTTAAATAATTGTAGCATTCTTTTCATTTGAAGATGGAATTGAGGAACCAAAGTCCAATGTCCACCAAAAGAAGTACAAGTCACAATCCTTATAGGATGAATTAAATGACAACAAGGATTACATTCCACAGGAATGAATTGTCTATTTGCTTAATACAGGAGACGGTTTCTAGCTTCTAAAAGAAAACAAAGTAGTAAGGGGCAGGTAATCTTGATTACGGAATTGGTCCGCAATTCAACAAATTGTAACGATAATCAAACATAATAATAAAACGAACTCATCGCACGAAAAGCTACGTCAAAGGTGTTAATAAGAATACAATTAAAAGAAAAAAAACAAACAATGGCCATAACAAAGTAATCAGTAGGGAATAATCCTTGGACGAAAGAGAAGATGTCCGGATAGAAACGACAGAACAGAACAGAAATTTACTTTGGCTTGTACATAGAACATCGTTATAACAAATACAAATAAAACAAATTATACATATAAATATGGTATTATTATAATATCAAGTGACCGGAGAGTTTTACCATTTTAATCTGAAATAATATCTAATATACATATAACTGTGATATCTACCACATTTTAATAATAACCGAAATGTCTATGCATGAAAGCGCCGTGTTTCAATTGTTTAAAGAACATAGCGCCATCCGTAGTTATTTTCCAGGAACGATTACATTTGCATGTAGAAACCGCGCTCATAAAATTGTGCATTTATAACAAGACATCTTGATAGAAACTATGCAGCAAGTAGAGTCAAACATTATCAGAGAAGTTCCAATCGAGTATAGCTGATTTAGATATACACTATTTGCATAAACATGATCAATGTGCGTTTCCAGTAACATTGAATGTGTGGCAAGACACACCATCTTGCATCAAGTTCATGACCAAATTTCTGCAGTCCCCACATGGTTAAGTGATAGCTAGTGTGATGTGAATGACCGCCGATGTTTGCACTTGAAATGTCCTCTCTTGGAAGTCCTTTAAGTCGTTAAATAAAGATTGTGTCAGAGAAATGCACTTGTAAGTTTTATCCTTATCAACCCAAACAGGAACAATAATTGTCTTCCACATGTCAAAGACAATCACTGGAGAGTCGAGTACTGTGACTCGTTTATCTCTCTCTGCAACATCTCGTACGACTTGTCCTCGACATTATCAGCTCGATCTGTAAACAGGAAAATACTTTAAAGTACTTGATACAAAGCTAACAGGAAGTTTTGTTCAGTTAAAACATATTTTATTCATATATTGGGTTAGGCAACAAGTTTAACAACTTTCCTGACCGACTGAATGACTTAGTAAGTAACCGTAAGAGAAATGTCATAAGCACACACTTATGCAAATTAATGGCAATGAATTGAACACCTTCGAGGTGGAAATAAAACATATGACAAAGTTATATAAAATATATATGAACAGATATTAACACTTAAACCAACAATCTTTGCAAGATCAGCCTAACGAATGTTAGTAAAACAATAATAAGCATAATCGGCCAATTTTCATTTAACCAAAAACTTACCGACTTTATTTCTGAGTAAGGAGGGACTATTGATAAGATCAATCTATTGTTTTCTTCTGTAACCAATACGGAAAGATAACCGTATTTGTCACATACATGTATAAGAATATTCAGCAGGTTGTTCAGTTCCGACGAATATGTAACACTTTTGACTTGTCATAAAAATAATTGTCCAATAACATGAATTATATTTTATCTAAAACTGTCGGTATGTTAACGACTTTGTGAACTTGTTTGGTCAATTGGAAACATTTGTTCGTCTGTCTGTTTGTCCCATTCCAAGTTTATGATTGAAAATCTTCCATATCCACTAAGCACAGTAATATATGCACTATACTGATATATATAGCTCAGAATGATCTACATTTGTACACCAGCCGAAAGGTCGTTCGTACGTCCATCTGTCTGTTTGTCCGTTAGCAATTTTGTGGCGAGTAACCCTGTAATTACTCTCTGGAATTCTTCATATTTGCATGGGCGATATGTTATGCAAAAAGCGAAGATATCTCAAATAATTGTGTTCGTTTCCACATTGTCCGTTTGTTATTGTTAATAAACAATTCTTGAGCGAAAAGATTACTTGTCATTTATTATGTCCAGTCAATATCAGATGTAAACTATCTCTAATAGGTTATGTACGCAGCAAAGTAGTATACTGCTTGTAGGCACACCTGAACAACTTGTCGTGTCTTTTTTATTTTAAACTGTCCGTTATAGTGGCCAGCAGGTTCATAGCATGTTTTGTATTGTTTTAAATCTGTTCGAGAAAAAATTTCTTGAAATATTTAACGTTTATCAATTCGGTTCCGATGAAATGTAAACTTGTGCAAATACGACATAAATAATGCATTTAAGATAAACATACATTCAATGTACTGACAAAGTACTTTCCACTTCAAAAGGGAACTTATCAACGAAATTTGAGAAACTTCTTTTGTACCATCACTTATAAAATATCATTCAATGTTGACTTTTTTCTTTTAATAAACGTTCCTCATTTATCAAACAATGCAAATATTAATATTAATTTTTAATTAAATTCTGTCTGAATGAGCGAAGTGTCTTGGAAAATACTGTATTCAAAATGCTTCGACGCGGAACTAAAATACACAATGCATCTGTATAACTATTTTGTTCTGATTGTGTGTAAAGTTGCACGCTGAAGGTAAAGTTATTACATCCTGTAAAACAACCCGTATAAGCCCTCCTCCACCAATTAACATTGACCCCTATAGCTGTGTTTTACACTTTGGACTATAACACAAAAGGATCCCGAAATCATCGAGTGCCGACTTGGATTGGGTAATTCATTAACAACCCTTCCAAACTCTTAATTATATATGTAGTTTGTCGGGCTTACTTTAAAATGAAATTTGGAAAAACTAAAATTTGTCTAGCGAAAAGTCTTACCTTATGTGTTGTTACTATTTTATGAACGTGTTTATAGGATATAAAATATTTTCCAATTTTATATATATTTATTTATTGCCAAATGCATGAACATGTCGTCCCATTCAAAGATTGTTGGGCCTCTTTAACTGGTAAATGAGTTCTTGTTCTATATTAACACTATGATTTGAAATGACAACAATTCCTCTGAACCCAAACTCACCTGTCAAATCCTGCTTTCGCCGAACGCGTGGTTTGATAATACATTAAAAAAGACTAGAGCCATATTGGCATTTGCTACCTTTTGTTCCAGTTCGTTGCCAATAACCACAAACAACAAAAACAACAAGAAAAGAAAAGTTAAATACTAACTTGTATTCTGGTAGGGTATGTTACTCCTCAGTGTTTCCAACTTGGCCTCTAACTCTGACCTACGAGACGTCAGTTTGTTTGACTGTGTATTCAGCTTGATTAACTGTGAATCAATGCTGGCCATTTCTTTCTCCACCTTCTCAATATCCGACATGTTTGAAGTAATGCTAAACAACGATCGGTTCCCTGTCAAATTAAAATCCTATTTTAATTAATTTTTTACATTTTACCTTCTACAGGCAGGAACTGCATTTTATATAACATTGTGTTTTTATAATATCAAAAGATATTTCAGTTAACGGAACAAACAAATTATTACTTTTTACTTTCTGCAGATAGGAACTGCATTGTATATAAAGTTGTGTTTTTATAGTATCAAAACTATTTCAGTTAAACGCAACAAACAGAATATAAAAAAAGAATTAACACATTATATTGCAAACGTTTATGTACACACATTTTCTTAATTGAGTTATTAACTTATGAGTGACTGGAGATCATTAGAAAACCACATGCTGAACAAGGAAAATGAGTAAATACAAATAGTTGGTCTTTAAAACTTTACCGGTTAAGAAAAATAATCGCCGTAGCTTTAATTTAAGACTTACCGCTGCTGATCCCACGGTTTCTGGAAGAAAGAACACGATTGGACAAATATTTAAGAGAAATTGCATTAGCGTTACCTGGCAGAGTATACAACTTGAATTCCACTGTTCTGTGTGCACGTTTTAAAATTAGTCATTAATATAATTATACAAATGAAAACGATATCATTTTCTTTCTACCAGAAATTATCTTGTTCGTGTAGTAGTAATTAATTATATATTACAATTAAAAGAATCGGAAACCATACCAACAAAAAAGAATCTGGTGGTAGATGAGAAAAATGCATTTGGTTTACAAACATTATGCAAAAACTCAGTGCTTGCAATTTTGTTTTACAAACAAATGATCAGAAGCAACTTGAAGTTGTGTTATGTTACCTTTTTCTGTAGCACCAGAGACCAACGCCAGCAAGAGCGGCAATGATCACCACAGCAGCCAGTGTAATGCCTACAGCTGCCCCAACAAAGTTCTGCGGGGCTGCCGGCAGTACAAGAGGTGGACCAAGTCCGTTTGTACTACTGGTTGTGATAATACTGACCTCACAGCTGAGTCCCATAAATCCAGGAACACAACTAAAACAGTTACCATTTGTCTTATTGCATGTTCCATGCTCACAATTCTCTGGACATGTTACTTCACAATTCTCACCATAGAAACCCCGAACACAAGTCGAGCATTGACCATTTGTGTAAGTACATTCTTGGCAGGGTGTAGGACAATCAAGGGTACAGTTGATTCCGTAGAGGCCGCGCTTACAGGAGTCACATAGACCTGTGGTTTTGTCACAAGTCGATTGACAGTTAGTTGGGCAATACATTTCACATGTTTCCCCATAATGCCCAGCCCTACATCGTAAACAGTTTCCCGATATTCTATCACACTGTGCTGATTCACATGTTGCCTTACATTGCAGGTCACATTCGATTCCATAATTTCCATCAATACATTGATCACACTTGTATCTATCATATTTTGAAGTAAAATTCCATCTGCAGCCATAAATACAATTGTTTGGTTCACCATGACAACCACTGCCATCATACTTGCACCCATTAGAACAGATGCAGGTGTCAGATGTGTTGCAGGAAGAACAGATTGGGTTACAGTTTTGACATTGCTCATGGACTTTGTCAAGGTAAAATCCGACTCTGCAAGATGTACAGGAACTTGGAGAATTACACGTTAAACATGTCTCATTACATTTCACACACTGGTGAGATTCTGACAAATAATAACCATCCTGGCAAGATGTACAGTTATCAGCGCTTGACCCACATGTCTTACAGTTACCGGAACAAGCTGATTGACATTGGTACAGGGACGCTGTGGAGAAATATCCATCCTTACAGAGTGTACAGTTGGCAACACTACCACCTTGTTGAGCATCAACACACCTGATACAGTTGCTTGGGCAAATGTTGTAACATTTTCCACCGTGATATCCATCCTTACAGTTGCCACCACACTGTCCACTGCCATCAAGTAGACACGGTACAGAGCAGCAAGGGCACACTAATGTGTTGAAGCACTCTGTACCTGGTTTACTGCTGCTTTGGCATTCAGCAGGACATGCTGTTTACAACATAAACATATTTTATTTTATATTTCTTACTCTATAAAAGAAAATACAATTTTTAAACGTATGTATAAATATAATGGTTATAGGAGTAGTGTTATATTATAATAAAAAGTGGAAGAGCCAAAGACAACAAAGACGGTTATATCTAGACCATAATGTCCCCAATGCAATTATGATTATAATGCATGTTGTATTAATTGTTATAGTTTTGTCTGTTCTATTGTTAATGTCCCTAGAATTGATTTTGATACGTCTCAATAAAACTAAATAAAAGATAATGGCGAAAACGAATTCGAAGTCGAAAAGAACCGTAACTAATAAAATACTCAAAGGCTATATTAAACTTTCCTCGTGGTCACAAAAATTATATTTCTAACAAGAATATTATCATCTGATTTAAGAGATAAAATATTTTTGTATAAAGTAGGACGTCATATGGCGTCAAATACAACAAATGTTTAAGTAAATAATAAATATAAATAAGTATAATTATGTCAACATTGAAATTAAAGTATAAAAATATAAAAATCTAATGGTTTTAAAATACTATTAATGATAATTGACCCAGAGACTATATCGCATAATCAAAGTCAAATAATAAACTACAGTGCTGTACAGGCAGAGGTAAAGTCAAAAATGCCGGTAAAAGGCTTTTGTATGCAGAAAGCGGTAGAGGCTGTAGGCATATCTGAACAACTTGATATGTCTTGTTGTTTTGTGCTGTCGGTTATCGTGAGCAGAATATGCAAAGCACGGTTGGTTTTGTTAAAAAACGTGTTCTTTTTTATTATAGAAATTATAATGTGATATATGTAATATTTATTAACTTGATTTAGATAAAATAAAATGTTGTAAGCGCTTGTTGGCTGTAATTTTTATCACCTAAACGGATTTGAAATTTGTTGGTCCTTGCCTGCTCTTGTTGGCCCTTGTATGCCCTTGGTCCTGCATTTAAGCACCTCATTCAATCCTTTAGCCGACTGACCGTTCCAAGGCGATAACTTTTTGGTTTTCTCTATTTTATATAATGTCTTGTCACAATATTGTGGTAACTTTAACAACTGATTGGCATGCGGATACCTTTATCCTGTATTTTTTCAAATTTTCATATGAGCATTGCAATATATACAAAAAATTGAAAAGGCACAGGACAAGGGTAGTTACATACAAGCCAAATGTAAAAGTAAGAACTTATCTGTGATGAGTCATTTAACAAAAAGAGCAAACCCGCACAGTTACCGCCTTGGAACGGTCAGTCGGCAAAATGGACAGACTGGGGTGCTTAAACCGGTTTTACATAGCTCTAACATCGCACTTCATGATGGGTTTCTCAAATGCAAGCAATAGAAAGAAAACCGATCCATTTGGATAAATGTCCAAGCGCTGTCGTAATACATATAGGACCTTGTAATATATTCTTGTTCATGTTTACTACAATGTTACCGGTGCAGTATGGCAGTTGTAAGAACTCTATCCGTATGCTGTCAAAAATAAATCCTATCAGGATTGTTACGTGCATTTTCATTTGACTGTACACAGGATGTTACAATCATTTACTCGTCTTCTCTTGTTATTTGTCTGGGATTCAATTATTTAACGCATTTTACAATCAAGGCTTTTCTGTAGTTTGAAAAAATAATACGTATCCCCTTACCCAAATACAATTTTGACAGCATTTTAATCGCGTCACTTCTATCTTTAAAATTACTTTAGGAATACATCATCACTTTGACAGTTTTGTTATGTTCAAAGCAAATGTATGTATTGTATGGTATTTTATTTTAAAGTAAATCCGTTTTCTTTTCCCTGGTTTTATTTGCGACCCCCTCCCCACTCTAGAAATCCATGGTTAGAGCTCTGTAAACCGGTTAAATATTTAATTTGGCGCAACATTTCTGTAAAGGCTATATCTGTAAAGGCACCGAACCTTTTTCTATTCCAGTTTCATTTTTCTACCAAAGCATGAAGAGTCAATATATTAGAAATAATCTATTTTTAAACCAACCTGGATTTCAAATAGAATAATTTCAGTTTCTAAGTAATTGTTAAGTCTATTGTTTGGAAAAGAAGTGAAAAGTTTACCATGGCAACTAAGTATTGTAATCGACCTGTAAGTGTCGTTCGAACTGCCATCATTCTTATAGATCGGTATTGTAACACATGAGGACAAGACACATCGATAATTAAATTACTAAAACAACGATAATTAAAACTAAACTATAGTCAACTTCGACTAAAAGATAGTCAACTTAAAATAAAATATATTTAAGACAACATGTAGAGATTCAATGAATACACATAATTATACAGAGTGACATATATACTTGAAAAAATTCTTACCAATGGTGGCTATAAGAATCAGTGTGCCCCAAACCTGGAATTAATTGAAAAAAAACAACAACTTCCAAATACTTATCTGGAATAAAGTTTTCAGATCGACAGGTATGTATGCGAGTAGAACATAATAGTTGTTACGCTGAATGTGTTGAAAATAATTGTGCACATAATGATATAGTATTGTTGATAAATATTAACCTGGTACGCGTTATCTTTTGTGTCAGACATTGGCCAATACAGTTTGTCATTGATTAGCACTGAATAATCAACTGATATAAAGGTATCAAAATGTATTCTTTAAAAACCAAACCCGTTTATGTTTTTTTTTAAAATATATCAACAACTTAATACAACATTTTAGTCTGTTCAAAGTGCACTCATTCTATGACATTTCTTAAATCGATAGATTGGAAATGTAAGACACTTTAATAGATATTAATAAATCTGTTGTTCACTTGATCAAAACACGACATGAACTGCATTTCAAGTTTAAAATAAAGATTTATGTTACAATAAGTGTCTCGCTATTTGGTTTGGTGAAATTTTTTAACGAGGCTCGAACCAGCAGCTGTCTTATTTACAAAGCCAACTATCTACCATTTTGAATACTGAGCAATCGGGTATATATAGTAGATTTGTTCATATGAAATATGTATTCAGGTAAACATTTATTTTCATTAAATTAAGGACAAATGAAGAAAAGAAAATCCGTAGCAGATTGTAAAATAAAAAGGACACAAGTAACTTTTCAAATAAAATAATGATACAATACTATGTGAGAACATAACCATATTGCCTTCATCCATGTTTACACTAGAGATGTATTGACTGAACGGACTGCTCACCTCATCAAGGGCTAATAAAAGATAGCTTTCTTGTTTAAGAAAATTAAACAAATTCAACCCAAGCTAATAGATAAGAGGTGAACGTTAACAAACGGAAACTCATGTACAGAACCGAACATATTTGAATTGGTTATAGTTTAACAATATAAAGAAAGATTAAAAGATACAAAAAAGAAAATCTAACATTATAAAAGCGAAGTCCAACTTACCTGTCGCAGCACATACATATCTGGTTTTGGTCGCATACACGCATAGATGAGAAACATAAAAATAACACACTTAGCGGAGAGTCAACGCGATGAAATAGTAGACTATCAGTTGTTTACCTGGGGATCTGGTGAGATACATGCACTAAACAGGAAGAGAAATAACGCCCTGCGTTATTTGGGCAATGGTTATAAATGTACAAAGAAGCGACACTCTATTCAGTATGAATGCAGCGGGAAGATTAAAATTTCAAATCGCTTATTCATGTCTGTCCTAATTATGGAAATGGCTTTTGTAAATCTATCCTGTTTGTGGGATCTGTCCCAATTATTGGACCTGCCTCAGCTGTGAGTCCTTCACATTGATACAAGTATATCTTTAATTAAGATGGTCTCGAATGCAGGTAGGTGGAAGGTCAAGGTTATTACATTAGTGAGTGGACACTGTGGTTACGATACTGGCTTTTACTACGTAAGCCCGGGTTTGAATCCCTTTGCTGCCGAGATTTCTTATCTAGATATATTTTATGTTTATTATTAATAGTATGACGAGTTTTAAAACGGGACACGTTAGTGCCTCCACTCATGTATACGGATGGTTAAAGGGGCACGTAGCACATGCTGCGTGATAAAAACAACAAATACTTCATTAATAGCAAAATAATCCTACTTTACAATTGGACATTCATTGCTTTCCAGTATTTTCATTGCCAAGAAGCTTGGCAGTGAGTATAATTCTTTATCTAGGGTTTTCACACATTTGATAGGTGTATGATATTGACGACATCAAGTATATGATAAAATTGTATACCATATATAACTTTAACGAACGTGTTTTGTAAGAGCCCCTCAAACACACATACATCAGTATAGATCAGGAACAAACATAAGAAATGAAAACTAAAAACAGCAAACAACTGAAAACAGAAAAAGAATAACAACACTAAGGACAATGCAGAAAACAACAAAAACAACAATGCGGACAACATAGAGAATAATAACAACAATAACAAAGCGGACAGCATAGAGAATTATAACAAAAAATCAATGAGGACAACACATTGAATAATAACAACAATAATAACAATACCGAGAATAATAATAATAACAATAGTCAGTCAGCACATCCCTCCATTCAGTGGGTCCAATTAATCAGTCCATCTGGACATATCAGTCCGTCAATCCAGTCAGTCCATCCAGTCAATCCATCCACCCAGTCAGTCCATCCAGTCAATCCATCCATCATGTCAGTCCATCTAGTCAGTCGATCCAATCAGTCTATCAAGCCAGTCCATCCAATCAGTCAGTCCATCCAGTCATTTTATACAGTCAGTCAGTCAGTCAGTCAATCTAGTCAGTCCACCCAATCAGTCAATTCATTCAGTCAGTCCATCCAATCAGTCAGTCCATTCAGTCAGTCCGTCTAGCCAGTCAGTCCGTCCAGCCAGTCAGTCAGTCCATCCAGTCAGACCAACCAGTCAGTCCATCTTGTTAGTCAGTCCACAAAGTAGTTATTCAACCAAGTCAGTCCGCCCAGTCAGTCAGTTTGACCAGTCAGTTTGATCAGTCAGTTTGACCAGTCAGTACCAGTTTAATAAGTATGTCCATCCAGTCAGTCAATCCACCCAGTCAGTCAATCCACCCAGTCAGTCCATCCAGCCAATGCACTAAATCAGTCCACCTTGTTAGTCAGTCTACCCAATGAGGTCCACCCAGTCAGTTATGACCACCCAGTAAGGTCTACTTAGTCCACCCAGTTAGTCAGGTCCACCCAGACAGTCAGTCCACCCACTCAGTTAGTCCACACAGACAGTCAGTCCACCAAGTCAGTCTGGTCCACCCAGTCAGTCCACCTAGTCAGTCCACCCAGTCAGTCAGTCCACCCAGTCAGTCCACCCAGTGAGTCGGTCCCGCACTCAGTCCATTCCTTCAGTAAGTCGTGTCGACCCTGTCAGTCATGTCCACCCAGTCAGTTAGATACACACAGTCAATCAGGTCCACCCAGTCAATCAGGTCCACCCAGTCAGTCCACCCAGTGAGTCAGGTCCACCCTTCTGTCAGGTCAACCCAGTCAGGTCCACCCAGTCGATCAGGTCCACCCAGTCAGTCAGTCCATTAGGTCCGCCAGTCCACCCAGTCAGTCCACCCAGTGAGTTGGGTCCCCCAGTCACTCAAGTCCACCTAGTCGGTCAGGTCAACCAAATCAGTCAGTCCACCAAGTCAGTCCACCTAGTCAGTCTACCCTGTAAGTCCACCCAATGAGTCGGTCCCCCAGTCAGCTCCCAGTAAGTCCTGTCCATCCAGTCAGTCAGCTACACAGTCACTCAGTCCACCAAGTCAATCAGGTCCGCCTAGTCAGTCTACCCAGCGAGTCGGTCCCCTAGTCAGTCAGGTCCACCCAGTCAGTCAGGTCCACCCAGTCAGTCATTCCACCCAGTCAGTGCACAAAGTCAGCCTGTCCACTCAGTCAGTCAGTTCGCCCAGTCAGTCCACCCAGTCAGTCCACCCAGTGAGTCAGACCACCCAGTGAGTCAGACCACCCAGTCAGTCCACCCACCCAGTAAGTTCACCCAGTCAGTCAGTCCACCCAGTCAGTCCACCCAGTCAGTCAGGTCCACCCGGTCAGTCATTTTACCCAGTAAGTTCACCCAGTCAGTCAGTTCACCCAGCCAGTCAGGTCCACCCAGTCAGTCAGGTCCACCCAGTCAGTCAGGTCCACCCAGTCAGTCAGTCCACCAAGTCAGGTCCACCCAGTCAGGTCCACCCAGTCAGTCAACCCAGTGAGACAGTCCACCCAGTGAGACAGTCCACCTCGTGAGTCAGTCCACCCAGTCAGTTAGTCCACCGAGTCAGTCAGTTCGCCCAGTCAGTCCACCCAGTGAGTCTATCCCGTCCATCTGTTGATCAAGTCTTTCTAGACAGTTTCGTTGGTCGTTCTGGTCAGTCTGTTTTAACAAAGTAAGGTAAGTCAATATCAGTCAAACTGGACGTCCGAGTTATGTATAGTGGAAGTCATAGTTCGGTTAAAATCAATATAAAAGGCCATCATTCAATCCATCAAGACAACGTTTTGGTAAATAAATATATTTTCCATCACTGACAAAATCATTATTATCATCATTAACTACTTTATCAACAATAACATTAGCATCATGATCACCATCACCATTGACATTATCATCAAAAACATAAACACTTTCAATCAAAGGCAACATCATCATCAACAAAATACCTATCATCATTTATTTAATAATAATAATAATAATAATAATAATAATAATAATAATAATAATAATAATAATAATAATAATAATAATAATAATAATAATAAATAATAATAATAATAATAATATTTAATATTATTATTATTAATAATAATAATAATAATAATAATAATAATAATAATAATAACAACAACAACAACAATAAAACAACAACAACAACAAAACAACAACAATAATAATAATAATAATAATAATTATAATAATGATAATCATAATAAAAATAAAGCAGCATTGTCATCTATATTTAAGCAGCAGCAGCAGTAGCAGCAGAAGAATTGTATTAAATTTCAGCAGCAGCATCGTTGTTATTTTTAGCTGTAGCAAAATTGTTGTCTTAATTTTTAGCAGCAGCAGTGTCACCTTAATTTTCAGCAACCGCATCGTCTTAATTTCCATCATCATCAGCAGCAGCAGTAGAGCAACAACGCCTTCTTAATTTTAAGCAACAGCATAATGACATTTACTTTAAGCAGCACCATCATCTTTATTATCCTCAGCATTACCATCTTTCTTTACAATGATATCAGCAGCAGCAGCAGCAGCAGCAGCAGCATCTTTAATTCCACTAAAGCAGACTTCTCCTTTTCCTGATCAACGAAAAACATCATCAACGTCATCTTTATCAAATTATCATCATTAATGATCACAAAACCCATCATCTTCAGAAGTCACAACAACATTATCAGCAGCAAAATCATCATCATAATCATCAACATCATTATTATCATCACCATCATCATCATCATGTTTGTTTTTGAAATACTTTGCAGCGACCAATTATGATCATTAAAGCAACGTCCAGCTTTTGAGTGGAGGAAGACCACATACACATGTCTGGGTAGAACCACCGGCGCACCGCAAGTCAGCTGGAAGACCTTATCACAGCCAGTCCTTCGCCCAGAACGGGATTCGAACCCACGCGGTGAGAGGCTAAGCAGTCAGAAGAGTTACAAATCAGCGACTCTATCGCTACGCCACGGGCGCCCCTCATCGTCATCAGTAGCACGATCATAATCAGCAAGAGCAGTCATCATCATCATCATCATAATCATCAGTGATCACTATACTCATCATCATCATCAGCAGCAGCAGCAACATTATCAGCAGCAATAAAATCATCATCATCATCCCAACAGAGCACACTCATCATCATCATCATCATCATCATAATGATCACCATCAACATCAAGATTATCATCAGCAACAGCATTAATGACAACAACAGAACAAGATCACTTTCATTACCACCACCATAATCGCCACATCATCAATCATTAATTTTCATAATCAACATAACCAACATCATCATAAACTTAAATGCATTAAAAAAGTTCATGTTTCTGCCATTTACTTACAAATGACTTTGAAGAACGATTTATTTTACTTCTATTTCTAAGTACATGCTACCCCAGGTAAGGAATGCATCTTTTTATACTCTGTTGCAACCCGTATTGTAATAAAACCCGTTTTGTAATAAACTTATTTTTTGACCTGATAGCCACATTTTCTTGCCTAAAATAACTAAAAATTATGAATAAACAATGAAAAGTATTTTTCTGAGTCCTTTTCACTATTATAAGAGGAAAACTTATTTTGTAGTAAAGTTAGTTTTCATCAAAAGTCTTGATTTATTGACAAAAGTGTTGGACTTGGTGTGAAAACATGTTTAAACAACATAAACAACATATTCTCTCGTTTAAATATTAAATATTATTTGGAATATATTAAAGTGGTTTGAATTTTCAACCCGTTTTGGAATACATTTTTTCTCAGCAGTCAACCCGTTTTTTAATATACAAACTTTTTAGCCTGATATCTTCATTTTCTTGCCTCAAATAGTGTGTTTGTGGGGTTGGGGTGGGTGTGTGTGTGGGGGTATGAATCAAGATCCCTTCAACTTTATCGCAGTAAATACTATATATATACACACCGACCTGTGCAATCAACAGAAAAAAAATACTTGAAAAGCTGTGTATTTTGTAAGCCTACATTTATGTGTTCTTACAAATCGCATTATTTTACCTGGTTGGTGTGGGGGGATGCATCCCGCTATCCCTGCACTCTGGGTCCATCCCTGTTCTAGATTTTGGATTGATAAATGATCTGTGTGTGTGTGATGTTGTGCCTGAACACAGAAGAATTTTATCATGGAAACTTTTTCTAAACTTCGAGATGATTTACATTTTATCTTATATGGTGATATGAATGCACAGACTTTCAATTTATTGTTTGTTTTTTGGGGGTTTATCGTCCCATCAAAGGTATTTCAGTTATCTGGAGACGGTGTCAACTTGAAGCACATATAGTGCTGCCTTCACTGTGCATAGCATGCCGTGAACACCTGGCAAGATACCACAACCAGTCACATTATATTGACACCGGGCCAATCAGTCAGTTATATTTGCTCGAGCGTTAGCAAGGGAGCTATACCAGTACCATTTTTACGACTTTGGTATGTCGCAGCACGAGATCGAACCCGGGGCCTCCCGTACATGGAGCCGACGCTTTACCGATTGCGCTACAAGTTCCGGTGGACTTCAAATTTACAAGACAATGTCGAGAATGATATTCATAACTGTGTATTATCTCATGATTATTTATCTGACATCTGTTTTACTATACCTTAAAACAACAAACATTTCACTCGCCACGCATATACAGACAACAGCTCCTTTACATTAACTTTAACATTAGGTAGGAGAATTGTAATATTAGTTTAACATACAACTACATGCGTAGTATTGATTTAGTATATAAAGAAGCATCAATTATTCTAACACTATCAATATTTTACGTCTATAAACAAAGAAGCATTCTGCCGTGATAAAATAAACGATATACCAGGGCGTTAAGCGGAACTATTTAACTGCGCAGTAGAATAACTGTTCCTTTTACTTTCTCTACCCATTTTCGCATTGCAGACCAAGCTGACATATTGTGATAAGTTGTTCTTTTCGTTCACATTTATCATGTAAAGCAAAAAATAAATTTATTGAATATGCAGTTTCGTCCGTTATTGGTAATAGAAAAATGACCAGGAAGTACGAGGGTGAATTAGAACAGCCAAGGGAAACAACCTAACAAAATTGCGTTAATTGTAGTTCGCATTGAAGCTCGCATTTGTGTCCCTTCTAAGTAAAATACCTTGTAGTTCTTACGTGTTAGAATGGAAATAGATTTTAAGTTTAAGTACTAAAGAAATGTGCTGGGGTAGAAAAAAAAGTAATATACCTTTAGATATTTATATGCAATAATTTAAGTGTGAATATCCCCCAGCAATTGCTTATTTTATCCTGATGAGGATAGGGTATATTATATAGAAAAATATGAAAACAATCAATTTTAATCAAGTTTCATTTGAAAAGTTGAACAGAAGTTTTACCCAAGACAAAAGTCTTATCAGCTATTAAACAATTGAAATCAAAACTGCAGGACTTGATGTACTTTGAAATGAATTCTTTATTCATGGCAAAAACATACAACTACCATATCTTAACACACTTTTTCTGTTTTTTTTTTTTTTTTTTCAATTTTTTGTTAATGGTGCAGTGCTCAGAGGACTTTATCTTATATATTCTTATTCATGTTCACAACAATGTTACTTGTGCAGTGTGGCATTCGTAAATTTTTTCCCGTGCATGTAATCTATGTTGTCATTTAATTCATCCTATTAGGATTATTACGTGTATTTCCTTTGATGGACTTTCGTTCCTAAATTCCATCTCCACATGAACAGGATGCTACAACCATTTACTCTTCTCTGGTCATTTTTTCTTGACTCAAAATGTAAATTTTATTTACTATTAACGTTTTTTGTAGGTCTTTTAATCGAAATAATACATGTCTCTCTTCTGAACACTATGTGGACATTATTTTTCAATGACGTCGCTACTTTCGTCATAACTTATCAAATAAAACGTCAGCGCTAGGATATCCATCAGGAAGTGCGAGGTTAGAGCTCTGTTAAACCGGTTTAAGCACCCAAGTCGGTCCATATTGCCGACTGACCGTTCCAAGGCGGTAACTGTCGGGTTTGCTGTTATTGTTAGTTGACTCATCACAGATTTGTTCCCACTTTAACATTTGGCGTGCATGTGAATACCTTGGTCCTGTGTCTTTTCCATTTTTTGTATATGTTGCAATGCTCATAGGACTTTGTCTTTTATATTCTTATTGAAGTAGGATTGTTCCCCGATAGTTTGTCAGATGGCTATATAGTTCCACTGCACAAAAAGGTGTATAGATGTCAATTATTAAGAAGTGTGACTGTTGTATTTGGTAGTAAACTGTTCACCAGGATTTTAATTAATAGACTATCTTCGGCAGAAAAATACAGTGTGTACGTTGAAGCTGGTTTAAGCGCTCGAATGAGTAGGCCTACTGTTGATTATGTTTTTGTTTTGAATAGCGTCATAACCCATATTTAAACAAAGCTTTTTCTGTCCATTTATTGATTTCACCAAGCAGTATATTATTACGGAAAATTTATAGGCTAAGCTAATTAAGCTGGGTATCAGGGGAAAATTTTTAAATAATTTAAATTTTCAAATTAACACAGTTATTTAGTTCAGAAATAAGAGCATTGATAAAAATCTAATTCTAACACTATCAATAGGTCGTTTCCACATCAGTAAAGATCTCTTATCTTGGCAGCCATCTTTGATGGCAACTTCAAGGGATTTTCAGATGAATTGTATAGAAGCGTACAATTTATTTTCTTGTAATTTCTTCATTTGTAGGCCAAAAATTAAAAGCTATAGACCATTGGGAAGCTCTTGAAATTCGTATTTTTAAATACAATATTTCTTATATTGGTAAACGCAAGAATTAATACACACAATTAATAATAGTATTGGCTCATCCTTGAACAAAATGAACAGTGTATCCTTTTTGGTTGTATTTTTTACCTTTTAAACTATCAAAATATAGTTTGGATATTTAAAATACTTCATAAAAGCTGTTAAATGTGGTAAAAAAATCAGTAAACTAGACTGACAAATAAAAACACAGCGGTGAGTTTAATACAGCACATATTTCCAGATTTCGGTCTGCATTGGCTTCTGCCTTCAAAGATGGCTACCTTAAACTGACTTATCAGTGCCTATGAGATCATATGGAAACTATCTATATTTTAACTCTATAAACAAAGAAGAATTTTGTCGGGATAATATAAACGATATATCACGGCATAAATCGGGGCTATCTTACTACAATAAAATAGTTGTTCCCTTTACTTTCTCTACCCATTTTCGCATTGCAGACCAAGCTGACATATTGTGATAAGTTGTTCTTTTCGTTCACATTTATCATGTAAAGCAAAAAATAAATTTATTGAATATGCAGTTTCGTCCGTTATTGGAAATAGAAAAATGACCAGGAAGTACGAGGGTGAATTAGAACAGCCAAGGGAAACAACCTAACAAAATTGCGTTAATTGTAGTTCGCATTGAAGCTCGCATTTGTGTCCCTTCTAAGTAAAATACCTTGTAGTTCTTACGTGTTAGAATGGAAATAGATTTTAAGTTTAAGTACTAAAGAAATGTGCTGGGGTAGAAAAAAAGTAATATACCTTTAGATATTTATATGCAATAATTTAAGTGTGAATATCCCCCAGCAATTGCTTATTTTATCCTGATGAGGATAGGGTATATTATATAGAAAAATATGAAAACAATCAATTTTAATCAAGTTTCATTTGAAAAGTTGAACAGAAGTTTTACCCAAGACAAAAGTCTTATCAGCTATTAAACAATTGAAATCAAAACTGCAGGACTTGATGTACTTTGAAATGAATTCTTTATTCATGGCAAAAACATACAACTACCATATCTTAACACACTTTTTCTGTTTTTGTTTTTTTTTCAATTTTTTGTTAATGGTGCAGTGCTCAGAGGACTTTATCTTATATATTCTTATTCATGTTC
This sequence comes from Sinonovacula constricta, assembly GCA_007844125.1. Classification (NCBI taxonomy): domain Eukaryota; kingdom Metazoa; phylum Mollusca; class Bivalvia; order Cardiida; family Solecurtidae; genus Sinonovacula; species Sinonovacula constricta. The sequence goes on along the minus strand of CM017567.1, from coordinate 46,029,610 downwards.
ACAACAATGTTACTTGTGCAGTGTGGCATTCGTAAATTTTTTCCCGTGCATGTAATCTATGTTGTCATTTAATTCATCCTATTAGGATTATTACGTGTATTTCCTTTGATGGACTTTCGTTCCTAAATTCCATCTCCACATGAACAGGATGCTACAACCATTTACTCTTCTCTGGTCATTTTTTCTTGACTCAAAATGTAAATTTTATTTACTATTAACGTTTTTTGTAGGTCTTCTAATCGAAATAATACATGTCTCTCTTCTGAACACTATGTGGACATTATTTTTCAATGACGTCGCTACTTTCGTCATAACTTATCAAATAAAACGTCAGCGCTTGGATATCCATCAGGAAGTGCGAGGTTAGAGCTCTGTTAAACCGGTTTAAGCACCCAAGTCGGTCCATATTGCCGACTGACCGTTCCAAGGCGGTAACTGTCGGGTTTGCTGTTATTGTTAGTTGACTCATCACAGATTTGTTCCCACTTTAACATTTGGCGTGCATGTGAATACCTTGGTCCTGTGTCTTTTCCATTTTTTGTATATGTTGCAATGCTCATAGGACTTTGTCTTTTATATTCTTATTGAAGTAGGATTGTTCCCCGATAGTTTGTCAGATGGCTATATAGTTCCACTGCACAAAAAGGTGTATAGATGTCAATTATTAAGAAGTGTGACTGTTGTATTTGGTAGTAAACTGTTCACCAGGATTTTAATTAATAGACTATCTTCGGCAGAAAAATACAGTGTGTACGTTGAAGCTGGTTTAAGCGCTCGAATGAGTAGGCCTACTGTTGATTATGTTTTTGTTTTGAATAGCGTCATAACCCATATTTAAACAAAGCTTTTTCTGTCCATTTATTGATTTCACCAAGCAGTATATTATTACGGAAAATTTATAGGCTAAGCTAATTAAGCTGGGTATCAGGGGAAAATTTTTAAATAATTTAAATTTTCAATTTAACACAGTTATTTAGTTCAGAAATAAGAGCATTGATAAAAATCTAATTCTAACACTATCAATAGGTCGTTTCCACATCAGTAAAGATCTCTTATCTTGGCAGCCATCTTTGATGGCAACTTCAAGGGATTTTCAGATGAATTGTATAGAAGCGTACAATTTATTTTCTTGTAATTTCTTCATTTGTAGGCCAAAAATTAAAAGCTATAGACCATTGGGAAGCTCTTGAAATTCGTATTTTTTAAATACAATATTTCTTATATTGGTAAACGCAAGAATTAATACACACAATTAATAATAGTATTGGCTCATCCTTGAACAAAATGAACAGTGTATCCTTTTTGGTTGTATTTTTTACCTTTTAAACTATCAAAATATAGTTTGGATATTTAAAATACTTCATAAAAGCTGTTAAATGTGGTAAAAAAATCAGTAAACTAGACTGACAAATAAAAACACAGCGGTGAGTTTAATACAGCACATATTTCCAGATTTCGGTCTGCATTGGCTTCTGCCTTCAAAGATGGCTACCTTAAACTGACTTATCAGTGCCTATGAGAACATATGGAAACTATCTATATTTTAACTCTATAAACAAAGAAGAATTTTGTCGGGATAATATAAACGATATATCACGGCATAAATCGGGGCTATCTTACTACAATAAAATAGTTGTTCCCTTTACTTTCCCTACCCATTTTCGTACTGTTGACCAAGCTGACATATCGTGATAAGTTGTTCATGTGGTTCACATGGCCTTTGCCTTAATCTTTACTCTATCTTGGAAAGTAAACGCTTTGTTTTACTTATAACATGAGTATTCAAATATGACAAAAATAAATAAATAAAATAAGCAGTTTCTTCAGTTATTAATATTCTATAAAAATATCCAGGAAGTACGCGGGGTGAAATAGGACAGCCAAACAGGGGTAACAACCTAACATTGTGTCAAATGTAGTTCGAATTGTAGTTCGCATATGTGTCGCTTTAAAGTCAAAACTTTTTATAGAACGTAATAGAATGGAAATAGATTTTAAGTTTGCGTGATCTAAGGCCCTTTATATCACAGTTTCTCATTCAGATGAGTAAATTTTATCTTTCAGGCCTATGACCTTCGTGATTAAATTAATACGCATCTGGACTCGAAACCGTGATAAATTGGACGTTAGATCACGGAAACTTAACATCTTTTTCCTAAGTATATATAAATTTTGCATAACAATTAAGAATTAAACAGCTCTTTGTATAACTATACAAGGCTATTAAAATATATATATCAGTTTTGTTTAAGAGCAGTAGTTTGGTCATGTGTTAATAGTTCGAAAATTACATGCTGTAGACAGATATTGTCTATTAAGAATTGCATTTAGATGCTATTAATTTATTTATTGTCATGTTTTGTACAGTATCTAAGGCTAAAGACCATGGTATTAAAAAACCCTCACCTTCCAGGGCTCAGTTAATATAACTTGCTTTCATGGTCTTACTTATGCGGATGGAAGTTGTCTAATTTCATGTCTGGATGCTTATGTTTATGTCTCAGGATGCTGAAAATATATCAAATATACAACAGGTTCAATATAAATATTTTAATGTAATTCTGTAATTTCAAAGGTGGTATTCGACAGTTTGGGCCCGTTTTTTTTCCTCAAATAGCCAAATAAATAATTGTTACATACACAGATCCCGCTAAATTCTGTTTATTGATGTCCTACATCTTTGTGGAGAGTGGACAGCCCAAATCATCATTTCCAAAACACATTTCCTATCAGAACTAAGCTGGACTGTTTGCTTTTTATTTTTACTAAGAAACCACGTGACCTCTTACTTTTGAGAAGGCGATATACCCATTATCTTGGCAAACTGCTCTGATGTTGATGTCTGTTTATAGAAGAAATCACAATTTTGCTTATCTACAGAGTTGAAAATAATTATCTTTTTAACAAGTTTAAATCGAGGCAGTGTTTAAAATGAAAATTGCTTAGACGAAAGTATGAGTTTTGCAAAAATAATGCACAAATATCCAAAAACAAGGGTTAGTGTTTGTAATGTTTAATACAAACTGCTGTATGATCATATGAAAGCTATTGGTTATTCGTTTAAAATTTACTATTTTCTCTATTTCTTAAAATAGATCGATAGCGTCTGTAGTGGCACGTTACTCACAGATGACAATCGTGGAATAGCGCAATAGTTATGGACTTGTTTTGATGTTTACGGTCTACAGAGATCGAATTCCGTCGCAGACAAAACCGAACCATTTAAACAGACAAAAAATGATCATTGATCAATTCACGCAAACGAGGTATTTTAACTTAAAATTTCTAAACATTATTGTACATCAGACGGTTATACTTGCTTTTTTGGGATTGTACATATAAGTAGCCTTATATATCAGAGTTAAATTATTCCAGTGATTTTAATGTGTACATAATAATTTCAATCAGTCATCTCTAAATTTCTAATAATATTTATTTTCATTGTTGCGTCGCCCTTTGTTGCTTCGCATCAATGCTTTTCTTGTATTACATTTGTAAAACGTGTACCAGCCTAAATGCAGTACAACAACTTGATGAACATATTGTATGTCAGACCTGAATACTTATCTAATTGACGACGAGCTGAAGCGGTGAGTCTGTGATCATGTTTGCCAAGTACCACTGGAGAGACATGTGACCAGGATGTTTTCCGATAGGATCTAAGCGGTAATCAGAAATACGGCTCATCATCAACAATAATCTAACAAAAATGTCTTAAAAATTCAATGTCACATCAAAAACTGTCGTTATTGTCACAATAAAAAACTGTCGTCAAGTAATCATTGTCAAAATTTGTCACATTTCGATTATTTATATTATTATCATTATTTTATTGTGTTGTTTTTTAATTCGATTTGTCAAGCAAGGAAGATTACTGTGATAGGAAACTTGTATTTCTTTTTATTTTTGCCATATTTCTTTTACTGGTACAATACGTACTTTTGCGTCGTCTTTCATGCTTTGCATCAATGTTTTCTTGTATGTATTATGATATCCATTTGTCACCTTGTGCAGGAAGCATCACACGACCAGTTTACTTGCACCTTGTGTAGATTAGCAAAGCACTTGTCTTCATATAAAACCTATGCACGCATTATTTGTAAGTATTTATAATTTACAATATTTTTTTGAAGGATGAATTGACTTAAAACGATGTTTACAGTCCTTTAGATTAGCCATTAAACGGTTTCATTTATGCTTTGAAGTTGTCAACACCCGCTTTAACAAGGGAGGTAATCCAAACGAGTTGTTGTAGATATTTAGATTTATATCACCTGGATTAATCTCCCATCTTTTCGTCATTTAATAGTTATGCAAATTAAATATCAATTAATTGTTATATCTTGCAACGTTTACGTACAGCCTTGCATTATTCATTTTTCAGCTGTTTCGGTATTTTGAGGTTCAGTGCCTTGAGGCTGATTATGCTCAGCCTGTTATGGTGCAGGCTATTAGACGCTCTTTAAGAGGTGAGGCTATGCAAACTCTCATGGCATTAGGAAAGTCTGCTACAGTCGGTTCCATACTAAGAAAGATGGATGTTAAGTATTGGGAGACTAGTACAAAAGGGATGCTGATGCAACAATTTTTCAATGCGTACCAGAAGGAAAATGAGTCTATCACAGCTTTCAGCAGTCGTCTGGAAACATTGCTTCAGACAGCCATAGAAGCTGGACACATTGATAAGACTCAGAGGAACGATCACCTTCGCGAGAAATTCTAGACATCATTGCGGAGCGAGACACTTCAAATTCACGCCAGGCATCTGTATGACAGTATTTCGGACTATGACAGACTCCTTCTCAAAGTGAGGCGTGTCAAAAAGCAGCTAGATATACAGAGATCAGCATCAGTCTAAGTCAGACCAGTTACTTCCTCTACTTATGGTAGAAAGATCACTCACAACCCTTCCAAGGTTAATTCTAGAGGTTCTGTCACTCTAGACAAGGTAGAAAGGATCTGTGATGCTAAGATTGCTGCTCTTGAGTCAAGACTAGGGGAGCAACTAGCTACAATTGTCAGCACGTTAGACTGTCTAGAAGTAGGGAATAGATGACATCAACCCTACAACAGCAACAATGGCAACAACAACTTTAGACCCCAAAATAAGTCTTCAGGTCAGAACTTTCGAGGACAAGGTAGAGGCGGTCCTTTAAACTAACTTCCACCTCTGACATAGGTCGCCCAGAGGTGCCTCCTCTCCTCAAAGACCACCCCTCTATACCAACTAACTTGATTGGACCATCAAATGAAACAACAGTGTTTGTCAACAAAACACAAGTATCAGCTCTTATTGACAGTGGTTCAATGATCTCAACTATTTTTCACTCCTGTTATCTGTCTCTCATATATCAGCCTTTTCTCTATTCTATAGACTCCCTTGGTTTGCAAGTTAATATTGCAAATGGGTCTACATTACAATATGAAGGTGTAGTGGAATGTGACATAGGGATCCCTTATCTTGGTCATTTCACATGTTGTGTACCCTTACTTGTTGTACCTGATACAGATTTTAACAAGTTTTGTCCAGTAATTATTGGCACAAACATTATCAGGTTGTGTAGAAATCACATGACACAATACCCAGTACACAGTGTTCCTGAAACTTGGGAAACGGCTTTTGACAGTGTCAAATGCAACTCATTTGTTGTCAGATCTACAAATAAGCATGTTGTTGAAGTAAAACCATATGAAACGGTTATTGTCAAAGGTGTTGTTAGAAATATGCCACCAACTGTTTCTGATGTTATTACTGAAAATCTTAGCAATAACAACAAGTTTATGGTTTGTCCCCAAGTTGTAAGAGTAGATTCACAGACAGCATGTACTACACTGCAAGTTAAACTGTGTAACATGTCAGCCAAGTGCATTACTATCAAGCCTAGGTATGAACTGTGTAGTGTAGCAGATGTGTCTGTGGTAGACAATTTGGCAGGTGAAGATTCTGGTGTTTCATCCTGCAATCAGGTTTTCTACAACCCAATTGAGAAACTTGGTGTAAAGGTAGATCTTGAGAATCTCACCTCAGATCAAGTCACCAGTTTAAATGAGCTACTTCTAAAGTGGAATGATTTTTTCTCTACAGGGCCTACTGACTTTGGTAAAACAGATCTAATTAAGCATAAGATTGTGCTTAATGAACATAAGCCGTTTAAGCAGCCCTATAGGAAAATACCTCCCAGTCTTTGTGAGGAAGTACGCCAGCATGTTAGAGAGATGCTGCAGGCTGGTGCAATTAGAGAATCAGATAGCCCCTACTCTTCAAATGTGGTTTTGGTACGCAAAAGTGATGGCAGCCTTCGCTTCTGCATTGATTATCGCATGCTAAATGCGAAAACGCGTAAGGATGCATACATGCTGCGAAGATTTGATGACACAGTTGAGGTGCTTAGTGGTGCTAAGTATTTCTCGAAGCTTGATCTTAGGTCTGGCTACTGGCAGGTAGAAATGGAAGAAGACAGTAAACCTTTAACTGCTTTCTCAGTTGGACCTCTTGGATTCTACAAACGCAACCGGATGAGTTTTTGCTTGTGCAATGCAGGTGCCACTTTTCAGAGACTAATGGAAAAAATGTATGGGGGAAATGCATCTCAATGAATGTTTAGTTTTTATCGATGACATCCTGATATTCAGTCAAACCTTCTCTCAGCACTTGTCTAGGTTAGACTCAACATTCAAACGTCTTAAGGAACATGGTCTCAAACTTAAGGCAAGCAAGTGCAAGTTTCTTCTTAAATCAGTCAATTATTTAGGACATGTCATTTCTGAGACCGGCGTTCATACTGATCCTGGGAAAATAAGTGTGGTCAAACAGTGGAACCCCCCTACAAACATCAGTGAGCTTAGAAGATTTTTAGGATTTGCTGGTCATATAGACGTTTCGTCAAAAACTTTTCTCAGATAGCAAGTCCATTGTACTCTCTGTTACAGGGGCATGACACAAATGCAAAAGCCAAGTGCAAAAACTCAAAGAAGGTCAAAACCTTAAAGTAGTCACCTTGGTTATGGGGTCCTTCTCAAGAAGAAGCTTTTAACTCTCTCAAGGAAAAGCTCACTACTGCCCCAATCTTGGCTTATGCTGACTACAGCAAGGGTTTTGAGTTGTTATTGATGCCAGTTGTTCAGGTCTTGGAGCTGTGCTTTATCAAGAACAAGACCATTTAGAGTGAGAGTGATAGCTTATGCTAGCCGCGGTCTGAAACCAGCCGAACGCCGGTATCCCGCTCATAAGCTAGAGTTTTTGGTTCTCAAGTGGGCTGTTACAGATAAGTTCCACGATTACCTCTTTGGTTTTTACCTTTGAAGTGGTAAGTGATAACAACCCACTCGCCTATGTGCTCACCTCAGCAAAGCTAGATGCTGCAGGGCACAGATGGGTTGCTGCGTTAGCAAATTACAACTTTTCTATTAGATACAGAGCAGGCAATAGAATTGCTGATGCTGACAGCCTGTTTCGGTCAAATGAGATGCAGCCTGACTCTGTGCATGCTATATGCGGTTCAGCTTCAGCTTCAGTCCCTCTTGTTTCTTGTATCTCAGAGGAAGTAGCACCTCAACTAGCCATTGAATGCAGTCCACCTCCTGAGATGTTCAACAAGATAAACTGGAGTGCAGAACAGCTGACAGACAATGCTATCGCTAGGATAGTACACCTCAAGTCTGATGGGTTTAGAGTGAGAAGTCATAAACCCCAGAGAGAACCAAGGCAGGTTCAAAGATATCTCCGTGAGTGGAAACATCTCAAAGTAGAGGATGGTATTCTTTACAGAAACTCCATTCTCGATGGTCATTTGGTCAAGCAGCTGGTCACCCATGAGTCGTACAGAAATCTTGCCTTACAAGGGATCCATGTCAATATGGGACATCAAGGTGTAGACAAGGCTCTGTGGTTGGCCAGGCAACGGTTTTATTGGCCAGGTTTAGAGCAGGATATTATATCTAAACTTGCAAACTGTCCTAGATGTGTCTGTAGGAAAACACCTTTAAGGACAGCAGCAGAACTCAAACCCATCCAGACAACTCGACCAATGTAGCTTGTTTGTATTGACTTTTTGTCATTGGAACCCTGCAAAGGTGGTAACTGATAACTGATCATTTCACCAGATACGCCCAAGCAGTCCCATGCAAAAATCAAACAGCTTCCACTACTGCAAAAGCCCTCTATGACAACTACTTCCGCTACTACTCTTTTCCTGAAAGACTACATAGCGACCAAGGATGAAACTTTGAGTCAAAGGTCATCAAGGAGCTATGCAAAATAGCAGAGATTAAGAAGTCGAGGACGACCCCTTATCACCCCAGGGCAATGGGTCATTTAAGCGCTTCAATGGGACGCTGTTGAAGATGCTCGGTACTCTTGAAGAAATCAGAAATCAGACTGGAAGACATACATTGCACCTCTTGTGCAGGCCTACAACTGTACTAAGTCTGAATCAACAGGTTATTCACCTCATTTTCTGATGTTTGGGTGGCATCCTTGTCTTCACAGCCTCATTCTTATGTAAGCAAGCTAAGAGAAAGACTATCCTTTGCTTATAAGCAGGCTTCTTCTCAAGCTCAGAAAAATTCTGCAAAGAGCAAGTCCCTATATGACAGAAAAGTAAGAGAGGCAAAGCTAGAGGCTGGAGATTGAGTTCTTACTCTAAATGTTGGCATTAAGGGCAAGGCTAAGCTGGCTGATAGATGGAGTAGTACTCCATACTTGGGAGTGTCTGTCCACGACCAAAATATGCCAGTTTATGATGTGAAAAGAGAAGATGGCAAGTCAGGTATTCGAACCCTGCATAAAAATATGCTCCTGCCTATCTCTTTTGTCCCGCCTATGCATTCAGAGTCTAGTAAATCACCTCCGAAGCAGCCTCAAAGACCACAAACACCAGTCTACCACAGATAGTCACCTGAATCTTCTAGTTCAGAGAGCAAGTCTGAATGTAGGCGTGTGTATATTATACCGGCTAGACGAAATCAAAGGGTTCAGGCAAAGTCAGAGTCTTCTCAAGGCGACAGTACTGACTTAATACAGAACGCTAGTAGTTCAATAGGTATACTCATGCCTAGTATTTCTCAGACTCAGACTGAAATTCTTTCTATTGACAACTCTGTTCCCTCTACAGTCAAAGATCAGAGCATTTCTTCTCAACCCGACCCTTCTACTGTGTCCACTTACACTAATCTGTCCCCAGGGTTACAACAAAGTCCTGTTGTTAAGCAATCTACCAGGATAAGAAAGCCACCTGATAGATATGGACAGTGGATGCATTCTCAAAGTGTTGAATACTTTGTATAATCATGTTAATTATTTTTGATATTTCAGGTTAAGTTAACCTATTGCATTATTTTGCATCTTATTTTCTTGTAGTTGCAGTCATTTAAGTTATTGTGACATTTCTAATTGTTTTTGTTTATTTTCATATTTCAGAATTTGTTTCACAAAGTTTTAACATTTTCAGCTAGAGTGAGAATTTATATAAGTAATGTTTTGGTTCCAGCATCCATTGCATTCGGCATTTATTATAGTCTTCTGGAGTAGAACCAGTTTTGTTGTGACTAAAAACATTTGGCTCTGTTGTCTCGTTTTATCACATATCTGTGATAAATATTATCAATATAGTATGTTTGTCATTTATATTATCATTCTTTGTCAATTTTTCCTGAAGCAAGGACGTGTTTATTTAATGTCAGGAGACATTTCCTCTAAGTTTGGGAATGTGTCACCAATGCTTCATGTTCTGTTTAAATGTACGTTGTGCTATAGTCATTTTTTGTTATTTTCCGTTTTGTTAGTGTCGGGCAGCTTGTGACTTATAGTCTGTGTGTTTTATGTAAGGTCCGTGCATGTGGGCGTGGTTGTTTCTGTCTTGTCTGCGTGATGCACGGGACTTGTCAAACCTGTTTTTGTCATGTCTATCTAGATATATGTTCTCGTGAGAGATAGATTTTGCACGAGAGTTGAAAGTTTTCTTTTTTTACCACATCCTTACCATCTAACATTGCACCTGCCACTCACCAACCGACAACAACTCATTTAATTATACGTTAACTTTAACGCTTTGATAAATCTCGAAAGAGACTTAGTTAAATAATGTAGAACTTGCGATACAGCATGCTTATAGTTCAACTTACACTATAGCTGTATTTACATTATTGGTATATAACCAGTTCTGTTTGGTAAGTGACTGTAGTATTGATATTGCAATTGATGTATTTCTCTATTTTTCTTGTATTGTTTGAATTGGTTCATATCTCTTTTGTAACTGCGAATATTTGTATTGCTAAATTCTAATTTGTTATAGTCCGCTAATTAATAATGTGGCAGTATTTATTTATTATGTTATTTATTATTCACAGGTTTTTCTTCGTAGAGCATTAACAAATAAAAGTCTCTAAACTTTGCAGGGACTGGTTTTCAAATAAATTTTGACTCCCACCACGACCCGGAACAGACTTAAGAGATGGCACATGCCTAAATTAAGTTAATTATATTGTTCATTAGCATTAGGACTTAGGACTGACTTGTGATGCTAATTTGAGGATGTTAGAAGTATGAACTTTTCAATAATTTGTTTTTATGGGTTTGCTTGTTTTTAAAATGTCAAAAGATTCAGTAAATAAGAACATCTTTTTCGTGTAAGGTGTTTTAAGTATTCTACTTTGATTAATCTTTATACTTGGGTTTCTTTTTCTATTCAGAGCACAATCTTTGTCATTTTTAGTTAAAATGACATAAAATTTAATTTAATAGATTATTATTTAGATTATTACAATGACATAAATTGCAGTGCACAAAAATCATAACCCACCTTTCTGTTTCTTTTTTTTCCTTTTGATTGATCTTTATAACTGCTTTTTGTCTCGATCTTCTAGTTCCCAGTGTAAAACATTAAGGATCAAAAGCAACCCGTTAAAGTACTATTTTCCTCCTCCTGTTTGTTTTGTATGGTTCACAGTTTTGTATGATACATGCTATGTCTGGACCCTTTTATAATCTTAGCTGTTTATTCTGCTATGAACAAACCCGTGTATCTCCTTAACGATTGTTATTTCTTTTCCTTATTTGTTAATTAATTCCCAGACTAAACATTATGAAATGTAGAAATCTAAAAAAGTCATACAGTCCTTTTATCATTTTCTGTTGTTTTTTCTACCATATAACTGGGGTTAAATGATAGTCTTCATTGGTTCATTTACAACTCTAAACCTCTACCGTCTACTGTTATTCTTGCCTAACAATTTTGTATTATAAATACCACTTGTTAATAAAAATTAACTATAATTTCGAGACATTTTAACCAGCTTAGAAATGTTTTTTAAAACGAATATCACATTTTCCTTTGATTTTCCTCTTACTCCTTATATGGTCTAAATCTAACATTCTGTTTATCAATTGTATTTGTTATATTCATGTCTACTGTGTCTACGCACGTATATTTGCTTGTTATTCCTTATGATATTTATATACAACATAATTCTTTGTTTATACTGCCGTGTTGTTTGCATGTGTATTTGTAAGTAAGTAATTGTGTAAACCATGACTCATACTCATGGCTACTCACCTAGAGTTAGCAAAATGATTTGTGATAAACGTTGTATTTATGTCAAGGTGCCGAGGCTGTGACAATTTGATCATGCTTTACCATTTCATTTTCATACTTGCAATTTGGTCTCATGACATTCACACATTGTTAGTTCGCAGTCACATTCTTGAGTTCGTTAAGCCTTAATTAATTCAGATTTGTAAAAGACATGTTTAATGTTCTAATATGCACAGCAATATTGTGTTTTAATTTATTTTGCAATTATTATTTTCTGTGCTAATTTGACATCATGACTGCTATTTTGTTGATAATCGCCAGTGATGTAAAGTTAAATCCAGGCCCTTCCTCTTATAACACCTCCATAAATTCTTCACAAGACGTCATTTCAAAACTTATTTACTCATATCACTATTTATCGTGTGTTGATTATAACGTGCAAAGAATTCAGTGCAAGATAAATATTCTATACTCTGAATTAAGTGACTTTGATGTCCTGTCCTTTTCTGAAATATTGTTGGGCCCCACAATTTAATCTACAGAAATAATATTGCCGGGTTACTCGTCTACTAAGACAAAATAGAGAGGGCAATAGTCAGGGTGGAATAATAATTTATGTAAAAAAACACATACTTCAGAAGAAGGCGTGACCTAGAGATATATGAATTGGAATGCATCTGGATTGAAATTACTACAAATAATAAACAACCTTGATATGTACAATTTAAAGGCCACCTAATACATATATTTCAATGATTGAGCATTCACTTGAATTGGTCAAAATCTCAGAGTTTTGAATATCGTTCTTATGGGAGGTTTTAATCTTGATGTGTTGTCCTCATCTAAACGAAGAAAGGTTGACACCCTTTTAAAGCAGTTTGGTTGTCAACAGGCCATCACCGAAGCTACACATTTCACAGAACATTCATAATCTTTTATTGATTAAGTCGTAGTATCAAACGTTGATAACGTTAAACACTCAGGTGGAATGCAACATTTTTTTCCCACGATATGCGATACCACTGCCAGATCTTTGTTCTAGTTAGCTTTAATTTACCAAAACACAAACCTTTTTATAGAGAGATATGGAAATATAATTAGGGGGATTATAACAAGCTTTGTTCTGATATATGTCTATCTAACTGGGATATGTGCAAAGATGAGAATATTGATGTCTATTCAACAAATGTCGCGAACCGAATAATAGACATTGCCAAAAATAGCATACCTAAAGAAAGGTTTAGAATTATCATAAATGACTCTCCCTGGAAAGCTTCTGAAATTAAATGAAATATCCGCAAGCATAAACGTCTTTATAGAAAAGACAAATCTACACAATCTACATATTACTGGCAACGTTTTTGGACTGTAAGAAACGAAACTATATCTCTTATTCGTAAATCAAAAACTGAATATTACATCAAATGGCCGGAAAGTTAAAAAGTTGTGAACCATCATCCAAAGAGTTTTGGGAAGTTCATTTATACATGCATTCAATCCCACCACTTCTAGACCCCAGTACCAATACTCCTACAACAAATGTATATGATGAAGCTAATTTACTTTACGATTTTTTTCCTTAGTCAGACATTTATTGATGACATTAATAAGTCTATACCATTCGACTTATCCAAAAGTGGTAATAAATAGAAATACAGTATTGAATTCTCAAGAAGTAAAGGATGTCCTAAGGTCATTACCAGTAGAAAAAGCAGCAGGACATGATGACATAAACAACAAAGTATTACTTGAAGCCTCTAAAGGATTATCTTCTCCTTTATGTGACTTATTTAACAAATCACGACAGCTAAGTAAAATACCCAGTTAATGAAAAGACGCTAATGTTACGGCAGTCTTCAAGAAAAGAGATTCTTCTTTACCTAATAACTATAGACCTATTTAATTACTTGGAAAAGGTATTTGAACGTCTTATCTATAAATACACATTTCACAATCTTCGTGAGTTATTTACACCACATCAATCTGTATATTTACCAGGTAAATCACCTGTAAAACAGTTAACTTGAATTTATAATAACTGTTGTAAAGCCCTTGATGATGGTCTAGAGATTAAACAGTATTCTTGATGTAAGTAAGGCCTTTGACAAAGTTTGCCATAAAGGTCTGCTAGTCAAATTGAGTTCTGTGGGAATAAAATGCCATTTTTATGCTGTTATACTGATTACCTGACTTTTTGGCGTCAAAGTGTTGTTCTTCCTGGCGGTATTTAGGATTGGGTCAAAATTAAACCAGGCGTCCCTCAGGGGTCCATATTCGGACCATTGCTTTTTCTTATTTTTATTAATGATGTTGTCGATGGTATTGAGTCCTATATAAACCTCTTTGCGGACGACACTAGTCTATATTTTATTTCTAAGAGTGCTGAAACTACTGCACAAACGTTACAAAGTGGCATAAAAAAATAGGTATGTGGGCTACGACATGACTGGTTAACTTCAATCCATCTAAATCACTATCACTTATAAAATCCCACTAAGAACATTAAACCACCCTCCTCTGTCAATGTATGGTCAAAATATCCCTGAGGTTACTGAGCATAAGCATCTTGGCGTTATCATATCGAATGATTGTTCCTGGAACTGTCACATTAATTATATAAAATCAAACGCATGGAAGCGTGCAAACATTCTACGTAAATAAAAAGTTTCACTGTACCGCAGGGCTCTAGAAACCTTCTATCTATTTATCGACCTATTCTCGAATGTGGTGATGTTGTCTCGAGCAATTGTGTGGGATATGAAGCCGAACATGTTATTCAACACGAATGTACTCGTATCTGGTGCATGTTAGTATTAATGCATTACATAGTGAAATCGGTTGGGAAAGTCTTTCTGACATAAGAAGGAAACAGTGTTTAGTTCTCTTATTTATGATATTGAGTGGCCTTACTCCTAGTTATTTGTCTTGATTAATTCCCAATAGTTCATCAAATGCCTGATATCAGTTACGAAACATCCATCCATCCATCCATTCACCCACCCACCCACCTAATTATCCATCCGTCCACACATCCATCTACCAATATAGTTTTGTATATGTAATCAAGGAGATGAACATTTTAAGCCATTCTTACGCTCGAATCCCTTTTCTATGTGTATGTATGTCTTGTGTTTGTGTAAAATTATTGCAAAAAAGAAAGAGAGAATAAATATGTTTAAGCTATCATCATCAATGATGACTATACTTATCATCATAATCAGCAGCAATATTATCAGCAGCAACAAAATAATAATCATCATCATCTTTTACATAATCTTCATCCCAGCAGAGCACACACACCATCACCATAATGATCACCATCAACATCAAGATTACCATCCTCAGTAGCATCAGTGGCAGCAGCAACAACAACTGAACAAACTCACTTTCATAACCATAACCATCACCATTACCAATGATTTATTTCATAATCAACATAATCAACATCATCATAAAGTTAAATGCATTTTAAATAGTTCATGTTTCCGTCATTTACATACATCTTGCGTCTTACATCTTACGTCATACGTCTTTTTTAATTAAAATACGAGACTATCAAGTCTTGTAGGGAACTTGCATTAAACGACTTTAAAGATTCTGTCTAGTGTATAAATGACAATTAAAGAGTTGTCGGTCTTGTTTTATAATAATGAGATCTGGGATGTCAGGGGCAGATGTAAAGTGGTCCGCAGCCACACCTACAATTCCCGGATCATTCAAAATACATGTTCATTTAATATAATTAGCTGAAATGCCATTCTTTTAGATAATACTCAATGCTTTAAATGATTCGGAAACCAAACATTCATATTGTTCAGTCATTATAACTATCCTGCCGCATAATTACCATTTGAAGCAAAAAAACAAGCCCCCACCCCACTTTGACGCAATTTAAAAAAAAGATCTGTGTTCAGGTCTTTTTACCATGTTGCCATAGAAAAGGCAAGCATTGTGTCTATGAAATAATTGAACAATGAATGGCAAAACATTTACGCTAACTGTGGTATCCCAATATCATACTCCTAAGACTGGGTTATCATTATGTAAACATATTATTTTTACAATAACTAAGCATTCATAAAAGAATGAAAACATTATCAACTATTCACACAAGAATATTATGTCAATATGAAAGTTACAAAAACAATAACTAACCATTCACAAAAGAATGAAAACATTATCAACTATTCACAAAAGAATATTTTGTCAATATGAAAGTTAACAAAAACAATTTATGCGCTTGTTTATTTTGAAAATACCGTGCCTGTGTATACTGCTTTAGCCTATAGTCCATAAGCATACATGTTTTCAAAATATGCTTAAAACTGTTTCATACAAAATCAACAATTTTATGCAAATTTTGAAAATCATATACATTAAGGATGTATTAAGAATGAATGGGTTTACCACCATTTTGTTCTTAGACAATATATTTTTCTTATCATTTATGAGGTTTTAGCAGGAAATAGTGGTCTTATGCCAATCTGAAATGCTAATATAATGTAATGCCCTAAAACAATAGGAATGCATTAGTTCTTAAAAGAAATGTCCCCACCATTCATTTAAAGTAATTAGCTTTGCTGCATTGCCAGAATAAAGCCTTTGAAGTCACAAGTTCGGGAAAATTTAGGTTAAAAAAACCAAACAACCAACACATATATTGAAATACTGAGACTATAAGTAATACTTGAGGCTGACATCGAACCAAGCATCTCGGTCTTCCCAAAGACATTCTGATGCAGACATTTCTGTTTCAAAGATTTATATAATTTATTTCGTTTGAGGAACCAATAAGAAAAAAATCCCTTAAGACTACGCAGTCACTGTTAAGATGGTCACTAACGTGTGACATCAGTGCACGATATTTTCGTGCAATTAATATTGATTTGGGTTTGTCTTTCAGCTTTGGGAAACTAACAAGTTTACATCGATAATTTTGCTGCGCTAAACCCGACACTTAGTGGTTAAATTGTACACGTGGCATGGCCAAAATTGATGAAGATAACCCTTCTGCTCAGCACACATCCGAGTCTTCATTAAGAGAAGTTTCTTTTTAACTTAGACAGCAGCGACAGGAAGTAAAAAACTTTACGTGCAGAATTTCAAGGGAATTCACACAGTGACCTCAACGAAGTGAAGATGTTGAAAACTGAAAGGGACATTTCAGGGCGTTTTCAAGGTAACAAAGTACAATATAAATACAACAGTGAAATGTGCAGTACGGTAACATGTAGCATGTACAGTCAATAGATTATCAGTCCCTAGAAGGTTTCGTCTGATATTAATAAAGACTTACTACTTTCCGATTTTATACCTTACGCACAAAAGTCAATTTGGATCTCTGTTCAGATTTTGGAATATTTGGGAAATGTATTAAATTCAATTTTTGGTATTCTTTATACTGGATCGTGGATTGGTAAAAGCAAATGATACTATTCTTGAGCTTTTAAATGGGCACAAAGTTCGAAAAGTAGCTAGTATTGTCGGGCAACTTATTTCAATGTCAGTGGTGTTAGGTCACGTGACAGAGATTATGACAAGATATTTAAGTGCGGATGTACTTACCGCCGTTCACTGGGATTTATATATTGTTCTTTCTCCAGAGTCCGTAGGACAATTATTATTTTGGGAATCTAATGTCAGTTTGATGAACGGAAGAAACATATTTCAACGTCAAAAGAGTTCGATAATAGTATACTCGGATGCGGGTAGCACGGGTTATGCAGGGTACGAAGTGTCGGCTGTAAATGACGTCTATAGGTAATTGGGACTGTAAAGAATCACTCAGTTCTTCTACTTGAAGAGAACTATAAGCTGTGTATAGGGTTTTACGGGTTTTAGCGCATATTTTGGCTCATGAAAGAGTTAAATGGTTTTCTGAAATCAAGCGGTTGCTACGATAATTTTTTTCAAGATATATCTTATAAGATGTTTCAGTTTTGTTTGACAAGTTCAATTTTTTCTTGAGATAAAATGGATTCCTCGATCAAAAAATGAAAAAACAACTGATTATTTATAAAAAATGATGACTTTGATGATTGGGGACTTACATCTTATTAATTTACTGCAAAAACGTTTTGGTCAATTTGAGATTGACTGGTTTGCTTCAGAAGATAATCCGAAAGTAGTTCGTTTCTATTCCAGATTTTGGAATACATCTTCTACAGGCGTAGATGCATTCACAGTGTTTTGGAGCAATGATTTTGGATGTTTTGTTCCACCTATTCCCATCAATAACAGAGTATTGTCAAAGATAGAATCCGATATAGCGAAAGGCGTTATCGTTGTGCTTTGCTGGGAATCCGCTGTATTCTGGCCTATTCTCTGTCAAAATGGGCATTTTGTGTGTAGTGTTAAGGATTGGACAGATTTGCCGACGAGAAAAAAAGTTTTAAACTCGGCGAAAGTCTGGGAAAGGAATTTTTGGCCATATAGTTTTAAAATTTCGAATGTTTGCTTTTAAGACTTGATTTCTTAAGGGAGATTAATTTGATTAGTTACATGAGTTTTATTTTGTAGAGTTAATTCCCTTAAATGGAACGTGTGAAAAGGCAGGATTACCAGAAACGAGACAGAATTGTCAGATATAAGGCAGTATTGCCAGAGATAAGACAGAATTGTCTGACATAAGGCAGTATTGCCAGATATTAAGACAGAACTGTCTGATATGAGGCAGTAGTGGGAGAGATAAGACAGAAATATCTAATATGAGGCAGTATTGCCTGAGATAAAACAGAATTGTCTGATAGGAGGCAGTTTTGCCGGGGATAAGACAGAATTGTCAGATATTTGGCAGTATTGCCAGAGATAAGACAGAATTGTCAGATATGAGGCAGTATTGCCAGAGATAAGACAGAATTGTCAGATATGAGGCAGTATTGCCAGAGATAAGACAGACTTGTCAGATATTAGGCAGTTTTGCCAGAGATAAGACAGAATTGTCTGATATGAGGCAGTATTGCCGGGGATAAGACAGAATTGTCAAATATTAGGCAGAATTGTCAGAGATAAGACAGAATTGTCGGATATGAGGCAGTATTGCCAGAGATAAGACAGAATTGTCAGATATTTGGCAGTATTGCCAGAGATAAGACAGAATGATAAGATTATGGGGCAATATTGCTAGAGATAAGACAGAATTGTCAGATATGAGGCAGTATTGCCAGAGATAAGACAGAATTGTCAGATATGAGGCAGTATTGCCAGAGATAAGACAGACTTGTCAGATATTAGGCAGTTTTGCCAGAGATAAGACAGAATTGTCTGATATGAGGCAGTATTGCCGGGGATAAGACAGAATTGTCAAATATTAGGCAGAATTGTCAGAGATAAGACAGAATTGTCGGATATGAGGCAGTATTGCCAGAGATAAGACAGAATTGTCAGATATTTGGCAGTATTGCCAGAGATAAGACAGAATGATAAGATTATGGGGCAATATTGCTAGAGATAAGACAGAATTGTTAGATATGAGGCAGTATTGCCAGAGATAAGACAGAATTGTCAAATATGAGGCAGTATTGCCAGAGATAAGACAGACTTGTCAGATATTAGGCAGTATTGCCAGAGATAAGACAGAATTGTCTGATATGAGGCAGTATTGCCGGGGATAAGACAGAATTGTCAAATATTAGGCAGGATTGTCAGAGATAAGACAGAATTTTCTGATATGAGGCAGTATTGCCAGAGATAAGACAAAACTGTCTGATATGAGGCAGTATTGCCAGAGATAAGACAGAATTGTCAGATATTAGGCAGTGTTGCCAGAGATAAGACAGAATGGTCAGATATGAGGCAGTATTGCCAGAGATAAGACAGAACTGTCAGATATGAGGCAGTATTGCCGGGGATAAGACAGAATTGTCTGATATGAGGCAGCATTTCCAGAGCTGAATATATCAGATGTAAAACGGGATTGTTTGATACTATACAGAACAAAGATATATTTTGTATATTTTTATAGAGTTGTATTTTAAGCATATTTACTAATTGTGTCCTATGCTATACGTTTTTTCCACAGATGCATTAAGATGAAATTGAGGCATTACCAGAGGCTTTGGTGGAAAAAGTGGACCTTCATCCTGATCTTTCACGCAAGTCCAGAGCGGATAATACAGGTCGGAAATATGGAAACAGCTTTTCTCGCTGGGAGAAGTGGGCAAGGTGAAACGATTTTGGAAATGGGGATATCTTACCTGCTAAGGCTTTTCCTTGTGCAATTTATTTGGCTTCGTTGAAACAGACAGCAAATACTCCTAGTCCTGTGATTCCTGCTTTTTATGCAATCAAATGGTTTCATTAGAGTTTTTTTTATCAAATCACCAACAGATTCAAGATAAGTTATGAATATTTTAGAATCATCTAAAAGGTTATTGGGAAAACAGACAGTTAAAAAAGAACCTTTAACAAGGGAAATATTGTTGGATATGTATAATCGGTTGTATTCTTTAAGAAATTAAAAAAAATCAGAGAATCATTTGTGCATGTCTTCTAGGTTTTTCAGGATTTATTAGAAGTTCTGAATTGTTAAACATTAAAGTTTCTGATATTGCATTATTTCAAACACACATATCTATTTTTGTAGAAAGCAGTAAGACTCACAAATATAGAGACGGGTCTTGGATAACAATAGATAAAACCGGAACAAGTTTATGTCCGGTTGTCAATGTTCAGGAATATATTTCATGGTCGTCACTTAAAGATGATGAAATTTTTTGTTTTGCAACTTAACTTGTTCAGAAGAAAAGTATTCAGTCAGAAGAATTACCAAGGCTATGTCCTATACGATGTTACATGAAGAGTTTATCAGGCCTCTAAAGCCCCATGTTAAAGACGTTAAACAAGATTACTTACATTCGTTAAGATCAGGTGGTGCAACTGCTGCGGCCAATCAAGGGATTAAAGACAGATTATATAAGAAACGGCCGTTCTATTTTAAACCATTCTTACGCTCGAATCCCTTTTCTATGTGTATGTATGTCTTGTGTTTGTGTAAAATTATTGCAAAAAAAAGAAAGCGAGAATAAATATGCTTCAGCTATCATCATCAATGATCACTATACTTATCATCATAATCAGCAGCAATATTATCAGCAGCAACAAAATAATAATCATCATCATCTTTTACATAATCTTCATCCCAGCAGAGCACACACACCATCACCATAATGATCACTATCAACATCAAGATTACCATCCTCAGTAGCATCAGTGGCAGCAGCAACAACAACTGAACAAACTCACTATCATAACCATAACCATCACCATTACCAATGATTTATTTCATAATCAACATAATCAACATCCTCATAAAGTTAAATGCATTTTAAATAGTTCATGTGTCCCTCATTTACTTACATCTTACGTCTTACATCTTAGGTCATACGTCATTTTTAATTCCAATACGAGAATATCAAGTCTTGTAGGGAAGTAACATTAAAACAACTTTAAAGATTCTGTCTAGTGTATAAATGAAAATTTAAGAGTTGTCGTTCTTGTTTTATAATAATGGAATCTGAGATGTCAGGGGCAGATGTAAAGTGGACGGCAGCTACTTCTACAATTCCCGTATCATTCAAAATACATGTTCATTTAACATTATTAGCCGAAATGCCATTCTTTTAGATAATACTCAATGCTTTAAATGAGTCGTAAACCAAACTTTCATATTGTTCAGTCATTATAACAATCCTGCCGCATAATTACAATTTGAAGCAAAAACAAGCCCCACCCCACTTTGACGCAATTTAAATAAAGATCTGTGTTCAGGTCTTTTTACCATATTGCCATAAAAAAGGCAAGCATTGTGTCTATGAAATAATTGAACAATGAATGGCAAAACATTTACGCTAACTGTGGTATCCCAATATCATACTCCTAAGACTGGGTTATCATTATGTAAACATATTATTTTTACAATAACTTACCATTCATAAAAGAATGAAAACATTATCAACTATTCACACAAGAATATTATGTCAATATGAAAGTTACAAAAACAATAACTAACCATTCACAAAAGAATGAAAACATTATCAACTATTCACAAAAAAATATTTTGTCAATATGAAAGTTAACAAAAACAATTTATGCGCTTGTTTATTTTGAAAATACCGTGCCTGTGTATACTGCTTTAACCTATAGTCCATAAGCATACATGTTTTCAAAATATGCTTAAAACTGTTTCATACAAAATCAACAATTTTATGCAAATTTTGAAAATCATATACATTAAGGATGTATTAAGAATGAATAGGTTAACCACCATTTTGTTCTTAGACAATATATTTTTCTTATCATTTATGAGGTTTTAGCAGGAAATAGTGGTCTTATGCCAATCTGAAATGCTAATATAATGTAATGCCATGAAACAATAGGAATGCATTAGTTCTTAAAAGAAATGTTCCCACCATTCATTTAAAGTAATTAGCTTAGCTGCATTGCCAGAATAAAGCCTTTGAAGTCACAAGATCGGGAAAATTTAGGTTAAAAATACCAAACAACCAACACATATATTGAAATACTGAGACTATAAGTAATACTTGAGGCTGACATCGAACCAAACGTCTCGGTCTTCCCAAAGACATTCTGATGCAGACATTTCTGTTTCAAAGATTTATATAATTTATTTCGTTTGAGGAACCAATAAGAAAAAAATCCCTTAAGACTACGCAGTCACTGTTAAGATGGTCACTAACGTGTGACATCAGTGCACAATATTTTCGTACAATTAATATTGATTTGGGTTTGTCTTTCAGCTTTGGGAAACTAACAAGTTTACATCGATAATTTTGCTGCGCTAAACCCAACACTTAGTGGTTAAATTGTACACGTGGCATGGCCAAAATTGATGAAGATAACCCTTCTGCTCAGCACACATCCGAGTCTTCATTAAGAGAAGTTTCTTTTTAACTTAGACAGCAGCGACAGGAAGTAAAAACTTTGCGTGCAGAATTTCAAGGGAATTCACACAGTGACCTCAACGAAGTGAAGATGTTGAAAACTGAAAGGGACATTTCAGGGCGTTTTCAAGGTAACAAAGTACAATATAAATACAACAGTGAAATGTGCAGTACGGTAACATGTAGCATGTACAGTCAATAGATTATCAGTCCCTAGAAGGTTTCGTCTGATATTAATAAAGACTTACTACTTTCCGATTTTATACCTTACGCACAAAAGTCAATTTGGATCTCTGTTCAGATTTTGGAATATTTGGGAAATGTATTAAATTCAATTTTTGGTATTCTTTATACTGGATCGTAGATTGGTAAAAGCAAATGATACTATTCTTGAGCTTTTAAATGGGCAAAAAGTTCGAAAAGTAGCTAGTATTGTCGGGCAACTTATTTCAATGTCAGTGGTGTTAGGTCACGTGACACAGATTATGACAAGATATTTAAGTGCGGATGTACTTTACGCCGTTCACTGGGATTCATATATTGTTCTTTCTCCAGAGTCCGTAGGACAATTATTATTTTGGGAATCTAATGTCAGTTTGATGAACGGCAGAAATATATTTCAACGTCAAAAGAGTTCGAACATAATATACTCTAATTCAAGTGGCACGGGTTATGAAGGGTACGAAGTGTCGGCTATAAATGACGTCTATAGGTAATTGGGACTGTAAAGAATCACTCAGTTCTTCTACTTGAAGAGAACTATAAGCTGTGTATAGGGTTTTACGGTTTTTAGCGCATATTTTGGCTCATGAAAGAGTTAAATGGTTTTCTGAAATCAAGCGGTTGCTACGATAATTTTTTTCAAGATATATCTTATAAGATGTTTCAGTTTTGTTTGACAAGTTCAATTTTTTCTTGAGATAAAATGGATTCCTCGATCAAAAAATGAAAAAAAAAAACAACAACTGATTATTTATAAAAAATGATGACTTTGAGGATTGGGGACTTACATCTTATTAATTTACTGCAAAAACGTTTTGGTCAATGTGAGATTGACTGGTTTGCTTCAGAAGATAATCCGAAAGTAGTTCGTTTCTATTCCAGATTTTGGAATACATCTTCTACAGGCGTAGATGCATTCACAGAGTTTTGGAGCAATGATTTTGGATGTTTTGTTCCACCTATTCCCATCAATAACAGAGTATTGTCAAAGATAGAATTCGATAAAGCGAAAGGCGTTATCGTTGTGCTTTGCTGGGAATCCGCTGTATTCTGGCCTATTCTCTGTCAAAATGGGCATTTTGTGTGTAGTGTTAAGGATTGGACAGATTTGCCGACGAGAAAAAAAGTTTTAAACTCGGCGAAAGTCTGGGAAAGGAATTTTTGGCTATATAGATTTAAAATTTCGAATGCTTGCTCTAAAGACTTGATTTTTTAAGGGAGATTAATTTGATTAGTTACATGAGTTTAATTTTGTAGAGTTAATTCCCTTAAATGGAACGTGTGAAAAGGCAGGATTACCAGAAACGAGACAGAATTGTCAGATATAAGGCAGTATTGCCAGAGATAAGACAGAATTGTCTGATATAAGGCAGTATTGCCAGATATTAAGACAGAACTGTCTGATATGAGGCAGTAGTGGGAGAGATAAGACAGAAATATCTAATATGAGGCAGTCTTGCCTGAGATAAAACAGAATTGTCTGATATGAGGCAGTATTGCCAGAGATAAGACAGAATTGTCTGATAGGAGGCAGTTTTGCCGGGGATAAGACAGAATTGTCAGATATTTGGCAGTATTGCCAGAGATAAGACAGCATTGTCTGATATGAGGCAGTATTGCCAGAGATAAGACAGAATTGTCAGATATGAGGCAGTATTGCTAGAGATAAGACAGAATTGTCTGATATGAGGCAGTATTGCCAGAGATAAGACAGAATTGTCAGATATTAGGCAATATTGCCAGAGATAAGACAGAATTGTCTGATATGAGGCAGTATTGCCGGGGATAAGACATAATTGTCAAATATTAGGCAGTATTGCCAGAGATAAGACAGAATTGTCTGATATGAGGCAGTATTGCCAGAGATAGGACAGAATTGTCAGATATGAGGCAGTATTGCCAGAGATAAGACAGAATTGTCTAATATGAGGCAGTAGTGCCAGAGATAAGACAGAATTGTCAGATATGAGGCAGTATTGCCAGAGATAAGACATAACTGTCTGATATTAGGCAGTATTGCCAGAGATAAGACAGAATTGTCAGATATTAGGCAGTGTTGCCAGAGATAAGACAGAATGGTCAGATATGAGGCAGTATTGCCAGAGATAAGACAGAATTGTCTGATATGAGGCAGTATTGCCAGAGATAAGACATAATTGTCTGATATGAGGCAGTATTGCCAGAGATTAGACATAATTGTCAGATATGAGGTAGTATTGCCAGAAATAAGACAGAATTGTCAGATATGAGGCAGTATTGCCAGAGATAAGACAGAATTGTCTGATATGAGGCAGTATTGTCAGAGATAAGACAGAAATGTCTGATATGAGGCAGTATTGCCAGAGATAAGACATAATTGTCTGATATGAGGCAGCATTTCCAGAGCTGAATATATCAGATGTAAAACAGGATTGTTTGATACTATACAGAACAAAGATATATTTTGTATATTTTTATAGAGTTGTATTTTAAGCATATTTACTAATTGTGTCCTATGCTATACGTTTATTTCTACAAATGCATTAAGATGAAATTGAGGCATTACCAGAGGTTTTGGTGGAAAAAGTGGACCTTCACCCTGATCTTTCACGCAAGTCCAGAGCGGATAATACAGGTCGGAAATATGGAAACAGCTTTTCTCGCTGGGAGAAGTGGGCAAGGTGAAACGATTTTGGAAATGGGGATATCTTACCTGCTAAGGCTTTTCCTTGTGCAATTTATTTGGCGTCGTTGATACAGACAGCAAATATTCCTAGTCCTGTGATTCCTGCTTTTTATGCAATCAAATGGTTTCATGAGAGTTTTTTTTATATCAAATCACCAACAGATTCAAAATTAGTTATGAATATTTTAGAATCATCCAAAAGGTTATTGGGAAAACAATCAGTTAAAAAAGAACCTTTAACAAGGGAAATCTTGTTGGATATGTATAATCGGTTGTATTCTTTAAGAAATTAAAAAAGTCAGAGAATCATTTGTGCATGTGTTCTAGGATTTTCAGGATTTATTAGAAGTTCTGAATTGTTAAACTTTAAAATTTCTGATATTGCATTCTTTCAAACACACATGTCTTTTTTTTTGTAGAAAGCAGTAAGATTGACAAATATAGAGACGGGTCTTGGACATCAATACCTAAAACCAGAACAAGGTTATGTCCGGTTGTTAATGTTTAGGAATATATTTCATGGTCGTCACTTAAAGATGATGAAGTCTTGTTTTGCAACTTAACTTTTTCAAAAGAAAAGTATTTATTGACAAAAATTAACAAGGCTATTTCCTATACGACGTTACGTGAAGAGTTTATCAGGGCTCTAAAGCCGCATGTTAAAGACGTTTAACAATATTACTTACATTCGTTAAGATTAGGTGGTGCATCTGCCGCGGCCAATAAAGGGATTAAAGACAGATTATATAAGAGACACGGCCGTTGGCGTAGTGACAGTCCGAAAAATGGATAAGTTAAAGACCATTTAAGAGAACGTTTATCTGTGACTTTATCGTTGGGACTATGAAGTTGTAAAAACATTATTAAGTAGAGTAACCTTGAGCTGATGCAAAATGAACATTGTACATGTAATTGTACAATAATATAATTGTTGTTGTTTATTGGAATATTTATCGTTAACATTGTACCATTATGTGTTAAAATTTCAGACAAATTTCGGATCATGTTTCTTGTTCTTTTAAATTTCATCGATTACCCACAGGCTTCGTTTACAAATGACAATTTAATATTGAAAGTTATGTTGTGTTGTGTTTTTGTTTAATACAATTTGACGGAGATAACAGAGGGAAACATAATTTATTTCGTTTGGGGAACGAGGAACGAGGAATTTCTTAGAAAGAAATTATTTTCCCTTAAGGTTTCGCAGTCACTGTTAAGCTGGACACTAAAGCGTGACATCAGTGCACGATATTTTCGTGTGATATATATTGGTTTGTGTAAGTCATTCAGCATTGGGTAACCGACAGGTGTACATCGACATTTTTTTCTTTTTGGTTCAGAAGTGGAAAGTAAATGGAAATATAGTATTGGTAGAGTGTGAACAGATGTGTTATTGTGGAACTGTCGTATGGCATAAAAGTTTATGATTTTTAAGACAATATACTGATTAGTTGTGAGATATGTGTTATGTTAGAATTTATTATATGAATTGATGAATTTTATCGGTTACCCAAGTGTTTCGTTTACAAATTACAATTTAATATTGAAACTTAAATTGTGTTGTGTTTTTGTTTAATACAATTTGACGGAGATAGTTGAAGGAATTTCATTTTCTTGTAAAAATGTTTACCCCAGTAACTGCACAGTAAGCTCCCCTTTAGTGCTCGTTAGAAACACTACATGGTAAAAAACAACTGGATTAAGTTTATTGTGCAAGGTGGGTTAGTAATAGTACGGATTTTGATAAGATAGAGTAAGAGGATGTATTTTATTAAATCTAGATATGTTGACAATATTTAAGTACACACATTTACGTTCAGTGCAACGTTTTTTTTTATTATGTGCTTCTTAAAATAGTGTTTAAGATTGAGTTTATTTTTATTGTTAAACTTGTTTTCTTTATGTTTACCAAGTTGCATATCAATTATATATTCATATTTTATTGAATGCATGCATGAAAATAAGTTGAAATAATCATTTGTTACTATTCAGCGGTGTTACGAGTGTTAAAGCACCATCGTGTTTTAAGATATATCTACATAACAGTTTTAATGAAAATCATCTGTGAGTTCTACATTAGTAGCCTAATAGCGCGGAAGCAATGGAATTAATAGATACCCTTCGATATCTCAACAGGATTTTGGTCTTAAGCGCCAAAATTTTTTTTAATATAAATTATTCAATGGGACAAAAGTTTTAAACAGTCATTAAAATCCGATAATAGAAACTGTTTATTTAACAAACAAGTCGTTCTAAATTATTGTAATTTTAATAAAATTAGATAAAAAATAATTACTTATAAGTGCTACCGGATGGGACCAAAACACTATTCCTTCAAAAATAACTCCGAGTTACTAATTTCGTCAATACTACACCCTTGTGAACTGAATCTAATTTCTGATTGCACCATTCTACATCAATTGTCACATTGTATAAATAGTGAAATGCATCGCTTTAATTGTCAGATATTTCCAAGTCTATAAATAAGCACGATGAGGATTTAAGGTAAAATTAGAGTCAGAGCTGATTACCCGGATGTATAATGTAACGTGATCTCAAATGTACGTGGTCACGTGATTTTTTAGCTTTTAAATAGCTAACTGCGCAGCGTGGCACGGATAGAAAATACATTTTTGTAATGACAAGTGACGTGTTATGCTTTCCCCTTTATGCAGGCACTCATTAACATCATTTCGCCGGAGCGTTTTATGTAACATTAATGGAATGCATGATAGGACAAAAATGCTCAAAACTATCGGATACCACCGAATTAAACCAAAAATACACTGAATTAAAAAAATACACCCTGTTATTTTTCGTCAACACTACACCACTGTGATTTGAATAAAAAATCCCGAGTGCGCCATTTCAGAAATGCTGAGATGATACGAATGACCTGTGTCATACATAACCTGTTACAGAGCCGCAGAAGGCAGTGAAGCCGCAGGCGGGATATCGCAAATGTATCGGCCTAGTAGATGGTCAGTTGGAAAACCCCCGGGAGAGATTCACGGAATGGATTCTGTCCACCTTGCCAAATTGACTGGATGGAATGTTTTGCGGGGGCCTTCTGTTCTCACCCTACCCCTCCCTTACAATCAAAACACATCAACACATACAGTTCGATACTTCTGATGATCTCGCCTCCTTATACTCATTTATACATAGGGTCGTCTAGGAACATACACTATTAGACTCATTAACTTTTCTTCAGATGTAAACTCTTCTACGTAATGTTATTCATTATAAATGACCATTGAAACTTTTACTTTTCACACTAAATAAATGTTTAAAATGTTTGACCGATGCTTTCGTTCAACTTCACTTTACATCTCAGCAGACTAATTGTTTCGTCAATAGAAGGCGAGGACAGTATAATTGCAGATGTAACGACGCTTGAAATGGCACCGTTCCTGTTCAATGACGGTTTAAGTTCGTGATGTAGATGACCTCTTCACACTCCATTTCAGATCATTTTTAGCAATAAGTGCAAAGTTCATATCATATTATTATACTAAATGATTTAATCACTCTAGGCCTAGAAAGGAAAACTACATCTTACTTGCTGCCGTAGCATAGTACTTTTACATTTGATAACAAGAAAGCAATGATGCGGAGCATCAAAGTTCACCGTTGAGCTAATGCCCCAAAGTGGTACATTTGCCTGATAAGAAACCATCGTAGCAACAGAAAAACCTTATTGTTGTTAAAATATTCAAAATAATAACGTATTACTTTACCGTCACGAACCAGTTTTTAGTTAGCAAGCACAATACGTGATGGTATTGACTCAATTTATCAATGCATCAACAGTTATTTCCAATAACTTGTATAAGTCCACCCAGATTTTACCTACAAATGATACACGGGTGAAATTAAAGGTCGAAAAATAACGATTAACAGGCAACAAAAAATAACAACAAAAAATAAAAAATGATTGCCATTCAGATCATTTTTAACAATAAGGACAAAGTTCATATAATATCATATCATTATACTAAATGAGAAACGGAAAGTACATCTTTCTTGATAGAGCAGCATAGTACCGTTACATTAGATAACAAGAAAGCATTGATGCGGAGCATCCAAGGTCCCCGTTGAACTATTGCCCAACTACTGTTCAACAGTGGAACATTTTGCCTAAAAAGAAACCATTGAAACAACAGCAAAACCTTATTGTTGTTAAAAATATTCAAAATGCTATCAAACTTGATAACGTATCATTTTACCGTCCCAATCCAGTTTTTAGTGTTTTAGCAACTAATGTGTGAGTGTAATAACTCCATTTATCATTGCATCAACATTTGTCCGTACGATTTGTGATGTTACAGCTTCTATTCGGGAGGGTATTTGCTCGGGAAAAATATTTGTTATCTTCACTCAGTGGCTAAAGTATGTCTAAATATAGTGAGTCTGCTATTTACTCTTTCCTATGACTTGTATAAGTTCACCCTGATTCTAACTGCAAATGATACACGAATAAAATTAAAAGTGGAAAAATAACGATTAACAGGCAACAAAAATCTGAAACAACATAAACTGAAAATGATGCTACATTTTATTTTGTTTTTAAAAGTATTAATGATAAATGTTTATGTATATAACACATCAAATAGATATAAAGCTATGCAGAAAAAATTGACAGGAACGAATTGTTTTTTGTGTGCTAAATACGGGAGATGGTTTCTAGCTTTTAAAAGAGAACAAAATAACAAGTGGCGGATAATCCTGATTATGAAAGAGGTCTGCAATACAAGGAAATGTAACGATACAACCAATTATAACATGATACGAACTTATCACACAAGAATTTATGTCAAAAAGTTGTTAATAAAAGCAGTTAGAAATAACAAAAATGGCCAAAGACAAATTAAGCAGTTAGGAATTATCTTTGAACGCAAAGGAAGACGTCCGGATATAACAGAATACGGTTTTATAGTGGCTTGTACATAACACAATGTTGTAACAAAACAACCAAAGCAAATCATACATATACATATGGCACATAAACAATTTCAAGTGAATGGTGAGTTTATACAATTCGAACTGAAATAAAATCTAATATACATGTAATTATACTATCTACCACACTTTAATAATTACCGAATTGTCTATGCATAAAAGCGTCGTATTTCATTTGTTTAAATAACATGGCGCCATACGTAGTTCTTTTCCAGGAACGATTACATATAGAAGCCGCGCTCATTCGCAGCGACGATAAAATCGTGCACATATAACAAATTACCTTGAAAGAAACTATGCAGCAGGTAGTGTTGATCGTTATCAGACAAGTTCCAAAAAATATGACTGATCTGGATCTACACTATTTACATAAACATGATCAATGTGCGTATCCAGTAACATTGAATGTGTGGCAAGTTACACAATCTTGCTTCAGGTTCATGACCATATTGCTATAGTCCCAACACGGTTAAGCTAGTTGATGTGATGTGAATTACCGCCGATGTTTGAACTTGCATTTCTCACTATTGGAAGCCCTTTAAGTCGTTTTGGGCATGCCCGAAAAAATAAAGCTTGTTTCAGAGAAATAAAATCTGCAGTAGTTACCCTTTAACAAATCAAATTACAGGAACAATAATTGCCTTTCACATGGCAAAGACAATTACTGGAGAGTCGAGTACTGCGACTCGTTTTTCTCTCTCTGCAACATCTCGTACGACTTGTCCTCGACATTATCAGCTCGATCTGTAAACAGGGAAGTATTTTTAAAGTACATCATACAAGGTTAACTGGAAGGTTTGTTCAATTTAAACATATTTTATTCATATATAGGATTAGGCAACCAGTTTAACAACTTTCCTGACCTACTGAAAGACTAAGTAAGTAACCGGAAGATATTTGTCATAAGCACACACTTATTCAAATTAATGGCAATGAATCGAACATCTTCGAGGTGGAAATAAAACATATGACAAGGTTTAATAAAATTATATGAACATATATTTGCATTTAAACAAACAATCTTTGCAAGATCAACATAACGAATGTTAGAAAAACAATAATAAGCATAATCGGTCAATATCCATTTTACAACAAACTTATCGACTTTATTTCTGGGTTACAAGGGAACGTTGATAAGTTTCAATCTATTGTTTTCTTCTGTAACCAATACGGAAAGACAACCGTATTTGTCACATACATGTGTTAGAATATTCTGTAGGGTGTGCAGTTCCGACGAATATGTTACACTTTTGACATGTCAAGACAATAATTGTCCTATAACATAAATTATGTTTTATCTAAAATAGTCGGAATGTTTACGATTTTGTGAGCTTGTTTGGTCACACGGAAACACGTGTTTGTCTGTCTGTTTATCCCATTCCAGGTTTATGACAGGAAATCTTCCAAATCCACTAAGCACAGTAATATATGCTCTTTACTGATGTATGTAGCTCAGAATGATCTACATTTGTACACCACCCGAAAGGTCGTCCGTACGTCCATCCATCCGTTTGTCCGTCTGCCTGCTGGCAATTTTGTGGCGTGTAACCCTGTTATTTCTCATTTAAATTTCTTCATATTTGCATTGACGATTGCTTTTGATATGTTATGCATAGAGCGGAGATATATCAAATAACTGTGTTCGTTTCCATAATACTTGTCCTTTTGTTAGTGTTATTAACTAATTCTTGTGCGAAAAGATTAAGATTCCTTGTCATTTATTATGTCCAGTCAATATCAGATGTAAAATATCTCTAATAGGTTCAGTACGCAGCAAATTGGTATACTGCTTTTAGGCACACCTGCACAACTTGTCGTGTCTTGTTTTATTTTAAACTGTCCGTTATAGTGGCCAGCAGGTTTATAACATGTTTTGTATTGTTTTAAATCTGTCCGTCTTGTAAATCGAGAAAATATTTCTTGAAATTTTTAACGTTAATAAATTTTGTTCCGATTAAATTTTAATTTGTGCAAATAGGACATAAAAAGCATTTAAGATAAATATATTATCAATATACTGACAAAGTACTTTCCACTTCAAAAATTTTTGAGATACTTCTTTTGTGCCATCATTTATAATATATAATTCAATGTCTTACTTTTTTCTTTAAATAAACGTGCCTCATTTTTGAAACTATACGAATATTAATATAAATATTTAATCAAATTCTGTCTGAATAAGCTATGTGTCTTGGAAAAATGCTTCGTAGCGGAACTAAAATGCACAATGCATCTATATAACTATTTTGATCTGATTGTGTGTATAGTTGCATACTGAAGCTAAAGTTACTATATCCTGAAAAACAACCCGTATCACCACTCCCTCGCCAATTAACATGGACCGCTTTACCTGTGCTAAACACTTCGGACTATAACACAAAAGGATCCCGAAATCATCGTGTGCCGACTAACAACCCTTCCAAACTGTTAATTACATGTAGTTTGTCGGGCCTACTATAAAATAAAATTTGGAAAAACTAAAACTTGTGTGTAGTAATATTTAGCTTTCATTTCATAATATACTCTTACACTATCCAGGGAAAAGTCTTACCTTATGGGTTGTTACTATTTTATGAACGTGTTTATAGGATATAAAATGTTTTCCAATTTTATATATATATATATATATATATATTTATTTATTGCCAAATGCATGAACATGTCGTCCCACTCAAAGATTGTTGGATACATTAGTAAAATGGGCCTCTTTATCTTAAAAATTAGTTCTTGTTCTATATAAACGCTATGAGGTGAAATGACAACAATTTCTCTGAACCCAAACTTACCTGTCAAATCCTGCTGAACGCGTGGTTTGATAATGCATAAGCAGAGTCTAGAGCAAGATTGGCATTTGCTATTATTGGTTCCAGCTCGTCACCAATGACCACAAACAACAAAAACAACAAGAAAAGAAACGAAAAGTTAAATACAAACTTGTATTCTGGTAGGGTATGTTACTCCTCAATGTCTCCAACTTGGCCTCTAACTCCGACCTACGAGACGTCAGTTTGTTTGACCGGATATTTAGCTCTGTATTCAGCTTGATTAACTGTGAATCAATGCTGGCCATTTCTTTCTCAATCTTCTCAATATCCGACATGTTTGAAGTAATGCTAAACAACGATCGGTTCCCTGTTAAATTAGATTTTGTTTTAATTAAGTTATAACATTTTACTTTCTATAGACCAGAACTGCATCATATATAAAATTGTGTTTTTTATAATATCAAAAACTATTTCAGTTAAACGCAACAAACATAATATAAAAAAGGATTAACACATTATATTGCAAACGTTTATTTACAAACATTTTCTTAATTTAATTTTTAACGTAGCAGTGACTGGAGGTTATTAGAAAACCCCATGCTGAACAAGGAAAGGAGTAAATAAAAATACTTGGTCTTTAAAGCGTTACCGGTTTAGGAAAATAATCTCAGTGGTTTTGATTTGCTAAGACTTACCGCTGCTGATCCCACGGTTTCTGGAAGAAAGAACAAGATTGGAAAAATAGTAAAGGGAACTTAATTGCACTAGCGTTACCTGGCAGAGTATACAACTTGAATTCTACTGTTCTGTGTGCACGTTTTAAAATTAGTCATTAATATAATTATACAAATGAAAACGATATTTTTATTCATCAGGAATTATCTTGTTCGTGAATCAGTCATAGTATTTCCTTTGATGGACATTGAATTTTGGTTCTTCAATTCCATCTTCACATGAACAGGATGCTACTTTTCGCTTGGTTTGCATGTGAAATACCTTTGTTCTGTGCCTTTTCGGAGTTTGGTATATGTTGCAATACTCATAGGACTTTGTCATATATTCTTTTTCATGATCACAACAATGTTACTTGCGCAGTGTGGCGGTCGTAAAAAATTTCCCCGTGCATGTAATCTATGTTGTCATTTAATTCATCCTATAAGGATTGTTACGTGTATTTCCTTTGATGGACATTGAACTTTGGTTCTTCAATTCCATCTTCACATGAACAGGATGCTACTTTTCGCTTGGCTTGCATGAGAAATACCTTTGTTCTGTGCCCTTTCGGAGTTTGGTATATGTTGCAATACTCATAGTACTTTGTCATATATTCTTATTAATAATATTTTACAATTAAAAGAATTCGACAACACACTAACAAAAAAGAGTATGGTGGTAGATGAAAAAAAAATATTATGCAAAAAATCAGTGCTTGCAATGTTGTTTTACAAACAAATGAACAGAAGCAACACGAAGTTCAGTTAAATTACCTTTTTCTGTAGTACCAGAGACCAACGCCAACAAGAGCAGCAATGATCGTCACAGCAGCCAGTGTAATGCCTACAGCTGCTCCAACAAAGTTCTGTGGGGTTACTGTCACTACAAGAGGTGGGCCAAATCCATTTGTACTACTGGTTGTGCTGATACTGACCTCACAGCTGAGTCCCATAAATCCAGAAACACAACTAAAACAGTTACCATTTGTTTTATTGCATGTTCCATGCTCACAATTCTCTGGACAATGTACTTCACAATTCTCACCATAGAAACCCCGAACGCAAGTCGTGCACTGACCTTTTGTGTAAGTACATTCTTGACATTGTGTAGGACAATGAAGGGTACAGTTGTTTCCGTAGAAGCCGGGTTTACAGGAGTCACACAGACCTGTAGATTTGTCACAAGTCGACTGACAGTTAGTTGGACAATACATTTCACATGTGTCCCCATAATGTCCATCCCTACATCGAAAACAGTTTCCTGATATTCTTTCACATTGTGCTGGTTCACAAGTGGCCTTACATTGCAAGTCACAATCGATTCCATAATTTCCATCAATACATTGATCACAAGTGTTTGATGTATTTATTGAAATAAAATTCATTCTACAGCCAAAATTACAAAGGCCCGTTTCCATTTGACAACTAAATGGACGACCCGGAGTACGACAACCATTGGAACAGAAGCAGGTGTCAGATGAGTTGCAAGAATTACAGAGTGGATTACAGTGTTGACATTGCTCGTGGAAACTGTCAAGGTACAATCCAACTTTGCAAGATATACAAGAACTTGAAGATTTACACATTAGACATGCCTCATTACATTTCACACACTGGTGAGATTCTGACAAATAATAACCATCCAGACAAGACGTACACCTATCGGCGCTTGACTTACACGTTACACATGTCTCATTACATTTAACACACTGATTAGATTCTGACACACCATAACCATCCTGACAAGATGTACATTTATCAGCGCTTGATTCACATGTCGTACAGTTACCGGAACAAGCTGTCTGACATTGGTACAGGGATGTTGTGGAGAAATATCCATCCTTACAGAGTGTACAGTTGGCAACACCTACACCCTGTTGAGCATCAACACACCTGATACAGTTAAATGGGCACATGTTGTAACATTTTCCTCCGTGATATCCATCCTTACAGTTGCCATCACACATTCCACTGCCATCTGGTGGACACGAGACGGAGCAGCAAGGACATAATACTCTGTCGTAGCAATGTCTGGCCAGAAAACTGATGCTTTGGCATTCAGCAGGACATGCTGTTAACAACATAAACATATTTTATTTTATATTTCGTACTCTATAAAGGAAAATACAATTTTAAACATTTGTATAAATATAATGGTTATAGGAGTAGTGTTATATTATAATAAATAGTGGAAGCGCCGAAGACAACAAAGACGGTTATATCTAGACCATAATGTCCCCAATACAATTATGATTATAATGCATGTTGTATTAACTGTTATGTTTTTGTCTCTTCTATTGTTAATGTCCCTAGAATTGATTTTGATACGTCTCAATAAAACTAAATTAAAGACGAATGGCGAAAACGAATTCGAAGTCGAAAAGAACCGTAACTAATAAAATACTCAAAGCCTATATTAAACTTTCCTCGGGGTCACAAAAAATATATTTCTAACAAGAATATTATCACCTGATTTAAGAGATAAACATATTTTTGTATATAGTAGGACGTCATATGGCGCCAAATACAACAAATGTTTAAGTAAATAATAAATATAAATAAGTATAATCATGTCAACATTTAAATCAAAGTATAAAAATCTAAGGGTTTTAAAATACTATTAATGATAATTGCCCCCGAGACTATATCGCGTAGTCAAAATCAAATAATAAACTGTCGTGCTGTACAGGCGGAGGTAAAGTCAAAAATGCCGGTAAAAGGCTTTTGTATGCAGAAAGCGGTAGAGGCTGTAGGCATATCTGAACAACTTGATATGTCTTGTTGTTTTGTGCTGTCGGTTATCGTGAGCAGAATATGCAAAGCACGGTTGGTTTTGTTAAAAAACGTGTTCTTTGTTTATTATAGAAATTATAATGTGATATATGTAATGTTTATTAACTTGATTTAGATAAAATAAAATGTTGTAAGCGCTTGTTGGCTGTAATTTTTATCACCTAAACGGATTTGAAATTTGTTGGTCCTTGCCTGCTCTTGTTGGCACTTGTATGCCCTTGGTCCTGCATTTAAGCACCTCATTCAATCCTTTAGCCGACTGACCGTTCCAAGGCGATAACTCTTTGGTTTTCTCTATTTTATATAATGTCTTGTCACAATATTGTGGTAACTTTAACAACTGATTGGCATGCGGATACCTTTATCCTGTATTTTTTCAAATTTTCATATGAGCATTGCAATATATACAAAAAATTGAAAAGGCACAGGACAAGGGTAGTTACATACAAGCCAAATGTAAAAGTAAGAACTTATCTGTGATGAGTCATTTAACAAAAAGAGCAAACCCGCACAGTTACCACCTTGGAACGGTCAGTCGGCAAAATGGACAGACTGGGGTGCTTAAACCGGTTTTACATAGCTCTAACATCGCACTTCCTGATGGGTTTCTCAAATGCAAGCAATAGAAAGAAAACCGATCCATTTGGATAAATGTCCAAGCGCTGTCTTAATACATATAGGACCTTGTAATATATTCTTGTTCATGTTTACTACAATGTTACCGGTGCAGTATGGCGGTTGTAAGAACTCTATCCGTATGTTGTCAAAAATAAATCCTATCAGGATTGTTACGTGCATTTTCATTTGACTGTACACAGGATGTTACAATCATTTACTCGTCTTCTCTTGTTATTTGTCTGGGATTCAATTATTTAACGCATTTTACAATCAAGGCTTTTCTGTAGTTTGAAAAAATAATACGTATCCCCTTACCCAAATACAATTTTGACAGCATTTTAATCGCGTCACTTCTATCTTTAAAATTACTTTAGGAATACATCATCACTTTGACAGTTTTGTTATGTTCAAAGCAAATGTATGTATTGTATGGTATTTTATTTTAAAGTAAATCCGTTTTCTTTTCCCTGGTTTTATTTGCGACCCCCTCCCCACTCTAGAAATCCATGGTTAGAGCTCTGTAAACCGGTTAAATATTTAATTTGGCGCAACATTTCTGTAAAGGCTATATCTGTAAAGGCACCGAACCTTTTTCTATTCCAGTTTCATTTTTCTACCAAAGCATGAAGAGTCAATATATTAGAAATAATCTATTTTTAAACCAACCTGGATTTCAAATAGAATAATTTCAGTTTCTAAGTAATTGTTAAGTCTATTGTTTGGAAAAGAAGTGAAAAGTTTACCATGGCAACTAAGTATTGTAATCGACCTGTAAGTGTCGTTCGAACTGCCTTCATTCTTATAGATCGGTATTGTAACACATGAGGACAAGATACATCGATAATTAAATTACTAAAACAACGATAATTAAAACTAAACTATAGTCAACTTCGACTAAAAGATAGTCAACTTAAAATAAAATATATTTAAGACAACATGTAGAGATTCAATGAATACGCATAATTATACAGAGTGACATATATACTTGAAAAAATTCTTACCAAAGGTGGCTATAAGAATCAGTGTGCCCCAAACCTGGAATTAATTGAAAAAAACAACAACTTCCAAATACTTATCTGGAATAAAGTTTTCAGATCGACAGGTATGTATGCGAGTAGAACATAATAGTTGTTATGCTGAATGTGTTAAAAAATTGTGCACATAATGATATAGTATTGTTGATAAATATTAACCTGGTACGCGTTATCTTTTGTGTCATACCTTGTCAATACAGTTCGTCATTGATTAGCACTGAATGATCAACTGAGATAAAGATATCAAAATATATTCTTTAAAAACCAAACCCGTTCATGTTTTTTTAAATATATCAACAACTTAATGCATTTTATGTGAATAACATGTATCCCTTTTTAGTCTGTCCAACGTGCACTCATTCTATGACATTTCTTGATTCGATAAATTGGAAATGTAAGACACTTTAAGAGATATTAATAAATCTGTTCGTTCACTTTGGCTTGATCAAAACACGACATGAACTGCATTTCAAGTGTAAAATAAAGATTTATGTTACAATTAGTGTCTCGCTATTTGGTTTGGTGAAATTTTTTAACGAGGCTCGAACCAGCAGCTGTCTTATTTACAAAGCCAACTATCTACCAATTTGAATACTGAGCAATCGGGTGTACATAGTAGATTTGTTCATATGAAATATGTATTCAGGTAAACATTTTTTTCAGGGCAAATGAAGAAAAGAAAATCCGTAGCAGATTGTAAAATACAAAGGACACAAGTAACTTTTTAAATAAAATAATGATATAATACTATGTGAGAACATAACCATATTGCATTCATCCATGTTTACACAAGAGATATTTTGACTGAACGGACTGCTCACCTCATCAAGGGCTAATAAAAGATAACTTTCTTGTTAAAGAAAATTAAACAAATTCAACCCAAGCTAATAAATAAGAGGTGAACGTTAACAAACGGAAACTCATGTACAGAACCGAACATATTTGAATTGGTCATAGTTTAACGATATAAAGAAAGATTAAAAGTCTATTGTTATCGGCTTTTAAACATAGAACGACAAGATCGTGTTCTAACTAATGTTTATTAAGTTCCAATAACAACCACATATATAAGAGAACTAATTATAGATTAACAATGGAAGCTGGTATTAAAGAGGCAATCTGAACGTGAGTACATGTAACTTGTAACTGACTCTACCCAGTGAGGCATCTACCTTATATGTATACTACACATAGCATGCGGCATGAAATAGACTGGCTACAATAATAACATAGTCGTAACATAACAAAAAGATACAAAAAAGAAAATCTAACATTATAAAAGCGAAGTCCAACTTACCTGTCGCAGCACATACATATCTGGTTTTGTCGCATACACGCATAGATGAGAAACATAAAAA
Organism: Sinonovacula constricta; assembly: GCA_007844125.1. NCBI lineage: Eukaryota > Metazoa > Mollusca > Bivalvia > Cardiida > Solecurtidae > Sinonovacula > Sinonovacula constricta. The sequence continues at coordinate 45,990,048 of CM017567.1, read as the reverse complement.
TAACACACTTAGCGGAGAGTCAACGCGATGAAATAGTAGACTATCAGTTGTTTACCTGGGGATCTGGTGCGTTACATGCACTAAACAGGAAGAGAAATAACGCTCAATGGTTTTAAATGTACAAAGAAGCGACACTCTATTCAGTATGCATGCAGCGGGAAGATTACAGTTTCAAACCGCTTATTCAAGTCTGCCCTAATTATGAAAATGGCTTTTGTAAATCTATCCTGTTTGTGGGATCTGTCCCAGCTATGGGACTTGCCTTAGTTGTGAGTCCTGCACATTTATATATGTATATCATTTAATTGAGATGGTCTCGAATACAGGTAGATAACAGGCCAAGGTTAATGCATTAATGAGTCCACACTGTGGTGTGGTTACGATATTGGCCTTTAACAATGTTTGTCCTTTTTTGAATCCCATTACTGTCGAGATTTCTTTTCTAGTTATATTTTAATGTTTATCATTATTAATAGTATGACGAGTTTTAAAACGAGGCATGTTTGTGCGTCCACTCATATATACTGATGGTTAAAGGGGCACGTGGATCGTGCTGCGAGATAAAAACAACAACAAATACTTTATTAATAGCAAAATAATCCTACTTTATAATTGGACTTTAATTGATTTCCATTATTTTCATTGTCAATAAGCTTGACGGAGAGTATAATTCTTAATCTACGGTTTTCACACATTTGATAGGTGTATGATATTTATGACATTAAATATATGATGAAATTCTATACAATATATAACATTCACGAGCGTGTTTTCTAAGAGCCCCTCAAACAGGCACACATCAGTATAGATCAGGAACAAACATAAGAAATGAAAACTTAAAACAGCAAACAACTGTAACCAGAAAAAAATAACAATACTGAGGACAATGCAGAAAACAACAAAAACAACAATGCGGACAACATACAGAATAATATTAACAATAACAAAGCGGACAGCATAGAGAATAATAACAACAATAACAAAGCGGACAGCATAGAGAATAATAACAACAATAACAAAGCGGACAGCATAGAGAATAATAACAACAATAACAAAGCGGACAACATAGAGAATAATAACAACAATAACAAAGCGGACAGCATAGAGAATAATAACAACAATAACAAAGCGGACAGCATAGAGAATAATAACAACAATAACAAAACGGACAGCATAGAGAATAATAACAACAATAACAAAGCGGACAGCATAGAGAATAATAACAACAATAACAAAGCGGACAGCATAGAGAATAATAACAACAAAAACAATAAGGACAACACATAGAATAATAACAACAATAATAACAATACCGAGAATAATAATAATAACAATAGTCAGTCAGCACATCCCTCCATTCAGTGGGTCCAATTAATCAGTCCATCTGGACATATCAATCCATTCATCCAGTCAATCCATCCATCTAGTCAGTCCATCTATCCAGTCAGTCCATCTATCCAGTCAGTCCATCTAGTCAGTCCATCTATCCAGTCAGTCCATCTATCCAGTCAGTCCATCTATCCAGTTAGTCCATCTATCCAGTCAGTCCATCTATCCAGTCAGTCCATCTATCCAGTCAGTCCATCCAGTCAGTCCATCTATCCAGTCAGTCCATCTATCCAGTCAGTCCATCCAGTCCGTCAATCATTCCAGTCAGTCGATCCAATCAGTCTATCAAGCCAGTCCATCCAATCAATAAGTCCATCCAGTCATTTCATACAGTCAGTCAGTCAGTCAATCCAGTCAGTTAGTCCATCCAGTCAGTCCATTCAATCAGTCAGTTCATCCATTCAGTCCATCCAATCAGTTACTCCATTCAGTAAGTCCGTCCAGCCAGTCAGTCAGTCCATCCAGTCAGTCAGTTCACTCAGTCAGTCCATCCAGTCAGTACACCAAATCAGTCCACCTAGTAAGTCAGTCTACCCAATGAGGTCCACCCACTCAGTCATGCCCACCCAGTCAGTCATGTCTACCCAGTCCACCCAGTTAGTCAGGTCCACCCACTCAGTTAGTCCACACAGTGGGTCAGTCCACCAAGTCAGTCTGGTCCACCCAGTCAGTCCACCTAGTCAATCCACCCAGTGAGTCCACCCAGTGAGTCGGTCCCGCATTTCAGTCCTTCAGTGAGTCCATCAATTCAGTCCTTCAGTAAGTCGTGTCGACCCTGTCAGTCATGTCCACCCAGTCAGTTAGGTACACACAGTCAATCTGTCCACCAAGTCAATCAGGTCCACCCAGTCAGTCCACCCAGTGAGTCAGGTCCACCCTTTCTGTCAGGTCCATCCAGTCAGGTCCACCCAGTCGATCAGGTCCACCCAGTCAGTCAGTCCACCAGGTCAGCCAGTCCACCCAGTCAGTCCACGCAGTGAGTTGGGTCCCCCAGTCACTCAAGTCCACCTAGTCGGTCAGGTCAAACCAGTCAGTCAGGTCCACCCAGTCAGTCCACCAAGTGAGTCGGTCCCCCAGTCAGCAACCAGTAAGTCATGTCCACCCAGTCAGTCAGCTACACAGTCACTCAGTCCACCAAGTCAATCAGGTCCACCTAATCAGTCTACCCAGTGAGTCGGTCCCCTAGTCAGTCAGGTCCACCCAGTCAGTCAATTCCACCCAGTCAGTCAGTCCACCCAGTCAGTTAGGTCCACCCAGTCATTCAGTCCATCCAGTCAGTCAGGTCCACCCAGTCAGTCAGTGCACCAGGTCAGCCAGTCCACTCAGTCAGTCAGTTCGCCCAGTGAGTCAGTCCACCCAATCAGTCCACCCAGTCAGTCAGCCCACCCAGTCAGTCAGTCCACCCAGTGAATCCACCCAGTGAGTCAGTCCACCCAGTGAGTCAGTCCACCCAGTCAGTCCACCCAGTGAGTCAGTCCCCCCAGTCGGTCTGGTCCACCCACTCTGTCCACCCAGTCAGTCTATCCCGTCCATCTGTTGATCCAGTCTTTCTAGACAGTTTCGTTGGTCGTTCTGGTCAGTCTGGACAAAGTAAGGTAAGTCAATTTCCGTCAAATTGGACGTCCGAGTTATGTATAGTGGAAGTCTTAGTTCGGTTAAAATCAATATAAAAGGCCATCGGTCAATCCATCAAGAAAACGCTTCGGTTAATAAATAAATTTTTCATGACTCACAAAATCATTATTATCATCATCAACTACTTTATCAACAATAACATAAGCATCATCATCACCATCAACATTGACATTATCATCAAAAACATTAACACTTTCAATCATAGGCAACATCATCATCAACAAAATACCTATCATCATTTATATAATACTAATAATACTAATAATAATAATAATAATAATAATAATAATAATAATAATAATAATAATAATGATAATAATAATAACAACAATACAACAACAACAACATCAACAACAACAATAATAATAATAATAATAATAATAATAATAATTATAATAATGATAATCATAATAAAAATAAAGCAGCATTTTCATCTATATTTAAGCAGCAGCAGCAGCAGCAGCAGCAGCAGTAGCAGCATCGTTGTTATTTTTAACTGTAGCAAAATTGTTGTCTAAAATTTCAGCAGCAGCAGTGTCACCTTAATTTTCAGCAAACCGCATCGTCTTAATTTCCATCATCATCATCATCAGCAGCAGTAGGACAACAACGCCTTCTTAATTTTAAGCAACAGCATCATGGCTTTTACTTTTGGCAGCACCATTATCTTTATTATCCTCAACATTGTCATCTTTCTTTACATTGATATCATCATCATCAGCAGCAGCAGCAGCAGCAGCAGCAATTTTAATTCCTCCTCCTGATAAAAAAACGACATCATCAACATCATCTTTATCAAATAATCATCATTAATGATCACAAAACCTATCATCTTTAGAAGTCACAGCAACATTATCAGCAGCAAAATCATCATCATTATCATCAACATCATCAATATAATCACCATCATCATCATCATATTTTGTTTTTTAAATACATTGCAGCGACCAGTTATGATCATTATAGCAACGCCGAGCATTTTGGTGGAGGAAGACCACAGACACATGTCTTGGTAGAACCAACGGCGCACCGCAAGTCAGCTGGAAGTCCTTCCCACATTAGGTCCTTCGCTCCGAGTGATCACTATACTCATCATCATCATCATCGGCAGCAGCATCAGCAGCAGCAACATTATCAGCAGCAATAAAATCATCATCATCCCAACAGAGCACACTTATCATCATTATCATAATGATCACCATCAACATCAAGATTATCGTCAGCAACAGCATTAATGGCAGCAGCAACAACAACAACAAATCAAAATCACTTTCATAACCATTATAACCATCATCACCACCATCACCAATCATTTATTTCATAATAAACATAACCAACATCATCAAAAACTTAAATGCATTTAAAAAAAGTTCATGTTTCTGTCATTTGCTTAAAAAAGAACAATTCATTTCATTACTATTTATAAGTACATGTATTTGGAGAATATACTACCCCAGGTAAGGAATGCATCTGTTATGCTCTGTTGCAACCCGTTTTGTAATAAAACCCGTTTTGTAATAAACTTATTTTTAGCCTGATATCCTCATTTTCTTGCCTCAAATAACTAAAAATCATAAATAAACCATGAAGACACAAACATCCCTGGCATTTATAGTTGTTTTCAACAGTATGCATATTTTTCCTTTTCACTATTATAAGAGGAAAACCAATTTGGTAGTAAAGTTAGTTTTCATCAAAAGTCTTGATGATTTCCTGACAAAAGTGTTGGACTTGGTGTGATAACATGTTTAAACAACATAAACAACATATTTCTTTCATTTAAATATTATTAAGAATATATTAGAGAGGTTTGAATTTTCAACCCGTTTTGTAATACATTTTACTCAGCAGTCAACCCGTTTTGTAATAAACTTATTTTTAGCCAGATAATGGCGGTATGAATCAAGATCCCTTCAACTTTATCGCAGTAAATACTAGATATATACGCACCGTAAAGGAACCTTACTTCGACCTGTGCAATCAGCAGACAAAATTTACCTGAAAAGCTTGGTATTTTGTAAGCTTACATGTATGTGTTTTCACAACTCGTATTTTTTTACCTTGTTGGTGTGTGTGTGTGGGGGGGGTGTATCCTCCCATCCTCACACCCCTGGATCTATCCCTGCTCTAGGTTTTGGATTGCTAAATGATCTTTTTGTTTGTGTAATGTTGTGACTTAGTGTGACTGAAGTACATACAATTGATAGGTTGAAGGATATTATCATAGAATTTTTTTCTAAACTTGAAGATGATTTAAATTTTATTATAAATGGCGATATGAATGCACAGACTTCAAATTTATTGTTTGTTTTTTTGGGTTTATCGTTCTACCAACAGTATTTCACTTATCTTGAGACGGTGTCCACTTGAAGCAGATATAGTGCTGTGTATAGCATGTTTACTGGGTTTATCGTCCAACCAACAGTATTTCAGTTATCTGGAGACGGTATCCACTTGAAGCCAATATAGTGCTGCCTTCACTGTGTATAGCATGCCGTAAACACCTGGCAAGATACCACACCCAGTCACATTACCCTGACTTCGGGCCAACCAGTCGTGGAACTACCCTTCTATTTGCTTGAGCGTTAGCAAGGGAGTTATACCAGTACCATTTTTTCACGACTTTGGTATGTCGCAGCCCGAGATCGAAACGGGGACCTCCCGTACCTGGAGCCGACGCTCTACCGATTGCGCTACCAGACTTACATTAACCAGACTATGTCGAGAATGATGTTCATAACTGTGTATTATCTAATGATTATTTATCTGACATCTGTTTTACTATACCTTAAAACAACTAACATTTCAATCGCCACGCATATACAGACAACAGCTCCTTTACATTAACTTTAACATTTAGTTAAGTAATTCTTGCAAGAGAATAGTTATTTTAGTTTTAAGATACAACTACATGCGTAGTATTGATTTAGTATATAAAGAGGTATCTATTAATTATTCTAACGCTATCAATATTTTACGTCTATAAACAAAGAAACATTCTGCCGTGATAAAATAAACGATATATCACGGCATAAATCCGAGCTATTTTACTATAATAGAATAGCTGTTCCTTTTACTTTCCATACCCATTTTCGTAGTGTTGACCAAGCTGACATATCGTCTGACATATCGTCATTAGTTGTTCTTTTCGTTCACACGGCCTTTGCCTGAAACTTTACCCTATCATGGAAAGTAACAGTTTTGTTTTACAAATAACATTAGTATTAAATTAAGATAAAAACAAATAAATAAAATACGCAGTTTCGTCAGTTATTGTAGAACGTGATAGAATGGAAATACATTTTAAGTTTGCGTGATCTTACGCCCAATATATTACAGTTTCTCATCCAGATACTTAAATCTTATCATTTAGGCATAGGCCTTCGTGATTAAATTAATACGCATCTGGACTCGAAACCGTGATATATTGGGCTTTGGATCACGGAAACTTAAAATCTTTTCCCTAAGTATGTATAAATTTTGCATACCAATTTAGAATTGAACAGATTTTTGTATAACTTTACAAGGCTATTTAAAATATATGTCTGTTTTGTTTAAGAGAAGTAGTTCGGTCATGTGATAATAGTCAGAAAATTACATGTTATAAACAGATATTGTCTAATAAGAAGTGAATTTCTATGCTTTTAATTTATTTATTGCCATTTATTGTACAGTCTCTAAGGCTAAAGACCACAGTATTAAAAACTCACCTTCCATGGCTCAGTTTATGTAACTGGGTTTCTTAGTCTTACTTATGCGGCTGAAAGTTGTCTATTTTCGTGTCTCGATGCCTATGTTCATGTCTCAGGATGCTGAAAATATATCAAATATACCACAAAGAACCAGGTTCAATATAAATATTTTTAATTTTATTATGTAAATTTAAAGTTGGTATCCAACAGTTTGGACCCGCCTCTTTCACTCAAATAGCCAAATAAATAATTGTTACATACACAGATCCCGCTAAATGCTGTTTATTGATGTCGTATTATGTAACAATACTAATCCTGTTTCGCTGGATTCGCCATTACCAGTTTTATATTATTTTACCTGAAGGGAGTCAATGTATCTCAAAAGCCAGGAGTATCAAACTTTATGTTTTATCCTAAGAGTGACAACAATAATTTTATCATTTACCCTACGGATAACAAAAGAGTAATGTTGTCAACTTGTCAAGAGTGAGTGAGAGCATGTTAAGTAAAAGTAAGAAAAGTGTGACCTGGTCAAGACAGGAGGTAAGATTTACCTTTATTTGCCAACGACCAAACAGCTAATGTGAAGTGTGTGTCTGTTTGTGTCTGTGTTTATCTGTATTAAAAGGGGCCTTCAAGCTAATCATATAATATTAATAAAATGACCATCAACCAGACGGATCATAAAGGGAGGTAATTAATTAAGAAATATATAGTAAACATATCTGCCACGCTATATCTATGTGGAGAGTGAAAAATAATACCCCAAATCATCATTTCCAACACACATTTCCCATCTGAACCAAGCTGGACAGCTTGCTTTTTATTTTAACTAAGAAACCACGTGACCTCTTCCCTTTGAGAAGGCGATGTACCCATTATCTGGGTAAGCTGATGTTGATGTCTGTTTTTAGAAGAAAACACAATTCTGCTTTTTTAAAGATTTGAAAATAATTATCGTTTGTCTTTTAATAAGTTTAAATTGAGGCAGTGTTCAAAATGAAAATTGCTTAGACGAAAGTATGAGTTTTGCAGAAATAATGCACAAATATCCAAAACAAGGGTTAGCTATTGTAATATTTAATACAAACTTCTGGAGACCACCTTTAAATGAATTGAGTGTGTGGAGATATACTAAATACCTGCAAGCAATTCATATTTTATTGGCGACGCTTGAGCGCGCCGCCTATAATCAAATGAAGAAAAAATTTGCACATGCGAGCGGGTGTCCTCGGACATTCTCGTTCTAGCTAGAGAATGATCTAGGGAAAATGGACAAGGCGTTCCGAATTCCGGAAGTTTCGCGATTTACACACTCCCAACGTACGAGTCCTATTTCGGTAAATGACGTTCTTTTTGTATATATAACTATATCGAGTATGCAGTATTATTATATTTAAAGTTGTTCTTTGTATTTATATGCTTATAAATCATATGAAAGCTATTGGTTATTCGTTTAAAATTTACTATTTTCTCTATTTCTTAAATTAGATCGATAGCGTCTGTAGTGGCACGTTATACTTGCCAATGAAGACATGTTAGTCCCTTTTTAGGATTGTACATATGCATATATATGTTATATACCAGAATTAAATTATTCCAGTGATTTAAATGTGTACATAATAATTTAAATCAGTCATCTCTAAATGTAAATATTTATTTTCATTGTTGCGTCGCACTTGATGCTTCGCATCAATGCTCTTCTTGTATTACATTTGTAAAACGTGCACCAGCCTAACTGCAGTACAACAACTTTATGTACATATTGTATGTCAGACCTGAATACTTATCTAATTGACAACGCGCTGAAGCGCGGAGTCTACTGTGATCACGTTTGGCAAGTACCACTGGAGAGACATGTGACCAGGAAGTTTACCGATAGGATCTAAGCGGTAATCAGAAATACGGTTCATCATCAACAATAATCTAACAAAAATGTCTTAAAAATTCAATGTCACATCAAAAACTGTCGTGATTGTCACAATAAAAAAAACTGTCGTCAAGTAATCATTGTCAAAATATGTTAAATTTCGATTATTTATATTATTATCATTATTTTATTGTATTGTTTTTGAATTCGATTTGTCAAGCAAGGAAGATTACTGTGATGGGAAACTTGTATTTTTCTTTATTTTTGCCATATTTCTTTTACTGGTACAAAACGTACTTTTGCGTCGTCTTTTATGCTTTGCATCAATGTTTTCTTGTATGTATTATGATATCCATTTGTCACCTTGTGCAGGAAGCATCACACGACCAGTTTACTTGCACTTTGTGTAGATTAGCAAAGCGTGGTCAGCACACTTGCTTCATATAAAACCTATGCACGCATTATTTGCAAGTATTTATAATTTACAATATATCTTTGAAGGATGGATTGACTAAAAACGATGTTTACAGTCCGTTAGATTAGCCATTAAACGGTTGCATTTATGCTTTTTATTTGTCAACATCCGCTTTAACGCGGGAGGTAACCCAAACGAGTTGTTGTAGATATTTATATCACCTTGTTTTATCTCCCATATTTTCGTCATTTAATAGTTATGCAAATTAAATATCAATTAATTGTTATTTCTTGCAACGTTTACGTACAGCCTTGCATTATACATTTTTCAGCTGTTTCGGTATTAAGATGGTTTGTTTTAAAAAGATCAAACAGCATGGCAACTGGTGGTGTGGCCATGACAGAGGATGAGATGGTAAAGGCATTAGCTTCCACAGGGAAGTATTTAGTTACCCCTGTTAAGTTGCCTGTTGACCATAGTACACCCACTAACATTAGTTCCCCGTTGAATTTTCCCCTTGGTCTAGGTCGTAGTATGCCCATAGCCCCTCCACCAACCTCTGCCCTATTCAACAAACTTATCCCAGGTCCCTCACCCAATCACAGTCCACTCAACTCCTAAAAATCCCTCCTTTTTCAGGTGGAGACTTACCACATAAGGGTGATGTCAGTTATGATAAGTGGCGTTTTGAGGTTCAGTGCCTTGAGGCTGATTATGCTCAGTCTGTTATGGTGCAGGCTATTAGACGCTCTTTGAGAGGTGAGGCTATGCAAACTCTCGTGGCATTAGGAAAGTCTGCTACAGTCGGTTCCATACTAAGAAAGATGGATGTTAAGTATGGGGAGACTAGTACAAAAGGGATGCTGATGCAACAATTTTTCAATGCGTACCAGAAGGAAAATGAGTCCATCACAGCTTTCAGCAGTCATCCTGCAATCAGGTTTTCTACAACCTAATTGAGAAACTTGGTGTAAAGGTAGATCTTGAGAATCTCTCCTCAGATCAAGTCACCAGTTTAAATGAGCTACTTCTAAAGTGGTATGATGTTTTCTCTACAGGGCCTACTGACTTGGGTAAAACAGATCTAATTAAGCATAAGATTGTGCTTAATGAACATAAGCCTTTTAAGCAGCCTTATAGGAAAATACCTCCCAGTCTGTATGAGGAAGTACGCCAGTATGTTAGAGAGATGCTGCAGGCTGGTGCAATTAGAGAATCAGATAGCCCCTACTCTTCAAATGTGGTTTTGGTATGCAAAAGTGATGGCAGCCTTCGCTTCTTGATTATCGAATGCTAAATGCGAAAACGCGTAAGGATACATACATGCTGCCAAGATTTGATGACACAGTTGAGGTGCTTAGTAGTGCTAAATATTTCTCGAAGCTTGATCATAGGTCTGGCTACTGGCAGGTAGAAATGGAAGAAGACAGTAAACCTTTAACTGCTTTTTTAGTTGAACCTCTTTGATTCTACGAACGCAACCAAATGAGTTTTTGCTTGTGCAATGCAGGTGCCAATTTTCAGAGACTAATGGAAAAAATATATGGGGGAAATGCATCTCAATGAATGTTTAGTTTTTATCGATGACATCCTGATATTCAGTCAAACTTTCTCTCAGCACTTGTCTAGGTTAGACTCAACATTCAAACGTCTTAAGGAACATGGTCTCAAACTTAAGGCAAGCAAGTGCAAGTTTCTTCTTAAATCAGTCAATTACTTAGGACATGTCATCTCAGAAAGAGGCGTTCATACTGATCCTGGGAAAATAAGTGTGGTCAACAATGGAACCCGCCTACAAACATCAGTGAGCTTAGAAGATTTTTTAGGATTTGCTGGTCATATAGACGTTTCGTCAAAAACTTTTCTCAGATAGCAAGTCCATTGTACTCTCTGTTACAGGGGCATGACGCAAATGCAAAAGCCAAGTGCAAAAACTCAAAGAAGGTCAAAACCTTAAAGCAGTCACCTTGGTTATCGGGTCCTTCTCAAGTAGAAGCTTTTAACTCTCTCAAGGAAAAGCTCACTACTGCCCCAATCTTGGCTTATGCTGGCTACAGCAAGGGTTTTGAGTTGCACATTGATGCCAGTTGTTCAGGTCTTGGAGCTGTGCTTTATCAAGAACAAGACAATTTACTGAGAGTGATAGCTTATGCTAGCCGCGGTCTGAAACCAGCCGAACGCCGGTATCCCGCTCATAAGCTATAGTTTTTGGCTCTCAAGTGGGCTGTTACAGATAAGTTCCCCGATTACCTCTTTGGTTTTACCTTTGAAGTGGTAACTGATAACAACCCACTCACCTATGTGCTCACCTCAGCAAAGCTAGATGCTGCAGGGCACAGATGAGTTGCTGCTTTAGCAAATTACAACTTTTCTATTAGATACAGGGCAGGCAATAAAAATGCTGATGCTTACAGCCTGTCTCGGTTAAATGAGATGCAGCCTGACTTTGTGCATGCTATATGCGGTTCAGCTTTAGCGTCAGTCCCTCTTGTTTCTTGTATCTCAGAGGAAGTAGCACCTCAACTAGCCATTGAGTGCAGTCCACCTCCTGAGATGTTAAACAAGATAAACTGGAGGGCAGAACAGCTGACAGACAATGCTATCGCTAGGATAGTACACCTCAAGTCTGATGGGTTTAGAGTGAGAAGTCATAAACCCCAGAGAGAACCAAAGCCGGTTCAAAGATATCTCCGTGAGTGGAAACATCTCAAAGTAGAGGATGGTATTCTTTACAGAAACTCCATTCTCGTAGTCATTTGGTCAAGCAGCTGGTCATCCCAGAGTCGTACAGAAATCTTGCCTTACAAGGGATCCATGTCAATATGGGACATCAAGGTATAGACAAGGCTCTGTGGTTGGCCAGGCAACGGTTTTATTGGCCAGGTTTAGAGCAGGATATTAGATCTAAACTTGCTAACTGTCCTAGATGTGTCTGTAGGAAAACACCTTTAAGGACAGCAGCAGAACTCAAACCCATCCAGAAAACTCGACCAATGGAGCTTGTTTGTATTGACTTTTTGTCATTGGAACCCTGCAAAGGTGGTATCGAGAATATCCTGGTGATAACTGATCATTTCACCAGATTCGCCCAAGCAGTCCCATGCAAAAATCAAACAGCTTCCATTACTGCAAAAGCCCTTTATGACAACTTCTTCCGCTACTACTCTTTTCCTGAAAGACTACATAGCGACCAAGGACGAAACTTTGAGTCAAAGGTCAAGGAGCTATGCAAAATAGCAGAGATTAAGAAGTCGAGGACGACCCCTTATCACCCCCAGGGCAATGGGTCATGTGAGCGCTTCAATGGGACGCTGTTGAAGATGCTCGGTACTCTTGAAGAAAATCAGAAATCAGACTGGAAGACATACATTGCACCTCTTGTGCAGGTCTACAACTGTACTAAGTCTGAATCAACAGGTTATTCACCTCATTTTCTGATGTTTGGGTGGCATCCTCGTCTTCCTGTCGATGCGTATCTAGGGACATCCCCTGTCTATGAGGCATCTGCAGAGCCTCATTCTTTTGTCCGCAAGCTAAGAGAAAGACTATCCTTTGCTTATAAGCAGGCTTCTTCTCAAGCTCAGAAAAGTTCTGCAAAGAGCAAGTCCCTATATGACAGAAAAGTAAGAGATTCAAAGCTAGGAGCTGGAGATCGAGTTCTTACTATAAATGTTGGCATTAAGGGCAAGGCTAAGCTGGCTGATAGATGGAGTAGTACTCCATACGTGGTAGTGTCTGTCCACGACCAAGATATGCCAGTTTATGATGTGAAAAGAGAAGATGGCAAGTCAGGGATTCGAACCCTGCATAGAAATATGCTCCTACCCATCTCTTTTTTTTTTCTCCCGCCTATGCATTCAGAGTCTAGTAAATCACCTCCGAAGCAGCCTCAAGACCACAAACACCAGTCTACCGCAGACAGTCACCTGAATCTTCTAGTTCAGAGAGTGAGTCTGAATGTAGGCGTGTGTATATTATACCGGCTAGACGAAATCAAAGGGTTCAGGCAAAGTCTGCGTCTTCTCAAGGCGACAGTACTGACTTAATACAGAAAGCTAGTAGTTCAACAGGTACATGCCTAGTATTTCTCAGACTCAGACTGAAATTCTTTCTATTGACATCTCTGTTCCCTCTACAGTACAAAATCAGAGCATTTCTGCTCAACCCGACCCTTCTACTGTGTCCACTTACAATAATCTGTCCCCAGGGTTACAACAAAGTCCTGTGGTTAAGCAATCTACCAGGATAAGAAAGCCACCTGATAGATATGGATAGTGGATGCATTCTCAAAGTGTTGAATACTTTGTATAATCATGTTAATTATTTTTAATATTTCAGGTTAAGTTAACCTATTGCATTATTTGGCAGCTTATTTTCTTGTAGTTGCAGTTATTTAAGTTATTGTGACATTTCTAATTGTTTTTTTTTTCATATTTCAGAATTTGTTTCACAAAGTTTTAACATTTTTAGCTAGAATGAGAATTTATATAAGTAATGTTTTGGTTCCAGCATCCATTGCATTCGGCATTGATTATAGTCTTCTGGAGTAGAACCAGTTTTGTTGTGACTAAAAACATATGGCTCTGTTGTCTCGTTTTATCACATATTTGTGATAAATATTATCAATATAGTATGTTTGTCATTTTTAATATCATTGTTTGTCAATTTTTCCTGAAGCAAGGACGTGTTTATTTAATGTCAGGAGACATTTCCTCTAAGTGGGGGAATGTGTCACCAGTGCTTCATGTTCTGTTTAAATGTACGTTGTGCTATAGTCATTTTTGTTATTTTCCGTTTTGTTAGTGTCGGGCAGCTTGTGACTTATAGTCTGTGTGTTTTATGTAAGGTCCGTGCATGTGGGCGTGGTTGTTTGTGTCTTATCTGCGTGATGCACGGGACTTGTCAAACCTGTTTTTGTCATGTCTGTCTAGATATATGTTCTCGTGAAAGATAGATTTTGTACGAGAGTTGAAAGTTTTCTTTCTTTACCACATCCTTACCATTTAACATTGCACCTGCCACTCACCAACTGACAACAACTCATTTACTTATACGTTAACTTTAACGCTTTGATAAATCTCGAAAGAGACTTAGTTAAATAATGTAGAACTTGCGATACAGCATGCTTATAGTTCAACTTACACTATAGCTGTATTTACATTATTGGTATATAACCAGTTCTGTTTGGTAAGTGACTGTAGTATTGATATTGCAATGGATGTATTTCTGTATTTTTCTTGTATTGTTTGAATTGGTTCATATCTCTTTTGCAACTGCGAATATTTGTATTGCTAAGTTCTAATTTGTTATAGTCCGCTAATTAATAATGTGGCAGTATTTATTTATTATGTTATTTATTATTCACAGGTTTTTCTTCGTAGAGCATAAACAAATAAAAGTCTCTAAACCTTGCACGGACTGGTTTTCAAATAAATTTTGACTCCCACCACGACCCGGAACAGACTAAAGAGATGGCACATGCCTAAATTAAGTTAATTATATTGTTCATTTGCATTAGGACTGACTTGTGATGCTAATTTGAGGATGTTAGAAGTATGAACTTTTCAATAATTTGTTTTTGTGGGTTTGCTTGTTTTTAAAATGTCAAAAGATTCAGTAAATAAGAACATCTCTTTCGTGTAAGGTGTTTTAAGTATTCTTCTTTGATTAATCTTTATACTTGGGTTTCTTTTTCTATTCAGAGCACAATCTTTGTCATTTTTAGTTAAAATGACATGAAATTTAATTTAATAGATTATTATTTAGATTATCACAATGACATAAATTGCAGTGCACAAAAATCATGACCCACCTTTCTGTTTCTTTTTTTCATTTTGATTGATCTTTATAACTGCTTTTTTGTCTGGATCTTCTAGTTCCCAGTGTAAAAAATTAAGGATCAAAAGCAACCCGTTAAAGTACTATTTTCCTCCTCCTGTTTGTTTTGTATGGTTCACAGTTTTTTATGATACATGCTATGTCTGGACCCTTTTATAATCTTAGCTCTTTATTCTGCTATGAACAAACCCGTGTATCTCCTAAACGATTGTTATTTCTTTTACTTATTTGTTAATTAATTCCACGACTAAACATGATGAAATGTAGAAATCTAAAAAAGTCATACAGTCCTTTTATCATTTTCTGTTGTATTTTCTACCATATAACTGGGGTTAAATGATAGTCTTCATTGGTTCATTTACAACTCTAAACCTCTACCGTCTACTGTTATTCTTGCCTAACAATTTTGTATTTTCTGATTGTTCAAAATTCCAAATACCACTTGTTAATAAAAATTAACTATAATTTCGAGACATTTTAACCAGCTTAGAAATGTTTTTTAAAACGAATATCACATATTTTCCTTCGATTTTCCTCTTACTCCTTATATGGTCTAAATCTAACATTCTGTTTATCAATTGTATTTGTTATATTCATGTCTACTGTGTCTACGCACGTATATTTGCTTGTTGTTCCTTATGATATTTATATACAACATAATTCTTTGTTTATACTGCCGTGTTGTTTGCATGTGTATTTGTAAGTAAGTAGTTGTGTAAACCATGACTCATACTCATAACTACTCACCGAGAGTTAGCAAAAAGATTTGTGATAAATGTTGTATTTATGTCAAGGTGCCGAGGCTGTGGCAATTTGATCATGCTTTACCATTTCATTTTCATACTTGCAATTTGGTCTCATGACATTCACATATTGTTAGTTCGCAGTCACATTCTTGAGTCCGTTAAGCCTAAATTAATTCAGATTTGTAAAAGACATGTTTAATTTTCTAATATGCACAGAAATATTGTGTTTTAGTTCATTTTGCAATTATTATTTTCTGTGCTAATTTAACATTTTGTTGATAATCGCCGGGGAAGTAAAGTTAAATTCAGGCCCTTCCTCCTTAACACTTCCATAAATTCTTCACAAGACGCCATTTCAAAACTGGTTAACTCATATCACTATTTATCGTGTGTTGATTATAACGTGCAAAGTATTCAGTACAAAATAGATATTCTATACTCTGAATTAAGTGACTTTGATGTCCTGTCCTTTTCTGAAATATGGTTGGGCCCCACAATTTGAACTACAGAATTAATATTGCCGGGATACTCATCTACTGAAAGACTAAATCGAGAGGGCAATAGTCATGGTGGAATAATAATTCATGTAAAAAATAGTATATACTTCAGAAGAAGGCGTAACCTAGAGATATATGAATTGGAATGCATTTGGATTGAAATTACTACAAATAATAAACAACATACCCTGATAGGTACAATTTAAAGGCCACCTAATGCATATGTTTCAAAGATTGAGCATTCACTTGAATTTGCCAAAAGCTCAGAGTCTCAAATATTGTTCTTATGGGAGATCTTAATCTTAATGTGTTGTCCTCATCTAAACCATCCTTATGAAAGGTTGACACCCTTATGAAGCAGTTTAATCTTCACCAGGTCATCATCAAAGCCACACACTTCACAGAACATTCAGAATCTTTAATTGATTAAGTCGTAGTATCAAACGTTGATAACGTTAAACACACATGTGTAATGCAACATTTTCTTTCTCAAGATATGCGATACCACTGCCCGATCTTTGTTCTACTTAGCTTTACTTAACCAAAACACAAACCTTTTTATAGAGAGCTATGGGAATATGATCAGGGGGATTATTAAGCTTTGCTCTGATTTATGTCTATCTAACTGGGATACATACAAAGATGGGGATATTGATGTCTATTCAACAAATGTCGCGAACCGAATATTAGACATTGCCAAAAATAGCATACCTTAAGAAAGGTTTAGAATTAACCCAAATGACTCTCCCTGGAAAGCTTCTGAAATTGAATGAAATGTCCGCAGACATAAACGTCTTTAAAGAAAAGACGAAACTACCCTATCTACATATTACTGGCAACGTTTTCGGACTGTAAGAAACGAAACTGTATCTCTTACTCGTAAATCAAAACCTGAATATTATACCAAATGGCCGAAAAGTTAAAAAGTTGTGAACCATCATCCAAAGATTTTTGGAAAGTTCATTTATACATGTTGCCTCTAAGCATTCAATTCCACCACTTCAAGACCCCAGTACCAATACTCCTACAACAAATGTATATGATAAAGCTAATTTACTTTGCGATTTTTTCCTTAGTCAGACATTTATTGATGACATTAATAAGTTTATACCATTCGACTTATCCCAAATTGGTAATATAATAGAAATACAGTATTGAATTCTCAGGAAGTAGAGGATGTCCTAAGGTCATTACCAGTAGGAAAAGCTGCAGGACATGATGAACAACAAAGTATTACTTGAAGCATCTAAAGAATTATCTTCTCCTTTATGTAACCTCTTTAACACATCACGACAGCTAAAGAAAATACCCAGTAAATGAAAAGACGCTAATGTTACGGCAGTCTTAAAGAAAAGAGCTTTTTCTAAATATATACATATTTCATTAAATAACGCATTTGCAAAGGTATTTAAACATCTTATTTGTAAATACACATTTAACAATCTTCGTGAGTTAATAACACCACATCAATCTGTATATTTACCAGGTGATTCACCTGTAAACCAGTTTACTTGTATTTATAATAACTGTTGTAAAGCCCTTGATGATGGTCTAGAAATTGAACAGTATTTTTGATGTCAGTAATTCCTTTGACAAAGTATGGCATAAAAGTCTACTAGCCAAATTGAGTTCTGCGGGAATAAAAGGCCATTTTTATCCTGTTATGCTGATTACCTGACTTTTTGACGTCAAAGGGTTGTTCCTCCTAGCACTATTTAGGATTGGGTCAAAATTAAAGCAGGCGTTCCCCCAGGGGACCATATAAGGACCATTGCTTTTTCTTATTTTTATTAATGATGTTGTCGATGGTATTGAATCCTATATAAACCTCTTTGCGGACGACACTAGTCTATATTTTATTTCTAAGAGTGCTGAAACTACTGCACAAATGATACAAAGTGGCATTAATAAAATAGGTGTGTATGCTAAGACATAACTGGTTAACTTCAATCCATCTAAATCACTATCACTTATAAAATCCCATTAAGAACACCAAACCACCCTCCTCTGTCAATGAATGGTCAAAATATCCCTGAGGTTACTGAGCATAAGCATCCTGGTGTTATCATGTTGAATGATTGTTCCTGGAACTCTCACATTAATTATATAAAATCAAACGCATGGAAGCGTGCAAACATTCTACTTAAATAGAAATTTTCACCGGACCTCAGGGTTCTAGAAACCTTTTATCTGTTTATCGACCTATTCCTCGAATGTGGTGATGTTGTCTGGAGCAATTGTGTGAGTAATGAAGCCGAACATCTTATTCAAAACGAATGTTCTCGTATTGTTTCTGGTGCATGTTAGTATTAACGCATTACATAGTGAAATCGGTTGGGAAAGTCTTTTTGATATAAGAAGGAAACACTGTTTAGTTCTCTTTCATAAGTTACTGAATGGTCTAACTCCTAGTTATTTGTCTTTAATAATTCCCAATAGTTAATCAAATGCCTGATATCAGTTACGAAACATCCATCCATCCATCTACCCATCCATTTACCAATATATTTTTTGAATATGTAATCAAGGAGATGAACAATTTAAGCCGTGCTTACGCTCAAATCCCTTTTCTATGTGTATGTATGTCTTGTGTTTGTGTAAAATTATTGCAAAAAAAGAAAGTGATAATCAATATGTTTAAGCTTTCATCATCAATGATCACTATACTTACCATTATCATCAGCAGCAATATTATCAGCAGCAACAAAATCATCATCATCATCATCATGTTCAACATCTTTTACATAATCTTCATCCCAGCAGAGCACACACATCATCACCATAATGATCACCATCAACATCAAGATTACCATCCTTAGAAGCATCAAGTGGCAGCAGCAACAACAACAGAACAAACTCACTTTCATAACCATTATCATCACCATGACCGATGCTTAATTTCATAATCAACATAATCAACATCATCATGAAGTTAAATGCATTTTAAAAAGGTCATGTTTCCATCATTTACTTACATCTTACGGTATACGCCATTTTTAACTCCTATACGAGAATATCAAGTCTTGTAGGAAACTCACATTAAAACAACTTTAAAGATTCTGTCTAGTGTATAAATGAAAATTTAAGAGTTGCCGGTCTTGTTTTATAATAATGGGATCTGGGATGTCAGGGGCAGATGTTAAATGGGCCGCAACCACTCCTACAATTACCGGATCATTTAAAATACACGTTCATTTAATATAATTAGCCGAAATGCCATTCTTTTAAATAGTATTCAATGCTTTGAATGGGTTGGAAACCAAAATATCATATTCTTAAGTCATCATAATAATCCTTCTGCATATATACCATTTGAAACACACAAAAAAAACCACCCCACTTTAAGGCAATTTAAAAAAGTCTGTGTTCGGGTGTTTCCACCATCTTGCCATAGAAACGGCAAGCATTGTGTCTATAAAAAAATTGGACAACGGATGACAAAACATTTACCCTAACTGTAGTATCCCAATCCCACACTTCTAATAATGGGTTATCATGATGTAAACATTTATCTTTTTCAATAACTAACCATTCATAAAAGAATCAAAACCTGATCAACTATTCACACAAGTATATTTTGTCAATCTGAAAGTTAACAAAGTTAACGTGCCTGTGTAGACTGCTTTAGGCTGTAATCCAAAAGTATACACTGCACATATGCTTAAAGCTGTTTCCAACAAAATAAAAAATGTTATGCATTTTTTTTAAATCATAAACATGTATTATGTTTGAACGGGAAAAAACATTTTTATCCTTAGACAATATATTTTTCTTTTCATTTATGAGGTTTTAGCAGGAAATAGTGGTCTCATGACAATCTGAAATGCTTATATAATTTTATGTCATCAAACAATAGGAATGCAATAGAAATACCATTAGTTCTTAAAGGAAATGTTCCAACCATTTATTAAAATTAATAAGCTATGCTTCATTGCCATAATGAATCTTTGAAGTCATATTCTAGGAACATTTAGGTTGAAAATACCAAACAACCAACACATATATTGAAATACTGTGACTATAATAATACTTGAGGCTGACATCGAACCAAACATCTCGGTCTTCCCAAAGACATTCCGCTGCAGACATTTCTGTTTCAAAGATTAATATAATTTATTTCGTTTGAGGAACGAATTAGAAAGAAATTATTTTCTCTTGAGGTTACGCAGTCACTGTTAAGATGGTCACTAAAGCGTGACATCAGTGCACGATATTTCCGTGCGATTAATATTGATTTGTGTAAGTCATTCAGCTGTGGGTTACCGACAGGTTTACATAGATAATTTTGCTGCGCTAAACACGACGCTGAGTGGTTAAATTGTAAATGTGGCATGGCCGAAATGAATGAAGATAATCTTCTGCTGAACAAAGATCTGAGTCTTTATTAAGAGAAGTTTTTCTTAACTAAGACAGCAGCGACAGGACGTAAGAGCTCTGCGTGCAGAATTTCAAGGAAATTCACAAAGTGTTGTCAACGAAGTGAAGATGTTGAAAACTGAAAGGGACATTGCGTGGCGTTTTCAAGGTAACAAAGTACAATATGAATTCAACAGTGAAATGTGTAGTACGGTAGCATGCACCATGTACAGTCATTAGATTATCAGTCCCTAGAAGGTTTCGTCTGATATTAATAAAGACTTACTACTTTCTGGTTTTATACCTTACGCACAAAAGTCAATTTGGATCTCTGTTCAGATTTTGGAATATTTGGGCATTGTATTAAATTCAGTTTTGGGTATTATTTATATTCCGGATTGTAGATTGATGATAGCAAATGATACTACTCTTGAGCTTTTTAAAAGCGCACAAAGTTCATAGACGGGTTATTGTACGAAAAGTTGCTAGTATTGTCGGGTAACTTATTTCAAAGTCAGTGGTGTTAGGTCAAGTGACAGAGATTATGACAAGATATTTAAGTGCGTATGTACTTACCGCCGTTCACTGGGATTCATATATTGTTCTTTCTCCAGAGTCCGTAGGACAATTATTATTTTGGGAGTCCAATGTCAGTTTGATAAACGGAAGAAACATATTTCAACGTCAAAAGAGTTCGATAATAGTATACTCTGATGCGGGTAGCACGGGTTATGCAGGGTACGAAGTGTCGGCTATAAATGATGTTTAAAGGTAATTGGGATCGTAAAGAATCACTCATGTTTTCCACTTGGAGAGAACTCAAAGCTATGTATAGAGTTTTACAGTCATTAGCGCATATTTTGGCTCATGAAAGAGTTAAATAGTTTTCTTATATTTTAGCCGTTGCTACGATAGTAAAACAGGGCTCTATGAAAAAACGTTTACAAGACATATCTCATACATATCTCATCAGTTTTGTTTGACAAATAAATTCTTCTTGAGATAGAATGGATTCCTCGATCAGAAAATGAAAAAGTTGATTATTTATCAAAAATTGTTGACTTTGATTATTGGGGACATCTCTTTTATTTACTGCAAAAACGTTTTGGTCAGTTTGAGATTGACTGGTTTGCTTCAGAAAATAAACCGAAAGTAGTTCGTTTCTATTTCGGACTTTGGAATCTATCTTCTACAGGCGTAGATGCATTCACAGAGATTTGGAGCAATGAGTTTGGATATTTTGTTCCACCTATTCCCATTTTTAACAGAGTATTTTCAAAGATGGAATCCGATAAAGCGAAAGGCGTTATCGTTGTGCCTTGCTGGGAATCCGCTGTATTCTGGCCTTTTCTCTGTCAAAATGGACATTTTGTGTCTAGTATTTAAGGATTGGACAGATTTGCCGACGAGAAAAGAGTTTTAAACTCGGTGTTAGTCCGGGAAAGGAATTTTTGGAAATATAGATTTAAAATTTCGATGGCTTGTTTTTAAGAATTGATTTTTTAAAGGGAGATTAATGTGATTACTTACTTGTGTTTTGTAGAGTTATTTCCCTTCAATGGAAAGTGTGAAAATGCAGGATTGCCAGAAACGAGACAGAATTGTCAGATATGAGGCAGTACTGGCAGAGATAAGGCAGAACTGTCTGATATGAGGCAGTATTGCCAGAGATAAGACAGAATTGCCTGATATGAGGCAGTATTGCCAGAGATAAGACAGAATTGTCCGATATGTGGCAGTATTGCCAGAGATGAGACATAACTGTCTGATATGAGGCAGTATCGCCAGAGATAAGACAGAATTGCCTGATATGAGGCAGTATTGCCAGAGATAAGACAGAATTGTCCGATATGTGGCAGTATTGCCAGAGATGAGACATAATTGTCCGATATGTGGCAGTATTGCCAGAGATAAGACAGAATTGTCTGATATAAGGCAGTTTAGCCAGAGATAAGACAGAATTGTCCAATATGTGGCAGTATTGCCAGAGATAAGACAGAATTGTCTGATATGAGGCAGTATTGCCAGAGATAAGACAGAATTGTCTGATATAAGGCAGTTTAGCCAGAGATAAGACAGAATTGTCCGATATGTGGCAGTATTGCCAGAGATGAGACATAATTGTCTGATATGAGGCAGTATCGCCAGAGATAAGACAGAATTGTCTGATATAAGGCAGTATTGCCAGAACTATGACAGAGATGTCTGATATGTACATTCGTTATGTTCAGGTGGTGCAACTACTGCGGCCATTAAAGGGATTAAAGAGACCCTGCCGTTGGCTTAGTGACAGTGCCAAAGATGGATACGTTAAAGAGCATTGAAAAGAACGTTTATCTGTGATTTTATCGTTGGGACTATGAAGTTGTAAAACCATAGTTAAGTAGAGTAATCTTGAGCTGATGCAAAATGAACAATGTACATGTAATTGTATATTAATATTATTGGTATTGATTATTAGAATAATTATCGTTAACATTCTACCATTTTGTGTAAAAATTTTAGAGAAATTTTAGATAAATTGTCCCGTTCTTTAAATTTCATCGGTTACCCAAGTGCTTCGTTTACAAATTACAATTTAATATTGAAACTTAAATTGTGTTGTGTTTTTCTTTAATACAATTTGACGGAGATAACTGTGGAAAATATAATTTATTTCCTTTGAGGAACGAATTAGAAAGAAATTATTTTCCCTAAATGTTACGCAGTCACTGTTATGATGGTCAGTAAAGCGTGACATCAGTGCACGATATTTTCGTGCGATTAATATTGATTTGTGTAAGTAATTCAGCTTTGGGTAACTGGTGGTTTTGTTTAATAGCCTACAATTTGACGGAGATAATTGAAGGAATTTCATTTTCCTGTAAAAATGTTTACCCTAGTAACTACACAGTTAGCTCCCCGTTAGTGCTCGTTAGAAACACTACATCGTAGAAAACAACTGGATAAAGTTTATTGTGCGAGGTGGGTCGGAAATAGTACGGATTCTGATTAAATAGCGTAAAAGGATGTATTTTATTAGATATAGATATATTGACAACATTTAAGTACACAAATTTACGTTCAGTGCAATAGTTTTTGTTTATGATTTGCTGCTTAAAAAGTGTTTTAGATTGAGTTATTTTTATTGTTAAACTTGTTTTATTTATTTTTATAAATGTTTACCAAGTTTTATATCAATTATATATTCATATTTTATCGAATGCATGCATGAAAATAAGTTTAAGTAATTATTCGTAACTATTCAGCGGTATCCGGATGTTGTAGATATGACCGAGGTGTTCCGAGTGTTAAAGCACCATC
This sequence comes from Sinonovacula constricta, assembly GCA_007844125.1. Lineage (NCBI taxonomy): Eukaryota > Metazoa > Mollusca > Bivalvia > Cardiida > Solecurtidae > Sinonovacula > Sinonovacula constricta. The sequence goes on along the minus strand of CM017567.1, from coordinate 45,966,307 downwards.
GCGTTTTTAAGATACATCTCCACCGTCGAACAGATATTTTAATTCAGGCAATATTAATGCGTATTTGTTAAAAAATAAATAAGACTAGAATCCGGTTGTAACTTTGAAATATTGCACTATGCCAGCAAAACTAGTTTTTTTTAAATTTTCTTTCCCAATATACAAACAACGATCGATGGAAAAACGAGGGTGACACAGCCTCGCCACCACCTACATAACAGTTTTAATGAAAATCATATGAGTTCTACAATAGTAGTCTTATAGCGCGGAAGTAATATAGTTAATAGATACCCTTTGATATCTTAACAGGATTTCGGTCTTGAGCTCCAACAATTTTTTATAAAAAATATATATTATTGAATTGGGCAAAAGTTTTACAGAGTCATTATAATCGAGTAATAGAATCTGTTTATTTAACATACAATACATTCTATATTATTGCAGTTTTAATAAAATTAGGTCTAAAACAATTGCTTATAAGTGCTACCGGATGGGACCAAAACACTATTCCTTCAAGAATAACTCTGAGTTACTAATTTCATCAATATTACACCCAAATGAACTGAATCTAATTTCTGATAGCATCACTCTACATCAATTGTCACATAGTGTAAATAGTGAAATGCATCGCTTTAATTGTCCGTTATTTCTATAAATAAGCACGATGAGGATTGAATGAAAAATTAGAGTTAGAGCTGATTACCCGGATGTATAATGTAAAGTGATCGTACGTGGTCACGTGATTTTTTAGCTTTAAACTAGCTAACTGTGCAGCGTGGCACGGATAGAAAATACATTTTATAACGACAAATGGCGTGTTATGCTTTTCCCCTATATGCAGGCACCTATTAACATCATTTCGCCGGAGCGTCTTATGTAACATTTTTTTTGAATGCATGAGAGGACAAAAATGTTCAAAACTGTCGGATACCACCTTAATTATGAGAATAATGTATTCATCTCTGTCTATGTCTATGTCGCTGCCCGGGATCTAACCCGGGGTGTCCCGTACTTGGAGCCGAAGCTCTACCGATTGCGCCGATAATAGCATCTCTTTTATTAGTAAATTATATAACTTAATTTTAACTTAAATAAGTACAATAATTGTTTTCCTGGGTACCGAATTAAACCAAAAAATACGCTGAATTTAAAACTTCTCCCTGTTATTTTTCGTCAACACTACACTACTGTGATTTAAATAAATATCCCGAGTGCGCCATTTCAGAGATGCTGGATGATACGAATAACCTGTGTCATACATAACCTGTTACAGAGCCACAGAAGGCAGTGAAGCCGCAGGCGGGATATCGCAAATGTATCGGCCTAGTAGATGGTCAGTTGGAAAACTCCCGGGAGAGATTCACGGAATGGATTCTGTCCATCTAGCCAAAATGACTGGAAATGATGTTGTGCGGGGGCCTTCTGTCCTACCCCTACCCCTCTCTTACAACCTTACAATCAAAACACATCAACACATAAGGTTCGATACTTCTGATGCTCTCGCCTCCTTATGCTCATTTACTAATACGGTCGTCTAGGAACATGCAATATTAGACTCATTAACTTTTCTTCTGATGTAAACTCATCTACGTGGTTTTATTTATTATAAATAACCATATAAACATTTCATTTTCACTCACAATATATGTTTGAAATCTTTGCCCGATGCTTTCGTCCAACTACGCTGGACATCTCAGCAGACTGACTGTTTCGTCAATAGAAGGCAAGGACGATGTAATTACAGATGTACCGATGTTTGGAATGGTGCCGTCCCTGTTCAATGCCGGTTTGCGCCCCGTGATGTAGATGTACTCTTCACACTCCACTTTACATCATTTTTAACAATAAGGGGAAAGTTCATACCATATCATATCATATCATATCGTTATATTAAAGGATTTAATCACTCTATGCCTAGAAAGGGAAATTACATCTTTCTTGGTGCCGTAGTACAGTAATTTGACTTTTTATAACAAGAAAGCATTTATGCAGAGCATCAAAGGTCACCGTTGAGCTAATGCCCCAAAGTGGTACATTTTGCCTCATAAAAACATCGAAACAACAGCAAAACCTTGTGGTTGTTAAAAAGTTTAAAACATGACTGTATATCATTTTACCGTCACAATCCAGTTAATAATGTTTGCACAACTAAATACGTGATTGTAATAACTCCATTTATCAATGCATCAACATCTGTCTGTGCGATGTTTTGAGGTTACAGCTTCAATTTGGGAGAAGTAGAGTATTAGCGCGAGATAAATATTTGTTATCTTAACTCATTGGCTAAAGTATGTCTAAATATAGTAAGTTTGCTATTAACTCTTTCCTAAAACTTGTATCAGTCCACCCTGATTCTAACTGCAATTGATACACGAATAAAATTAAAAGTGAAAAAATAACAATTAACAGGCAACGTAAATACAACAAGAAAAACAAAATCTAAAAATGATGCTACATGTTATGTTTTATTTTAAAAGTATAAATGATAAATATTGATGTAACACATCAAATATAATAAAAAGAAGATATACAGCTATGGCAAAAAAGTAAACAGGAACGAATTGTTTATTTGCTAAATACAGGAGATGCTTTCTAGCTTCTAAAAGAAAACAAAGTAAAAAGGGGCGGGTAATCCTGATTATGAAAGAGGTCTACAAAGCAACAAATTGTAACGATACAACCAAATATAAAAATACGTCAAAAGGTTGTTATTAAAAAAAATAACAAAAACGACCAAAGACAGATTTAGCAGAAATTATCTTTGAACTTAAGGAAAGACGTCCGGTTAGAACATAACAGAGTTTTAATGTGGTTTGTACATAGCACATTGTTGTAACAAATACAATTAAAACAAATCATACATATAGACATGACACATAAACAATTTCAAATGACTGATGAGTTTATACAATTTGGACTGAAATAAAATCTAATATACATGTTATTATGCTATCTAACACACTTTAATAATTACCGTAATGTCTCTGAATAAAAATGCCGTATTTCATTTGTTTAAAGAACATGGCGCCATCCACAGTGCTTTTTAGGAACGAATACATTTACATGTAGAAGCCGTGTTCATACAATTGTGCACATACAACAAGACATCTTGATAGAAAATATGCAGCAGTTATTGTCGAACATTATCAGGCAAGATCCAAATGAGTATAGCTGATTTAGCTATACACTATTTGTATTAACATGATCAATGTGCGTTTCCAGTCACATTGAATTTGTTGCAAATCACACCATCTTGTTTGATGTTCAATGCCAATTGTCTGTAGTCCCCACATGGTTAAGCGCTAGCTAGTTTGATGTGAATGGTCCCCGATGTTTGCACTTGAAATGTCCTCTCTTGAAAGTCCTAAAAGTCGTTAAATAAAGCTTGTGTCTGAGAAATGCTCACGCACTTGTTAGTTTTATCCTCATCAACAGGAATAATAATTGCCTTCAACATGTCAAAGACAATCACTGGAGAGTCGAGTACTGCGACTCGTTTGTCCCTCTCTGCAACATCTCGTACGACTTGTCCTCGACATTATCAGCTCGATCTGTAAACAGGGAAGTAATTTAAAGTACATTATATAAGGTTAACAGGAAGGTTTGTTCAGTTTAAACCTAGGGTTAGGCAACATGTTTAACAACTTTCCTGATCCACTTAATTACTTAGTAAGTTACCGGAAGATAAATGTCATAAGCACACAATTATGAAAATTAATGGCAATGAATTGAACATCTTCGAGGTGAAAATAAAAATATGACAAGGTTATATAAAAGTATATGAACATATGTTAACATTTAAACGAACAATTTTTGCAAGATCAACCTAACGAATGTACATAAAACAATAATAAACATAATCGGTCAATTCCCATTTAATCAAAAACGTATCGACTTTATTTCTGGGTTACAAGGGAACATTGAAAAGTTTCAATCTATTGTTTTCTTCTGTAACCAATACGGAAAGATAACCGTATTTGTCACATACATGTATAAGAATATTTAGTAGGGCGTGCAGTTCCGACGAATATGTAACACTTTTAAATTGTCCAATAACATAAATTATATTTTGTCTAAAACTGTCGGTAATTTTACGTATTTGTGAACGTGTGATTTGTTCACTTGGAAAGATTTTTTCTCTATCTTTTCTCCTCTTCCAGGTTTATAATTGAAAATCTTCCAAATCCACTAAGCACAGTAATATATGCACTATACTAATGTATGTAGCTCAGAATTATCTACATTTGTACACCACGCGAAATGTCGTCTGTACGTCCATCCGTCTGTTTATCTGTCTGTCCCCTGGCAGTTTTGTTTCGAGTAACTTTTTAATTACTGATTGGAATTTCGTCATATTTGCATGACATATTGTTTTTGTGCATAGAGCGGAGATATCTCAAATAACTGTATTCGTTTCAGAAAAAAAATCTTTTGTTATTGTTTATAACCAATTCTTGTGCGAAAAGCTTTCTTGTCATGTATGATGTCCAGTCAATATGAGATGTAAAATATCAGGTTCTGTACGCCGCAAAGTGGTATACTGTCTTGTTTATTTTAAACTGTCCGTTATAGTGGCCAGCAGGTTCATAGCATGTTTTTTATTGTTTTAAAACTGTTTGTCGTGTACATCGAGAAAATATTTCTTGAAATATTTAAAGTTTATAGATTTGGTTTCGATTAAATTAAAATTTGTGCAAATAGAACATAAATAAAACATTTAAAATAAATATATTACCAATATACTGACAAAGTACTTTCCAGTTCAAAAGCGAACTTACCAGCGAAATCCGAGACAACTCTTTTGTATCATCATTTAGAGTATATAATTCAATGTTGACCCTTTTCTTTTAATAAACGTTCCTCATTTTTCAAACAATACGAAGATAATATTAATATTTAATCAAATTCTGTCTGAATGACCTAAATGTCTTGGGAATATGCTTCGACGCGGAACTAAAATACACAATGCATCTGCATAACTATTTTGATCTGATTGTGTGTATGGTTGCATGCTGAAGCTGAGGTTACCGCATCCTGATAAACTACCCGTATCGGCCCTCCCCGCCAACTAACATGGACCCCTTAACCTGTGCTTTACACTTTGGACTATAACACAAAAGGATTTCGAAATCATCAAGTGCCGACTTGGGTTGGGTAAAGCATTATCAACCCTTTCAAACTCTTAATTATATGTAGTTTCTCGGGCTTACTATAAAATGAAATTAGGAAAAGCTAAAATTTGTGTGTAGTAATATTTAGTTTTCATTTCATAATTTACTTTTACACTATCTAGGGAAAAGTCTCACCTTATGGGTTGTTACTATTTTATGAATGTGCTTATAGGATATAAAATGTTTTCCAAATTTATATATATTTATTCATTGCCAAATGCATGAACATGTCGTCCCACTCAAAGATTGTTGGATACATTAGTAAAATGGGCCTCTTTACCTTATAAATTAGTTATTGTTCTATAAAAACGCCATGAGGTGAAATGACAACAATTTCTCTGAACCCGAACTTACCTGTCAAATCCTCCTCTCGCTGAACGCGTGGTTTGATAATGCATAAACAGAGTCTAGAGCAAGATTGTTATTTGCTACCATTGGTTCCAGCTCGTCGACAATAACCACAAACAACAAAAAACAACAAGAAAAGAAAAGAAAAGTTAAATACAAACTTGTATTCTGGTAGGGTATGTTACTCCTCAGTGTTTCCAACTTGGCCTCTAACTCTGACCTACGAGACGTCAGTTTGTTTAACTGTGAATCGATGCTGGTCATTTCTTTCTCCGCCTTCTCAATTTCCGATATGTTTGAAGTAATGCTAAACAACGATCGGTTCCCTGTCAAATTAAGATTTCATTTTTATTAAATTATTACATTTTACTTTCTACAGGCAGCAAATGCATTTTATATACAATTGTTTTTATAATATCAAAAAATATTTCAGTTAAACGCAACAAACAGAATATAAAAAAGGACTAACACATTATATTGCAAACGTTTATTTACACACATTTTCTCAATTGAACTATTAACGTATGAGTGACTGGAGGTCATTAGAAAACCACATGCTGGACAAGGAAAAGGAGTAAATACAAATACTTGTACTTTAAAACGTTGCCGGTTTAGGTAAATAATCGCAGTGGCTTTGATTTGCTAATACTTACCGCTGCTGATCCCACGGTTTCTGGAAAGAAGAATACGATTGGAAAAATAGTAAAGGGAACTTGATTGCATTAGCGTTACCTGGCAGAATATACAACTTAAATTCTACTGTTCTGTGTACACGTTTTAAAATTAGTCATTAATATAATCATACGTATGAAAACAATATCATTTTCTTTCAATCAGGAATTATCTTGTTCGTGAATCAGTCATTAATAATATTTAACAATTAAAAGAATTGGACAACATACTAACAAAAAAGAGTATGGTGGTAAATGAAAAAATGCATTTGCTTTAAAAAACATTATGCAAAAACTCAGTGCTTGCAATGTTGTTTTACAAACAAATGAACAGAAGCAACACGAAGTTCAGTTATATTACCTTTTTCTGTAGTACCAGAGACCAACGCCAACAAGAGCAGCAATGATCGTCACAGCCGCCAGTGTAATGCCTACAGCTGCCCCAACAAAGTTCTGCGGGGTTACTGGCACAACAAGAGGTGGACCAAGACCGTTTGTACTACTGGTTGTGATAATACTGACCTCACAGCTGAGTCCCATAAATCCAGGAACACAACTAAAACAGTTACCATTTGTATTATTGCATGTTCCATACTCACAATACTCTGGACATGTTACTTCACAATTCTCACCATAGAAACCCCGAATGCAAGTCGTGCATTGACCTTTTGTGTAAGTACATTCTTGGCAGTGTGTAGGACAAAACAGTGTACAGTTGTTTCCGTAGAAGCCGCGTTTACAGGAGTCACATAGGCCTGTGTTTTTGTCACAAGTCGATTGACAGTTAGTTGGGCAATACATTTCACATGTGTCCCCATAATATCCAGCCCTACATCGTGAGCAGTTTCCCGATATTCTTTCACATTGTGCTGGTTCACAAGTGGCTTTTACATTGCAAGTCACATTCGATTCCATAATTTCCATCAATACATTGATCACACCTGTCGCTTTCGTTTCTGTTATATTTTGAAGTAAAATTCATTCTACAGCCATAATAACAAAGGCTTGTTTCACCTAGACAACCCCGTAGATTGTCTTTATTATAGCACCCATTAGAACAGGTGCAGGCGTCAGATGAGTTGCAGGCAAAACAGATTGGATTACATTTTTGACATTGTTCGTGGACTTTGTCAAGGTAAAATCCGACTCTGCAAGATGTACAGGAACTAGAAGAACTACAAGTTACACATGTCTCATTACATTTCACACACTGATAAAATTCTGACAAATAATAACCATCCCGACAAGATGTACAGTTATCAGCGCTTGACACACATGTCATACAGTTACTGGTACAAGTTAACTGACATTGGTACATGGTCGCTGTAGAAAAATAGCCATCCATACAGAGTGTACAGTTGGCAATACCACCACCCTGTCGAGCATCAACACACCTGATACAGTTGCTTGGGCAAATGTTGTAACATTTTCCACCGTGATATCCATCCTTACAGTTGCCACCACACATTCCACTGCCATCAGATGGGCACGGTACAGAGCAGCAGGGACATAACACTCTGTCGAAGCACTGTTTGGCCTGAGTACTGATGTTTTGGCATTCAGCAGGACATGCTGTTTACAACATAAACATATTTTATTTTATATTTCTTACTCTATAAAGGAAAATACAATTTTTAAACGTATGTATAAATATAATGGTTATAGGAGTAGTGTTATATTATAATAAATAGTGGAAGCGCCAAAGACAACAAAGACGGTTATATCTAGACCATAATGTCCCCAATACAGTTATGATTATAATGCATGTTGTATTAATTGTTATAGTTTTGTCTGTTCTATTGTTAATATCCCTAGAATTGATTTTGATACGTCTCAATAAAACTAAATAAAAGACAATGGCGAAAACGAATTCGAAGTCGAAAAGAATCGTAACTAATAAAATACTCAAAGCCTATATTAAACTTTCCTCGTGGTCACAAAAATTATATTTCTAACAAGAATATTATCATCTGATTTAAGAGATAAAACTATTTTTGTATATAGTAGGACGTCATATGGCGCCAAATACAACAAATGTTTAAGTAAATAATAAATATAAATAAGTATAATTATGTCAACATTGAAATCAAAGTATAAAAATATAAAAATGTAATGGTTTTAAAATACTAATAATGATAATTGTCCCCGAGACTTTATCGCATAGTCAAAATCAAATCATGAACTATCGTGCTGTACAGGCAGGGGTAAAGTCAAAAATGCCGGTAAAAGGCTTTTGTATGCAGAAAGCGGTAGCGGCTGTAGGCATATTTAAACAACTTGATGTCTCTTGTTGTTTTGTCCTGTCGGTTATCGTGAGCAGCATATGCAAAGCACGGTTGGTGTTGTTAAAAAAAACGTGTTCTTTGTTTAATATAGAAATTATAATGTTATATATGTAATGTTTATTAACTTGATTTAGATAAAATAAAATGTTGTAACCGCTTGTTGGCTGTATTTTTATCACCTAAACGGATTTGAAATTTGTTGGTCCTTGCCTGCTCTTGTTGGCCCTTGTATACCCTTGGTCCTGCATTTAAGCACCTCATTCAGTCCTTTAGCCGACTGACCGTTCCAAGGCTATACTGTTTGGTTTTCTCTATTTTATACAATGTCTTGTCACAATATTGTTGTAACTTTAACAACTGATTGGCATGCGGATACCTTTGTCCTGTATTTTTTTCAAATTTTCATATATGGAATAAGAATATATATGACCAAGAACTATGAGCATTGCAATATATACAAAAAATTGAAAAGGCACAGGACAAGGGTAGTTACATACAAGCCAAATGTTAAAGTAAGAACTTATCTGTGATGAGTCATTTAACAAAAAGAGCAAACCCGCACAGTTACCGCCTTGGAACGGTCAGTCGGCAAAATGGACCGACTGGGGTGCTTAAACCGGTTTTACATAGCTCTAACATCGCACTTCCTGATGGGTTTCTCAAATGCAAGCAATAGAAAGAAAACCGATCCATTTGGATAAATGTCCAAGAGTTGTCGTAATACATATAGGACCTTGTAATATATTCTTGTTCATGTTTAACACAATGTTACCGGTGCAGTATGGCGGTTGTAAGAACTCTCTCCGTATGTTGTCAAATAATAAATCCTATCAGGATTGTTACGTGCATTTTCATTTGACTGTACACAGGATGTTACAATCATTTACTCGTCTTCTCTTGTTATTTGTCTGGGATTCAATTATTTAACGCCTTTTACAATCAAGGCTTTTCTGTAGTTTGAAAAAATAATACGTATCCCCTTACCCAAATACAATTTTGACAGCATTTTAATCGCGTCACTTCTATCTTTAAAATTATTTTAGGAATACGTCATTCTTTTGACATTTTTGTTATGTTCAAAGCAATAAAATGTATGTATTGTATGGTATTTTATTTTAAAGTAAAATCCGTTTTCTTTTCCCTGGTTTTATTTGCGACCCCCTCCCCACTCTAGAAATCCATGGTTAGAGCTCTGTAAACCGGTTAAATATTTCATTTGGCTCAACATTTTTGTAAAGGCTATATCTGTAAAGGCACTGAACCTTTTTCTATTCCAGTTTCATTTTTTCTACCAAAGCACGGAGAGTCAATATATTAGGAATAATCTATTTTAAAACCAACCTGGATTTCAAATAGAATAATTTCAGTTTCTAAGTAATTGTTAAGTCTATTGTTCAGAAAAGAAGTGAAAAGTTTACCATGGCAACTAAGTATTGTAATCGACCTGTAACTGAACTGCCTTCATTCTTATAGATCGGTATTGTAACCGCACAACACATGAGAACAAGACACATCGATAATTAAATTACTATAACATCGATAATTTAAACTAAACTATATTCAACTTCGACTAAAAGATAGTCAACTTAAAATAAAATATATTTAAGACAACATGTAGAGATTCAATGAATACACATAATTATACAGAGTGACATATATACTTGAAAAAGTTCTTACCAATGGCGGCTATGAGAATCAGTGTGCCCCAAACCTGGAATTAATTGAAAAAACAACTTCCAATTACTTGTCTGGAATAAACTTTTCAGGTCGACAGATATGTATGCGAGTAGAACATAATAGTTGTTATGCTAAATGTGTTAAAAATAATTGTGCACATAATGATATAGTATTGTTGATAAATATTAACCTGGTACGCGTTATCTTCTGTGTCAGACATTGGCCAATACAGTTTGTCATTGATTAGCACTGAATAATCAACTGATATAAAGGTATCAAAATATATTCTTTAAAAACCAAACCCGTTTATGTTTTTTTTTAAATATATCAACAACTTAATACAACTTTTTAGTCTGTTCAAAGTGCACTCATTCTATGACATTTCTTAATTCGATAGATTGGAAATGTAAGACACTTTAAGAGATATTAATAAATCTGTTGTTCACTTTGGCTTGATCAAAACACGACATGAACTGCATTTTAAGTGTAAAATAAAGATTCATGTTACAATTAGTGTCTCGCTATTTGGTTTGGTGAAAAATTTTAACGAGGCTCGAACCAGCAGCTGTCTTATTTACAAAGCCAACTCTCTACCAGTTTGAATACTGAGCAATCGGGTGTATATAGTAGATTTGTTCATATGAAATATGTATTCAGGTAAACATTTATTTTCATTAAATTAAGGACAAATGAAGAAAAGAAAATCCGTAGCAGATTGTAAAATAAAAAGGACAAAAGTAACTTTTCATATACAATAATGATATAATAATGCGTGAGAACAAACCCATATTGCCTCATAACTTCAGTGTTAACACTAGAGACTGAACGGACTGCTCACCTCAACAAGGCCTAATAAAAGATAACTTTCTTGTTAAAGAAAATTAAACAAATTCAACCCAAGCTTATAAATAAGAGGTGAACGTTAACAAACGGAAACTCGTGTACAGAACAAAAATATTTGAATTGGTCAAAGTTTAACGATATAAAGAAAGATTAAAAAATACAAAAAAGAAAATCTAACATAATAAAAGCAAAGTCCAACTTACCTGTCGCAAAAAATACATCTCTGGTTTTGATCGCATACACGCATAGATGAGAAACATAAAAATAATACACTTAGTTGAGAGTCAAGGCGATGAAATAGTAGACTATAGTTGTTAAGCTAGGGATCTGGTTACATGCGTTACATGCACTAAACAGGAAGAGAAATAACGCTCTGTGTTATTGGGGCAATGGTTTTAAATGTACAAAGAAGCGACACTCTATTCAGTATGAATGCAGCGGGAAGATTAAAATTTCAATTCGCTTATTCATGTCTGCCCTAATTATGGAAATGGCTTTTGTAAATCTATCCTGTTTGTGGGATCTGTCCCAACTATTGGACCTGCCTCAGCTGTGAGTCCTTCACATTGATACATGTATATCTTTAATTGAGATGGTCTCGAATGCAGGTAGGTGGAAGGTCAAGGTTATTACATTAGTGAGTGGACACTGTGGTTACGATACTGGCTTTTACTACGTAAGCCCGGGTTTGAATCCCTTTGCTGCCGAGATTTCTTTTCTAGTTATATTTTATGTTTATCATTAATAGTTTGACGAGTTTTAAAACGGGGCGCGTTAGTGCCTCCACTCATGTATACTGATAGTTAAACGGGCACGTGGATCGTGCTGCGTGATAAAAGCAACATTAAGTACTTCATTAATAGCAAAATTATCCTACTTTATAATTGGACATTCATTGCTTTCCATTATTTTCATTGACAAGAAGCTTGGTAGTGAGTATAATTCTTTATCTAGGGTTTTCACACATTTGATAGGTGTATGATATTGACGACATCAAATATATGATAAAATTCTATACCATATATAACTTTAACGAACGTGTTTACTAAGAGCCCCTCAAACACACATACATCAGTATAGATCAGGAAGAAACATAAGAAATGAAAACTAAAAACAGCAAACAATTGAAAACAGAAAAAGAATAACAACACTAAGGACAATGCAGAAAACAACTAAAACAACAATGCGGACAACATAGAGAATAATAACAACAATAACAAAGCGGACAGCATAGAGAATAATAACAACAAAATCATTGAGGACATAGAATAATAACAACAATAATAACAATACCGAGACTAATAATAATAACAATAGTCAGTCAGCACATCCCTCCATTCAGTGGGTCCAATTAATCAGTCCATCTGGACATATCAGTCAGTCTATCCAGTCAGTCCATCCAGTCCGTCAGTCCATCCAGTCAGTCCATCCAGTCCGTCAGTCATTCCAGTCAGTCGATCCAATCAGTCTATCAAGCCAGTCCATCCAATCAGTCAGTCCATCCAGTCATTTAATACAGTCAGTCAGTCAATCTAGTCAGTCCACCCAATCAGTCAGTCCATCCAGTCAGTCCATTCATCCTGTCAGTCAGTCCATCCAGTCAGTCCATCCATCCTGTCAGTCAGTCCATCCAGTCAGTACATCTTGTCAGTCAGTCCACAAAGTAGTTCTTCAACCCAGTCAGTCCGCCCAGTCAGTCAGTTTGACCAGTCAGTTTGATCAGTCAGTTTGACCAGTCAGTAAGGTCCACCCTTTCTGTCAAGTGAACCCAGTCAGGTCCACCCAGTCGATCAGGTCCACCCAGTCAGTCAGTCCATTAGGTCCGCCAGTCCACCCAGTCAGTCCACCCAGTGAGTTGGGTCCCCCAGTCACTCAAGTCCACCTAGTCGGTCAGGTCAACCCAGTCAGTCAGTCCACCATGTCAGTCCACCTAGTCAGTCTACCCTGTAAGTCCACCCAATGAGTCGGTCCCCCAGTCAGCTCCCAGTAAGTCATGTCCACCCAGTCAGTCAGCTACACAGTCCACCAAGTCAATCAGGTCTGCCTAGTCAGTCTACCCAGTAAGTCGGTCCCCTAGTCAGTCAGGTCCACCCAGTCAGTCAGGTCCACCCAGTCAGTCAGTCGACCCGGTCAGTCAGGTCCACCCAGTCAGTCATTCCACCCAGTCAGTCAGTGCACAAAGTCAGCCTGTCCACTCAGTCAGTTCGCCCAGTCAGTTCGCCCAGTCATTCCACCCAGTCAGTCCACCCAGTCAGTCCACCCAGACAGTAAGTCCACCCAGTCATGTCCACCCAGTCAGTCCACCCAGTCAGTCAGTTTACCCAGTCAGTCCACCCAGCAGGTCCATCCAGTCAGTCATTTTACCCAGTAAGTTCACCCAGTCAGTCAGTTCACCCAGCCAGCCAGCTACACCCAGTCAGTCAGGTCCACCCAGTCAGTCAGGTTCACCCAGTCAGTCAGTCCACCCAGTCAGGTCCACCCAGTCAGTCAGTCCACCCAGTCAGTCAACCCAGTGAGACAGTCCACCCAGTGAGTCAGTCCACCTCGTGAGTTCGTCCACCCAGTCTGTCAGTTCGCCCAGTCAGTCCACCCAGTGAGTCTATCCCGTCCATCTGTTGATCAAGTCTTTCTAGACAGTTTCGTTGGTCGTTCTGGTAAAGTAAGTTAAGTCACTATCCGTCAAACTGGGCGTCCGAGTTATGTATAGTGGAAGTCATAGTTCGGTTAAAATCAATATCAAAGGCCATCGGTCAATCCATCAAGAAAACGCTTCGGTTAATAAATATATTTTTCATCACTAACAAAATCATTATTATCATCAACAACTACTTTATCAACAATAACATAAGCATCATGATCACCATCACCATTGACATTATCATCAAAAACATAAACATTTTCAATCATTGGCAACATCATCATCAACAAAACACCTATCATCATTTATATAATAATAATAATAATAATAATAATAATAATAATAATAATAATAATAATAATAATAATAATAATAATAATAATAATGATAATAATAATAATAATAATAATAATAATAATAATAATAATAATGATAATAATAATAGTAATAATAATAATAATAATAATAACAACAACAAAATAACAACAACAAAATAATATAATAAAAATAATAAATCTTTAATTTCAGCAGCATCGTTGTTATTTTTGGCTGTAGCAAAATTGTTGTCTTAATTTTCAGCAACATCATCGTCTTAATGTTCATCATCATCATCAGCAACAGTAGAGCACCAACTCCTTATTGATTTTAAGCAACTGCATCATGGCCTTTACTTTTGGCAGCACAATCATCTTTATTATCCTCAACATTACCATCTTTCTTTACAATGATATCAGCAGCAGCAGCATCATCTTTCATTCCACTAGAAGCAGTCTTCTCCTCCTCCTGATCAATAAGAACATTAACATCATCATTATAAATTATTATCATTAATGATTACAATACCCATCATCTTCAGAAGTCACAACAACATCATCAGCAGCAAAATCAATATCATCATCATCATCATGTTTTGTTTTTGAAATACATTGTAGCGACTATTTATTATCATTATAGCAACGTCCAGCTTTTTGTCATGGGTAGAACCACTGGCGTACCGCAAGTCAGCTAAAAGACCTTCACACATTAGGTCCTTCACTCCGATCTGGACTCGTACCCAAGCAGTGAGAGACTTAGCAGTCAGAGGAGTTACAAATCGGCGACTCTTCCATTACGCCCCTGGTGCCTTTCATCATCATAATCAGCAAGAGCAGTCATCATCAACATCATCATCATCAGTGATCACTATACTCATCACCATTATCATCATCAGCAGCAACATTATCAGCAGCAACAAAATCTTCATCATCATCCCAACAAAGCACACTCATCATAATAATAATGATCACCATCAACATCAAGAATATCATCATCAGCAACAGCATTAATGACAACAACAAAAGAACAAAATCACTTTCATAACCATTATAACCATCATCACAACCATTACCAATCATTAATTACATAACTAACATCATCATAAACTTAAATGCATTTAAAAAGCGTTAATTTTTCTGTCATTTACTTACAAATAACTTTGAAGAATTCATTTTACTACTATTTCTAAGTACATGTAATTGGAGAAAATACTACCCCAGGTAAGGAATGCATCTTTTTATGCTCTGTTGCAACCCGTTTTGTAATAAAATCGGTTTTGTAATAAACTTATTTTTTGGCCTGATGTCTTCATTTTCCTGCATCAAATAACTAAAAATTATGAATGAAAATACAATCTTCTCTGGCGTTTATAGTTGTTTTTACACACTTGAATATTTGAAATATATAAGAGAGGTTTGAATTTTCAACCCGTTTTGTAATACATTTTTTACAGCAGTCAACTCGTTTTGTAATAAAATTATTTTTTCAGCCTGATATTTTCATTTTCATGCATCGAATGGCTTAAATTAATGAATTACATTAAAAAACATCTCTGCCATTAAAAGTTGTTTTAGCACACTTTTGAGAAAGTCCTTAACCCTATTATAAGAGGAAAACCCATTTTGTGGTAAAGTCTGTTCTGTTCTAAGAATATTGAGTCATATGAAGTCAATGTATATGTTCAAAAAGCTTATTGCTCTGAAAATATTATTTCATGTGAAATCAATGTATCTATCCAAAATGCTAATTGCTCTAAGAATATTGATTCATATAATATCAATATAATTATCCAAAATGCTAATTGCTCTAAGAATATTGATTCATATGAAATCAATACAATTATTCAAAATACTAATTGCTCTAAGAATATTGATTCATATGAAATCAATATAATTATTCAAAATGCTAATTGCTCTAAGAATATTGATTCATATAAAATCAATATAATTATTCAAAATGCTAATTGCTCTAAGAATATTGATTCATATGAAATCAATATAATTATTCAAAATGCTAATTGTTCTGAGAATATTGATTCATATGAAATCAATATAATTATTCAAACTGCTAATTGCTCTGAGAATATTGATTCATATGAAATCAATATAATTATTCGAAATGCTAATTGCTCTAAGAATATTGATTCATATGAAATCAATATAATTATTCAAAATGCTAATTGCTCTGAGAATATTGATTCATATGAAATCAATATAATTATTCGAAATGCTAATTGCTCTAAGAATATTGATTCATATGAAATCAATATAATTATTCAAAATGCTAATTGCTCTGAGAATATTGATTCATATGAAATCAATGTATCTTTTCAAAATGTTTGTTTGTTTATTGGGTTTATCGTCCCACCAACAGTATTTCAGTTATCTGGAGACGGTGTCCACTTGAAGCAGATATAGTGCTGCCTTCACTGTGTATATCATGCCGTGAACACCTGGCATAATACCACACCCAGTCACATTATCATGACACCGGGCCAACCAGTCGTGGAACTGCCCTTATATTTGCTTGAGCGTTAGCAAGGGAGCCATACCACTACCATTTTTAACGCCTTTGGTATGTCGCCTTTTCAAAATGCTAATTGCTCTGAGAATATTGATTAATATGAAGTCAATGTAATTATTCATAATGCTTATTGCTCTGAGAATGTTGATTAATATGAAGTCAGTGTAATTATTCATAATGCTAATTGCTCTGAGAATATTGATTAATATGAAGTCAATGTAATTATTCATAATGCTTATTGCTCTGAGAATGTTGATTAATATGAAGTCAATGTAATTATTCATAATGCTTATTGCTCTGAGAATGTTGATTAATATGAAGTCAATGTAATTATTCATAATGCTTATTGCTCTGAGAATGTTGATTAATATGAAGTCAATGTAATTATTCATAATGCTAATTGCTCTGAGAATATTGATTAATATGAAGTCAATGTAATTATTCATAATGCTTATTGCTCTGAGAATGTTGATTCATATGAAGTCAATGTAATTATTCATAATGCTTATTGCTCTGAGAATGTTGATTAATATGAAGTCAATGTAATTATTCATAATGCTTATTGCTCTGAGAATGTTGATTCATATGAAGTCAATGTAATTATTCATAATGCTTATTGCTCTGAGAATGTTGATTCATATGAAGTCAATGTAATTATTCATAATGCTTATTGCTCTGAGAATGTTGCTTCATATGAAGTCAATGTAATTATTCATAATGCTTATTGCTCTGAGAATGTTGATTAATATGAAGTCAATGTAATTATTCATAATGCTTATTGCTCTGAGAATGTTGATTAATATGAAGTCAATGTAATTATTCATAATGCTAATTGCTCTGAGAATATTGATTAATATGAAGTCAATGTAATTATTCATAATGCTTATTGCTCTGAGAATGTTGATTCATATGAAGTCAATGTAATTATTCATAATGCTTATTGCTCTGAGAATGTTGATTAATATGAAGTCAATGTAATTATTCATAATGCTTATTGCTCTGAGAATGTTGATTCATATGAAGTCAATGTAATTATTCATAATGCTTATTGCTCTGAGAATGTTGATTAATATGAAGTCAATGTAATTATTCATAATGCTTATTGCTCTGAGAATGTTGATTTATATGGGACACAAATGTGTGATATGATATATGGTATTGGCTCTATTTTTTTAAAACATTAAACAAAAAAATCAATATTTATCTAATACTTTTCATCATGATAATATATGGTTTAACAAGGAATGTTTTAATTTAAGACACTTCCCTTTATGTTTTATTAAATGTGCACAGAAATAAAGGTAATGAAGAGAATAGAATTTAATATAGTCAGAGCTAGATCAATGTATAAAGGCTTGTGTGCGGAAATGTGAATATGATAAGTTGAAAAAAAATAAGTTAAATCAAGCTCGATAAAAATACTTTAGTTATAATAGCGTATGCTAAAGAAATGTGCTCTTGGTACAAAAAAGTAATACCTTTAGATATTTATAATCATAACTTTAAAAGTAATTGTTTTATTTATTTTTTGTTTATTTGTTTTTCTGATGAGGTTATTGTAGATATTATAGAAAAAATATGAAAAACAATCAATATCAAGTTTTATTTGAAGAGCTGAACGTAAGATTTACTCAAGATAAGAGTCTTATCAGCTATAAAACAATTGAAAACAAATAAAACTGCAGGACTTGATGTACTTTTACATGAATTCTTTATTCATGGTAAAAACATACTACTACCATATGTTAACACACTTTTTCTGTGTCTTTTCATTTTTTTGTATATGTTGCAATGCTCATTGGACTTTGTCTTATATATTCTTATTCATGATCACAAAAATGTAACTTGTGCAGTGTGGCGGTTGTAAAAATTCTCCCCGTGCATGTTATCTATGTTGTCATTTAATTCATCCTATAAGGATTGTAACGTGTATTTCCTTCGATGGACATTGGACTTTCGTTCCTCAATTCCATCTCCGCATGAACAGGATGCTACAACCATTACTCTTCTCTGGTCATTTTGTTTCTTGACTGAAAAAATTGATTTCATTTACTATTAACGTTTTTGGTAGGTCTTCTAATCGAACTAATATCTATCTCTCTTCTAAAAACTTCTAAAAACTATGTGGACATTATTTTTTCAATGATGTAACTACTTGTCATAACTTGTCAAACAAAACGTCAGCGCTTGGACATTTATTCAAATGGATCGGTTTTATTTTCATTGCTTGCATTTGAGAAGCCCATCAGGAAGTGCGAGATTAGAGCTCTGTAAAACCGGTTTAAGCACCCCCAGTAGGTCCATATTGCCGACTGACCGTTCCAAGGCGGTAACTGTCGGGTTTGCCCTTATTGTTAAATGACTCACATATTTGCTCATAGGACTTTGTCTTATATATTCTTACATAGCGTTATAATCCATATTTAAACAAAAAGAAACAAGCTTTTTCTGTGCATTTATGATTTCACCAAGCAGTATATTGTTACGGAAAATTTATAGGCTAAGCTAATTAAGCTGGGTATCAGGGGTAAAATTAGTTAAATTTTCAAATTTACACAGTTACTTACATCAGAAAATAAGAGCATTGTTAAAAATCTAATTCTAACACTATCAATAGATTGTTTCCACATCAGTGAAGATCTCTTATTATGGCAGTCATATTTGATGGCATCTTCAAGGAATTTTCAGATGAATTGTATAAAAGCGTACCATTTATTTTCTTGTAATTTCTTCATTTGTAGGCCAAAAATTAAAAACTATACACCACTGGAAAGCTCTTGAAATTCGTATACAATATTTTTAATATTGGTAAATGCACAAAGAATTAATACACAAAATAATTAATATTATTGGCTAATTCTTGAACAAAAATAAACAGTTAATCCTTTTTGGTTGTATTTTTAAACTATCAAGATATATTTTTTAGATTTTTAAAATACTTATAAAAGCTGTTAAATTTGATATATAATTCAGTAAAATAGACTGACAAATAAAAACACAGCGGTGAGTTTAATACATCACATATTTCCAGATTTCAGTCTGCATTGGCTTCTGCTTTCAAAGATAGCTGCCTTAAACTGACTTAACAGTGCCTATGGCATCACATGGAAACTATATTTTACCTCGATAAACAAAGAACCATTCTTTCGGGATAGAATAAACGATATATCACGGCATAAATCGGGGCTATTTTACTACAATAGAATAGTTGTTCCTTTTTTTCCCTACCCATTTTCGTACTGTTGACCAAGCTGACATATCGTGATAAGTTGTTCACATGGCCTTTGCCTAAAACTTTACTCTATCTTGGAAAGTAAAGGTTTTTTGTTTTACTTAACATGAGTATTCAATTATGATAAAAAAACAAATAATAAGAAATTACGTCAGTTATTAATATTCTTTAAAAAATAACCAGGAAGTACGCAAGGTGAAATAGAACAGCTAAACAGGGGTAACAAGCTAACATTGTCTTAAATATGGTTCGAATTGTAGTTCGCATTTGTGTCGCTTTAAAGTCAAAACTTCTTGTAGAACGTAATAGAATGGAAATAGATTTTAAGTTTGCGTGATCTAAGGCCTTTTATATCACAGTTTCTCGTTCAGATGAGTAAATTTTATCATTCAGGCCTATGACCTTCGTGATTAAATTAATACGCATCTGGACTCGAAACCGTGATATATTGGACGTTAGATCACGGAAACTTAACATCTTTTTCCTAAGTATATATAAATTTTGCATAACAATTAAGAATTAAACAGCTCTTTGTATAACTATACAAGGCTATTAAAATATATATATCTGTTTTGTTTAAGAGCAGTAGTTTGGTCATGTGTTAATAGTTAGAAAATTACATGCTGTATACAGATATTGTCTAATAAGAATTGCATTTCGATGCTATTAATTTATTTATTGTCATGTTTTGTACAGTATCTAAGGCTAAAGACCATAGTATTAAAAAAACTCACCTTCCAGGGCTCAGTTAATATAACTGGCTTTTATGGTCTTACTTATGCGGATGGAAGTTGTCTATTTTCATGTCTGGATGTTTATGTTCATGTCTCAGGATGCTGAAAATATATCAAATATACAACAGGTTCTATATAAATATTTTAATGTAATTCTGTAATTTCAAAGGTTGTATTCGACAGTTTGGACCCGTTTTTTTTTCCTCAAATAGCCAAATAAATAATTGTTACATACACAGATCCCGCTAAATTCTGTTTATTGATGTCCTACATCTTTGTGGAGAGTGGACAGCCCAAATCATCATTTCCAAAACACATTTCCCATCAGAACTAAGCTGGACTGTTTGCCTTTTATTTTTACTAAGAAACCACGTGACCTCTTACTTTTGAGAAGGCGATATACCCATTATCTGGGAAAACTGCTCTGATGTTGATGTCTGTTTATAGAAGAAATCACAATTTTGCTTATCTACAGAGTTGAAAATAATTATCTTTTTAACAAGTTTAAATCGAGGCAGTGTTTAAAATGAAAATTGCTTAGACGAAAGTATGAGCTTTGCAAAAATAATGCACAAATATCCAAAACAAGGGTTAGCTATTGTAATATTTAATACAAACTGCTGTATGATCATATGAAAGCTATTGGTTATTCGTTTAAAATTTACTATTTTCTCTATTTCTTAAAATAGATCGATAGCGTCTGTAGTGGCACGTTACTCACAGATGACAATCGTGGAATAGCGCAATAGTTATGGACTTGTTTTGATGTTTACGGTCTACAGAGATCGAATTCCGTCGCAGACAAAAACGAACCATTTAAACAGACAAAAAATGATCATTGATCAATTCACGCAAACGAGGTATTTTAACTTAAAATTTCTAAACATTATCAGACATCAGACGGTTATACTTGCTTTTTTAGGGATTGTACATATAAGTAGCCTTATATACCAGAATCAAATTATTCCAGTGATTTTAATGTGCACATAATAATTTAAATCAGTCATCTCTAAATTTCTAATAATATTTATTTTCATTGTTGCGTCGCCCTTTGTTGCTTCGCATCAATGCTTTTCTTGTATTACATTTGTAAAACGTGTACCAGCCTAACTGCAGTACAACAACTTGATGTACATATTGTATGTCAGACCTGAATACTTATCTAATTGACGACGCGCTGAAGCGGTGAGTCTACTGTGATCACGTTTGCCGAGTGCTACTGGAGAGACATGTGACCAGGATGTTTACCGATAGGATCTAAGCGGTAATCAGAAATACGGTTCATCATCAACAATAATCTAAATAAAATGTCTTAAAATTCAATGTCACATCAAAACGTGTCGTGATTGTCACAATAAAAAAACTGTCGTCAACTAATCATTGTCAAAATATGTTAAATTTCATTTTTTATATTGTTTATCATTTTATTGTTTATTCGTTTATTGTGTTTATCGTCCCACCAACAGTATTTCAGTTATCTGGAGACGGTGTCCATTTAAAGCAGATATAGTGCTGCCTTCATTGTGTATAGCATGCCATGAACACCTGTAATGATACCACACTAAGTCACATTATCCTGACACCGGGCTCATTTCATTGCATTGTTTTTGAATTGGATTTGTCAAGCAAGGGAGACTACTGTGATGGTAAACTTAAATTTCTTTTTATTTTGGCCATATTTCTCTTACTGGTACAATACGTCCCTTTGCGTCGTCTTTGATGCTTTGCAGCAAGGTTTTTCTTGTATGTATTATGATATCCATTTGTCACCTTGTGCAGGAAGCATCACACGACCAGTTTACTTGCATTTTGGTAGATTAGCAAAGCATGGTCGGAACACTTGTCTTCATATAAAACCTATGCACGCATTATTTGTAAGTATTTATAATTTACAATATATCTTTGAAGGATGAATTGACTTAAAACGATGTTTACAGTCCTTTAGATTAGCCATTTAACGGTTGCATTTATGCTTTGAAGTTGTCAACACCCGCGTTAACACGGGAGGTAATCCAAACGAGTTGTTGTAGATATTTAGATTAATATCACCTGGATTTATCTCCCATCTTCGTCATTTACTAGTAATGCAAATTAAATATCAATTAATTGTTATTTCTTGCAACGTTTACGTACAACTGTTATTTTATTTAATTTATGATGTAGATTAGAGTAAGAAGGGGTAATTGTCGCACTGTATGCTAACACCTTTTTACGATTATTATTTATATGTTAGGTTTTGGGGAACAGAAGAGCTATTTTAATTGAAACAAAACATTTTTGCTATTTATATTAATTTGTCAGTTACTGGTTGTCATAAGTTTTTTTTTTCTTTTGATCATGTGTACATTGTGTATTGTATATATTGTATATGTATGTCATGCGGATAATTGAAATTCTGGATTTGAAATTCTAAAGAAACGCTCAAAGCCTGCAATTTTATTAATTTAGTCGATGTGTTTTCTGAAAATTGTTGCTTCGATTATATAGGCGTCACTAGTCTTAATAAAAGACGTCCAAGGGAAATATCTGAACAGAACCACTGATACAGGGCCACGCAGAGAACCTATTTTATATAAAAGTAAGACTCAGGACTTGATAAAGATGATAGAACGTTATATTTGAATGCAAACACAAAAGATAACATCCTTTATTTGGTCAACAATAGACGACTTGGTGGTATCCGACAGTTTGGTCCAAATCTTTTTCTTCACTTAACTAAATAAGTCATTGGTACCTGAAAAGGTCTTGCAAAATGCTGTTCATTGATGCTAAAGATCTTTGTGAAAAGTCAAAGATAAATCCCAATGGTCACATCAAACAGGTGTTTCCTATCCGAGCCACGCTGCAGAGATAGCTATTTTTAAACTTATAAAATCACGTGACCACTTACTTTCATATAGTCATGCGGGTAATGCGTCCTGACGTCGATATCTATTTTAAGCAGAGATCACCATCGCGGTTTTTGTAGAGTTGGAAACACTGAAAATTTAGAGTATTTTTTTCGCGATCATTACAGTGTATCAATATAGTTGTTAAAATCGTCTTTATAACGACTAAAGTATGGGTTTATGCAAAATGTATGACCAAATTCCGCAATGCAGTGGTTAGATATTGGTACGTGTATTTAATATAGACAAACTGTCGGATACCACCTTTAAAGCGTGACATAACAGTATAATTAAGTAACTAGAGCTGTAATTGAAAGCACCCGCATATGATCAAAGGGTCATAGACACCACTGTCGAAAGTAATTTCAATTACGCAACCTACCAGGGGAGGATCTTGAATTTTACTTGAAAGTGGGGCATGTGTTGTTGTTTTTTCCTTCAAATGTATGCTGTGCAGGTGTTTGTTTGATGACCTCACAATATAAATTACGCATTTCAAACCCGTGCAAACCATTACGTAAATATTAGACATGTAAAATAAAAAACAAACTGAGATATGTTTATATATTTCATATTTAATGTATATATGCATTTTTGTGTGGTTTGCAAATTGCATGGTTGTGGTATACATTATATTAACACTCTATTATAATCACACGTTAACTACGTAATCCTATCAGTAATACCAGAATTTAAGGGCACTTGGCTAGCAAATCTAGAATCAGAGGTTAAAAAACCCCAACACAGATACGTTAAGTGTAGACTTTGACAACAGTTCCCACATCAGTGAAGATCCCTCACCTTGGCAGCCATCTTTGATGGCAACTTCAAGGGATTTTCAGATAAATTGTATAGTTTTATTTTCTTGTAATTTCTTCATTTGTGGTCCAAATATTAAAAATAATACAACATTGGAAAGCTCTTGAAATTTATATTTTCAGAATCAATATTTAAAAATTAATAAATGCACAAAAAATTAATACACATAAATAAATAAAATTACTGGCTCATCCTTAAATAAAATGAACAGTTATCTTTTTGGTTGTATTTTCTAACCTTTAAAACTACCAAAATATAGTTTTGATATAAAATAATAATAAAAGCTGTTAAATTGGATATAAAATTCAGTAAAATAGACTGAAAAATAAAAACACAGTGGTGAGTTTAACACATATTTTCAGATTTCGGCCTGCATTAGCTTTTGCCTTCAAAAATGGCTTCCTTAATCTGTCTTATCGGTGCCTATGACATCACATGAAAACTATCTTTTGGCAACGTCTTTCTTTTTTCTGTGACTTTACACCATATCCTTGTAATTATTGTTCGAGATAGCATTTGATCGTCGATCGCTTAAATAGGAGAGAACTGGGATATGAAGATACTTTAATACAAATTGAAAATTGTGATAATCTGCCTTAGGTCTGTTTGACAATAAAATGAATGAGACACTGAAATGGTTTTCGTGGTCACTAAATAAATATCAATTTGATATTCCACGCTACCTGTAAATCGTTCGTTACATGTATACCTGAAATAGAAGTACCGTAAGTCAGAATTCGACTAAACCTGACATTGCATGAGGAAAGCGTGGGCCATCCAATTCAGTTGTAGTAGTAACCACGGCATGCGTTTTTTTAATTAACCTGGAATAACAAAGTCGTGCAATAGGATCAATGGTTGTGCTTATATCTGATAATCTACAAGCAAGAGGCAGTGTGTCTTCATGCTAAATGAAATCCACCTGGCAAACAATGAACTAAGCTGAAAATTCAACTTTTTATATGAACACTAACAGTTATAACAATCAGCAAATTCACGATTTGATTAAAAAAAAATTGCGGGGACGATAATAATTTAAGACAAGCAACAACAGTTACAAATGTTCACAAAATACAAATAGGAACATTTATAAAAACAAAATCGATAAACTGCAATAAATACTCGTGTTTTCTACTTACTTGTTTTATTCATCATCCACCATATTTCCCATTTCTTCACACTTAACACAAACACACAAAATCACAGGTAGCCTTGAGTTGCACAACCGTGTTTAAAACAGGTTTGTTTTCTTTATGAACAACGCATGCATTTTGCGTACACAAACGTTTTTTTGTGCAGATCCTACGATTACAAGGAATATCTACCACGTACAAACTTTGAGACGAATGTTTAAAGCTCTAAACTTACACAATTAGCACTACGATATTTAAAGATTTAAATTGAGAGTACAATAAATTACTTCTTAGAAGCAGTGCACTTGAAATACGTTTGACGACAATTTATATCCCGCTGGCAATTCGCGCGCAGATTTTGCAAGTACATTTTAAGTCGAGAATTCTGATTGGTTGCATGCATTTGGGCCCTTGCCGGAAATACGCGATATTAATAAAATAAAAAATACGATATTACCCATAGCATTTTAGTCTATGGGAGAATATGTTTAATTTTAGAAATACACAAAGAAGGGTAAAATAGAACCTTTGATTCTGCAATTAAGGCTTTCCAATCAAGATTCAAACTACTCCAACCTTCGTCACACTACGATTATCTTCGTCACACTACGACAATCTTCGTTCAAAATCGTAGCTCTATTGAAGGTTTTAGACAGCCACCTGTTGCTTGAATATATCATTATAAGATTTTCCATTAAAGGTGATGTCTCAAAGATAAGTTCTTGTGTAAAATCACTCACACAAAACATTTGAAAAAACAACTAGAGCTATGACTATAAATTATGTTTAAAAACTAGTATTAATTTATTAGTTATAAACATGGGAGCATTTAAGTGGTCTGACCAAAGATTTATGTTGTTACATAAATAACGACACGATCTCCATTCAATATGTAGTTAAATCATTGCGTAGCTGTCGAGCAAATCCGTGTACATTTATTAACTGACTTGTATATGCATGATCTACATGCCAGTTCGGAGATCTTCTATATTGTTGGCTTAAATAGCAGAAAATCGTCGTAACGCTCTGGATTTTTAAAACCTTAAGTTAGGTCGCTAGATATTTTGGCGTCCTCTATTATTTATGCAACTTGCTATAAGCAACTTTATTGCTTGCCATTGTGCGTTCTTTGTTGTTATCTGCCTCATTGTTTTAATTGCATGCTACACTGTTACGCTCGGAATGCATGGTTCTATTCTAAGACCAATCTCCCTTACAGGGGTCACGTGTCTTCAGATACAGGAAAATTGTCAATGGTTTTGACGAACGAGATAAGAACAAGATTCTAATATGTTTATCCGCTGTATATTTAGTAGCAAATAAACATGTACACATAAACAATAAAGCATTTCTCGTGATTTTTTTTAGGTTACGGCAAACCCAAACTTTGGTCAAAACTGTTACCACCCTGAAAAATGGTAGTGATATAGCTCTCGTGTTTATGCCTCTGTCGTTACACGACTGGCCGGCTCTGTGTCAGACAAACATAGAACCATAGTTAATTCGTCATCGTCGATGTAAAATCATTGAATAAAGATCGAGTCTGCATTACATTCAAAACAATTTTTCTACCTGTGTATTTATTTTTAAAACGTTTGCCCGCGTATAGAAACAATATTTCAAAGAGCAATTAAAACTGTTTGACAGGAAATATAAATATAGTAGTTAAAGAATCAATAAACAATGCAGAGTGTTTATTTTAAAGAATGAAAATTGAATAAGTATGCGTAATTTATTCATGTTCTGTTTTGTTTATTGCGTTCTACGCTTTATAAATGCAGTAACTTACACTACCATAATACTCATTGCACGAAGAAACAGTTTTACTGCGTCAGAGAAACAGCCTATGAAATACTGTATAAAAGTTAGAAACCTTTACATAAAATTATACATTAAATCGTTTCCATAACCCAGTAAACTTTGCATCAAAATTACACTCTGTTAATATTGTTATCAAACATGCTGTTGTTAGTGCTGTTGCTGCTGGTGATAAATAAATGGCGGTAACATGGCGATGGTTATACATATCTGTTGCGTTGTTATTGTTGTTATTGCTCCTTCTCTCTTTCTGTTGCTGTTGCTTTGTATTTTAGTTCTGTTGCTGTCTTTCTGTTGTTGTTGTTATTATTATTGCTGCAACCCTTTCTGTTGTTGCTACTGCTACCGCTGTTGTAGTTTCTAATACTATTGTGTGTGTTATTTTTTTTTCTATCGCTGTAGTTTTATATCTTATAACTGCTGGCTGTCTTCTGTTGTTGATGTTGTTAGTTATGTTGTTGGTTTTGTTGCTTTTGTTTTCTGTAGTTTCCGTTGTTGTTGCTTTTGTTGTTTATCTAGTGTTTTGTTGCTGGTTTTCTGTTTCTGTAGCCGCTGCTTAATATGTTGTTAAAGATGCTGCTTTTCTGTTGTTTCTGTTTTCTGTTCATGCATAGGCTGTGTCTGTTGTTGTTGTCATCTTATGAAAGCTGTTGTTATCGCAGTAAAATGGATTTAGACAGAAATCCGGATCACAAACGTTCGAGCATTTTCTACATATGCGACACCGAGATAGCTACTGGCTTCCGTCCTCGGTATGGACATCTACGAGGCGCAAATACGGTCGTCGTATACTGGGGTACCAGCTAGGATAAACAAAATTCATAACATAAATCACTAGAGTTAATTGATAATGACAATATAATTAAAATAAAATAAAACAAAATGCTTAATTGGCGCCGCTCTAGAGAGCGGTACCTCTAATGGATTGCATTTGTATGGTGTCGATAGTGTAGCTGGCAAAAACAGGAAAGATGTTCTGTGAGACCATTTCCAAAGAAAAGAACTGACCATTGCGTTTAAGCATTGTAGTTTGCAACATTAACGTGATGATTGCAGCAATTTTAAAGTAGCTGGCATTTAAAGAAATCCGCAGCTGTTTGGCGAAGTAGTATTTAACAAAAGAAACCGTGTATACCGATGTTAGCAATGCAGCTTGTAAATACAGATGTAGCAGAGAACAAGAACAACAAACAAAGTAGAAAATACTCTACTTCCCCATCAGGTTTATGATTCGTTACTGTCAAATGTTTATGCAATTAATCGACATTGTAAGAGAGTGTGTTGTTCCCAGACTAGTCATCTTCTTGTTTAAAGAATGCTCTACGACGCCTTGAATGTCTCACACCATAGCTCTTTCTTGTGATTTTAATGTTTAAGCTATTTTAATTCACCTTAAAGACAGTACGCTCTTTGAATGGCATGTTCACATAATCTAGTTATGAAGGAATATATGTATATTGTTATTTTTTATTTTAAACATACCCGTAAAGATTCCTTCGGCCGTTCCCAGACGAATGTCCCAAACATAAGAAGTAGTGCTGCCAGGATACCGGAAGTACCAGCAACAAAGCCTAGCCAGTAACCAACGTGCAGGAAGTCTTGTCGGAAGTTGGCGCTTGTGAGGCCGCCTATGGGAACGGTCAGTACTGAGCTGTAGATCTGATATATGGACACCGAGACAGACTGACAGATACCTGCGAAAGGGACACATAGCCAATAAAACAAGCGGGCAATTGCGTAAAAGGGATTCCAACACGAAGCAGTTAGTTCGAGTTTGGATGTTAGAAATAATTTTAAACAAGTAAATCTAGTCTTATGCAATGCCACTTATAGAGGATTTGTGCTTTTTATGGTGTAAGATCATGTTATGTATTCACAGTGTTCGCATTGAACACAGGCTTACTGTGTCACGCCAGTGCAGTCGACCTAACAAAGTTCAACTACTCCTACCGAGACAAAAAAAGTTCTTTTTTATTTCCATTATAGGATGCGAGGCGAAAATCAGAGTCAAACAATCTAACTTTCGTAACAGAAACAGAATAAAACTAATATTTTAGTCTTAATTGAGACGATTCTGAACGCTATCTCAATTGTTCGACAATACAAGTCGTGAAATAAATTGCTCTAAATATGTTCATTCTATCCAAATCTATAAATAAGCATGATGGGGAGTTCGGCTAAAAATAGATATCAGCGTCAGAGCAGATTACCCGGATGAGAATATATTATGTGTTCAAAAGTAAGAGGCCACGTGGTTTTCTTAGTTTATAAATAGCTAACTGTGCAGTGAAAAATCGGGTGTTATTTTTCACTTCTCTCATAGCTGTTGGATATCAATAAACATATATATATATATATATATATATATATATATATATATATATATATATATATATATATATATATATATATATATATCTTTGTTACCACCTTTAATAGTTTGAAAAGAGTAATTTGGTAGCAATTTCCTTAGAGATAATATATATGTTTAGTGGGAATCCTCGTTGTGTCGTATATAAGTTTAAAAAAAAATCCAGAGAATGTATTTAAAAACTAGAACTATCTATCCTTTTATTGCAGATGTGATAACGAACGTCAATAATTATTCCTACATACTCTTAAAACAGTTGGTTGCTTTAGTTACAAGTTATCTTTAAATCGAGTTTAAAGCAAGTGATCGGGCCGTATGACCTATCAAGTGTCGGTGTGCCGTAAAACCCAAATACATAATTCAAGTGTTGTATTTTAGGGTGTGAAAACCAAGTGAAAGTTAAATGTGATTTTTTATCGGATTTTTATCGGTCACTGGTTACAATTTACATTGATCTTGCTCTAGAAAAAAAAACAACATGTACTACTTTTATATTATTTTATGTACCAAATTATATCATTAAAGAAATCATAATATTGTAATCAGCTTTCTATTTGTTCAGTCCTCTCAGGTAACTCCTAATGTTCAAGTTCACTCTAACCACCTTTAAAGATTCTTTATAAATACAACCTCGGTTATCCAATCGGAACCCCGAGATGTTGCAAAAAAACAAATCTCACCTGCGCTCGCCGCTGATAGGGTGGAGATGACCAGCAATGCAAGTTTGTCCCAGCATCGCAAATTGAAGGTCACATTAACTATGGACACCAAACACAGAAATATGGACACAATCATCAAGTACAAGGTGATTCTCTCCCACCCTGTCGTAAAAAAAGTAATTAAATTAACAGGTATAATATATCTGTTTGTTTGTTTATTTTTTTTATTTATGAAATACAATGCAGCGACCAGTTATGATCTTTATAGCTTTTTGGTGGAGAAAGACCCCAGACAGAAATAGTTCTGAATAGAACCACCGGCGCACCGCAAGTCAGCTAGAAGGTAAATGTCTGTAACAACACATGTAGCAGTGAATTGCATCATTATGTCCATAATATCGTAGAAAGGAGATGAAAATAAAATGATGGTGAACATGATGATGGTGGTGATTATGATGCAGACGTAAACGATGATGAAGATAAAGATGTCTTTGTAATTTATGTAGTTCATGAAGTTAACGAGTAATTTATGTAAGTGATGTGGTTAACGAGTCAGACTAAGAAAGAGAGATTGGTAGAAAGAAAAAAGGAGAAAGAATGTAAATTTAGCAAAAAGGATAAAGAATGGAAAATAAGCAAAAAGGAAAAATAATGGAAATTAAGCGGTAATCAAAAAAAAAGAAGGGCCAACTCTAGAACGAAAGAAAGAAAAGGAGAAAAAAGAAAGAAAAAATAAAATAAGAGGAGAAATAAATCAGAAGGACTAAAAGAAAGGCAAATTAAAAGAAATGCATGTTAAAAAAGACAGACTGATAAAATGCAGGTTAAAAGAAAGCCTGAAAAAGGCGGATTTGAAGAATGATAGACAAAATCCTAAAAGATAAAAAAGATTAAACAATCGAAATGCTTCCAAATTAACGCACATTGAAGTGTGTCTGTTCCGCGATTTCCACATTCTTCCACATTAACGTGAGTCGCCTTCATGTAGAGACAGTAGCCAATCAAACCATAGTTGTACGTGACCTTGGTGTCGTCTGTCAGTCCGGCGACAGTTGTCTCCAGAATCTCGTCGATGTAGATCCAGTAAGGCAGAGCGGTGGAAAGGACAGCACAGATGCAGGAGATGGAGCAAAGGATCGCACCTGCGACTAGGAATTTCCGGGACTTGCCGGACCAGATGGTACGAGGCGTGCTTTCGGTGTACAGCTCCGACGTCATCGCTTAGGCCGGGACTGCCGCGATTTTTTTTTTTTTTTTTTTGGTTTATTTTAAATATAAAAAAGACGTACTCGTGAGCAAAAATCCTGGTCTGAATATATAAGCGTTACTTTAGATTACGAATGATTATTGAACTCACTAACGTTGTTAAGAATCCAATTTAACTATATGCGTCACTTCTACAACACTGCCACTGCAATCATACTCGTTCACATTTGTTTTACGAATTCGTCAAAGGCATGAAAAAAAGAAATTTAAAATACTTATTCCAACGGAAAAGTCAGCAATTAAAGTTTACACTACATAAGTCCCCAACTTGCAAGGAACAACGCTCAACATATCCCTTCCCAAGCAGTGTAACTGCAAATGCGTTAACTGGAGATTTAATCCGCTTTGTTTGTTTGACGTTGTTACCAACGAGTTTATCTTAATTTATGCCGATACATTTCGGCCACTTTCAATACCTTTGTTTTAATTGAGGGGTACGTATTTTATGTAAATTGAACTGAATAGATTAAATCAATATAAAGTTATGCACTGAGTCTAATAAATAAACCCTTTGTTGTCAGAAGTATTTATTTAAAAAAAAAATCAACAACGCATTGTTTAAATTGTGACATTGGATACGTTTAAACCTTGTAGCCATACGGTCGTACACTTAGTAGATTAACACGCGGTTTTTTTTCATTATTCGAAACTGCGGCTGACAACAATGTTAATTGTATCCATACGTACAATCACGTTTTTAGTTCACTTTTAATTGACCAGGTTTCGAATTTCGAACACTTTTAACTCTTAAGCCTTGATAAATGTTGACAGTGTATATTCAGATAAGTCAGCTCATAATAAATCTGCCTGGTCAAGACCTGCACTATTTGCCATTTATGTTCCCGATACAGCTGTAAAATATACATGATGTTGTGAGTAGATAACTGACCATTTAGTGTTGGCGAGTAGATAACTGACCATTTAGTGTTGGCGAGCAGATAACTGACCATTTAGTGTGACCATTTAGTGTTGGCGAGCAGATAACTGACCATATAGTGCTGGCGAGCAGATAACTGACCATATAGTGTTGGCGAGCAGATAACTGACCATATAGTGTTGGCGAGCAGATAACTGACCATATAGTGTTGGCGAGCAGATAACTGACCATATAGTGTTGGCGAGCAGATAACTGACCATTTAGTGTTGGCGAGCAGATAACTGACCATATAGTGTTGGCGAGTAGATAACTGACCATATAGTGTTGGCGAGCAGATAACTGACCATATAGTGTTGGCGAGCAGATAACTGACCATATAGTGTTGGCGAGCAGATAACTGACCATATAGTGTTGGCGAGCAGATAACTGACCATTTAGTGTTGGCGAGCAGATAACTGACCATATAGTGTTGGCGAGCAGATAACTGACCATTTAGTGTTGGCGAGTAGATAACTGACCATTTAGTGTTGGCTATTAACACATGTGGGATGCTGATTCCCTCAAACAACAGACTCCACTGATGTTTTATTTATAGTTTGACCTTATTAAGCTAGCTTCAGCAACCACTTTTCAACGGTAAAACTTGAAATCAAAACAATGGAATGAGCTATGAGCCAACTTACAACGTCTAATACGCCGGTAAAAATAGTTCCGATAAGGAAACATTCAAATCTCAATGTGTAGTAGTAAGATAAACATTGTTTTATAACGCGGTGCGTCTGTGTTTGAGATGGTATTCGTTTTGATGCCAAATATTTTGAGAATATGTAGGACAATAAGTTAATATAACAAAATAGAACAAGAAAATACTATAAACGTGCTGTGCACGTGTTGTCATCCTGATTAAACGTTTCGTGGGATCATCTAACTACCACTGTAGTTATAATCTAAGTCTTCTGTAACGTGTATTAGGTGTACATATTTTATAAAGGTTTATATAACATGGCGGAATACAAATGTTTTATTGTACTTCTTGCTTTTACTTATACATATACTTAAATGTCTAAATTCATAAGTATTATATGAAAATCAATAATGAAATATATTGCTTCCATGGGGGGTGGGTGGTTGGGTGGGGGGTGGGGGTGGGTTATAAATCAAGATCCATTAAACTTTATCGCAGTAAATATTATATATATATATACCTAATAAGGGGCCCTTACTTCGACCTTAGCAGTCAACAGACATTTTTTTTAGTATTTTTTTAAGTTTACATGTATGTGTTTTACAACTCGTACTCTTTTACCTGGTTGTTGTTGGTTGTGGTAGTGAGAACATCGCCCCCCCCCCCCCTCACACACACACACACACGCACACACACACTTGTCTGATTCATAGTGTCTGTAGAAATGAAATTAAAAATATTAAAATCTAATGGCTGTTAAGAGTAAATAAAAATAAATAATTCTAACCAAATGTTGATCAATTTTGTTTATTTTATTTTAAAATTGAAGTAGCAGCAACTGTTGATTTATAAAAGCAAAATGACATTCTTTTAGGAGAAAAGGGAGAACTATAAGTCATTTTGATTAGTTGATATATTTTATTTATTAAACTCATTCATGAAAACAGACGTGTGTACAATTAGAATCAGTTCAGAAATACAACAACAGACACAGATTCTGAAAATTCTGTCTGAACACATATTTCTCATATTTACATAGCACATTTAGAGTGACAAATACAATCTGGCAAAACAATACATAACAAGCACAAAGCACATTTGTGTAACATTTGAATAAACAGTGACCTAAGAAAAATATTTTACATTTACATAGTCACGGTCATCCTTGTAAAAGTCATTTATTATAACAGCATTGTCAGCTTTGGACAGTGGCCTTTCCACAGACTGACTCTTGACCATATAAGGAGATGACCCCAAATCCACCACATGTACAGCTGGGCTGGCTGGGTGAGATGCTCGTCTGTCCGTGTGTGGTGTCTGGCCCACCTCAATACACACTTCAAGTCTCTTCATGAGCTCACCCAGCCTGGCCTCAGTATCGTCCTCCCTAGAAGTCAACCCCTCGTTGCCCTGCACCTTCTCCTTTGTCAACTTAAAATGTTTCCTCAGATAATTTCCCAGGAGTTTACCATAGTTCATAAACCCTTTCTTGGTCACCTTTTCCTGAATGTTCTCACCAGAATAAGTTTCAATTTTCTGAGAGCTGTTTTCACGGCATTGACTTCCATCAAGGGTCGGTCTTTGCTTCAGGATGTCCGCAACATGGAGACACAGAGATGTCGGGATGTTGAATAAACTGTGGACATTGTTGATAAGCAGAGTGATCAGGTGACTTGCTGATGGTAGAACTTGCTGCATTTGTTCTGGGGACAAGTTTCTAGGGCATAGGAGGCCTGGAGCAAACACAACAGCAAGAGACTGGGCTGACATCTTGTTGCCTGGCTCCTCAGCTGCCTTGTGTAGTAAGTGCAGCAAATTATGTAGCAGATGTGTTGTTTCCATGGGCAACAGCAGCAGGCTCAGCTGCAGGGCTTCCTTCTGTTGGCTGGTAATTGGTTGGATCTGCTGCCCACAGTTGCTACTGCTGGTAATGTTGCTGATAGCCTGGAACACCTGACAGAGTCTCCGGGACATTACTGGTTCTGGAAGCTCATTGAGGAACTGTTTTAAAACAGTGGCGATGTCATGCACAGTAAAGTTGCCAGAGCACAGGTTCAACTTGCCACCCAACAAGACCAGATCTCGTAGAGCTTGTTGGCGGCTCACACTGCCTGTCTTTCTGAAGAGACCTTCTACCTTTAGGTTATCTGGATGCTGCAGATGGGTGATGAGCTTGTTTAATTTGTTGGCAATGTCCTTGGTCAGGCAAACTGCTCCACTGGCAGATTTAGATTCTAAGTTCTTTTTTAAGTCTGTCTTCTTCTTCAAGTCTTTGACATTATGTCCTACCTGAGGTTTTATCATGACCTCTAGCTGATTTAGGTCCATATTTAGACACCGAGCCAGTTGGTGGCTACATGCTTCCTCAAACTGCCCAGGAAGCAGGCATCTGAACGTGTTCACTAATTTCACCAAAGGTTCCAGGTTGTCAGTCTTGTCTAGATCAGCTGTTGTCGTCGACATGCCATCTAGAACCGCGTTTGTCAGTCTCTTATACTTGTTGGCTGGCTCCACCCTGTGCTCCTCGGGCTTCTTGGGTGTACAAACCATGCTGACAATATTCGTTTCAGTTGTTAAGATTTAGATTTCTTTTTTGTGATTGCTCAATGTAGATCTTCAAACTGAAGTGAAGTCAAAAGTCATCAGATTGGGTTTTATACTCTGATATGACCTTGGCATGGTTCAGTGATCATTCCTTATGTTCCCACTTAACCACTTGAACCAATTAATTAAAGGTAATTGATTGGAATCAATTAAAACACAACTGAACAAGTTTAAATTAATTTACAAGATAATTTTGTCTGGAAGTGTGTCCAGTGGTGTGGAGATAATTGCCCAGTGAGACTGGACAGGAGATGGGGCAGACAGGGGTGGCTTAATTGGTGCCACACAGACTTAAGTGGGGGTACAAAGCCGTAATTTAGTTAATCATATCCCTTATTAGCATTATTACTAAGCAGTGACTTGTGATGCTAATGTTATTATATCAAAACCATGAACATCGCAATAATTTAATTGGGAAATCTTATTATCTGTGAAATGAAAAACAAAAACAAAACGAAAAGAGGACATAACCGTGCCAAAATGAATTTTAGGAATACTTAAATGTACCTTGTCGAAATGGGGTCCACTTTTGATCCAATTCTGAAGAAAAATTTTGACGATTTTCGAAAACGGGACCTCAACAAATAAATAAATAAACAATAAAATTTAAATAACAAAATAAATAATAAATAACAAAACAAAAACAACAATAAAACAAACAAAAAACAATAATATATAAAGCAATGAAAAAACACACGGACGCCTACGAGAGGCTCAGTCAGGACAATATATTTCTGTTGTATTCTTTAGGACAATATATTTCTGTTGTATTCTTCAGGACAATATATTTCTGTTGTATTCTTCAGGACAATATATTTCTGTTGTATTCTTCGACAAGTTACGCTAACAATGTAGTACGTCAGGATCATCTCAAGACTTTGTCATATATTCCTATTATTGGTGATATTTGAGTAACACAATACTCAGTGGAGGATCTAGAAAATTTTTGTGGGGGTATGTTATGAATCAAGATCCATTCAACTTTATCGAAGTAAATAATAGATATATATATACACAGTTAGGGACCCTAATTTTCAAAATAAATAATTTTATCGCTTTATCTTTTAGTTTCCTATAAATGAAATGACACGGAGATTGAACAATTGTGCTTATATGTTTATATGACGATAATAAAGTTTGTGGACTATTTAACACCATTTTCAAGGTCTTGTTGTGGAGATACATGTACACATTCAATGATTACCTTGAAGACAAAGTTCTTTTTAAGGCAACGCAAGTGTAATAGACAATATACAGAATATATATATATATGTTGCAAAATATAAATTAAGTTCACTACACCATTACATGTTTTTACATGTTTTTACATTGAATTTATCAGGTTATAAATTTGTAATCGAATTTAGCAAACATAATTCAATTAAAATTCATTTACAACAGAAAAATTAAAAGCTAAACATGTTTTATTCTACATTTGGTAGAGTGATGCAGAAAGAAAATGTCAAAGTGAAAAAAATAGAAGGTAAGTTGACCTTGCGTGCCCATACCGGGATTCGAACCCCCAACCCCGAAATTGAAGCACTTTAACCCTAATTGTGATACTCTTCAATTGGAGGTGCAGCATTAGAGTCACTCTACCTTAAAGCCGCTAGCAGGACAGGTTGTTTGTGACTGATTTGAGGCCCGCTAAGATTTTAATGCATTGGAAGTGAAAGAACCGTTAATATGTATTACCGCTGCTTAGAATTTGTTTTTTATATCATTTTCATTTTCTGTTTGCTGTTGCAAAGCATAATAAAACAGTTAGGTTTCTGGTTACTTCAAATAGATTTAATGAGCTGTTTGAAATTATTACATGAGGTATTTAATTTTCGTAAGGGTTAGGTTTTGTTGAAAATTATTCATTCTAGCCGCGGAATGATATTTAATCATAATAATATATTATCCGATACACAAGATTGTCATGTTATTTTAACCACACATTACACACTAACTGAATTGTTCAAGTTGAACTAATTTATGAGCAATAAAATGGTAGTATTTGAATTTGAAAAGATATGTAGGCTGTGAAGCCAGTTAAAATACCGGCCAAACACTGTCATTTAGATCATTTCTTTTCAAGATAATCAGATCTTTTTAAAAACTGATAGACAGTCTAATTATTTTAGATCAGTATCCAGATAAGTATTGCTAAATTAATTTATTGTTTCTTTAACTTCAATATCATGCTCAGTCTTTCCCTTTCAAAAAGGTGCCTGTATATAAAATTTTGCAATAATATTTTAATCCTAAATTAAGTTATCTGACAGAAATGAAGAAACCCTGTTTCAGTAACAGCTGACATTGACCCTGTCAACCCCATGGCAATACCACCAAATTTTCCTGATACAGTATTTACATGTTATATCATCAACCACCAAATATAAAAGAATTTGAATGTTTAAATAAAATAAATTTACATTAAGCATTAAGCCTATTAACCAGAAGATGAATCCCAAGCTTCATCTGTCCAAAGATGTCAAGAATTTGCTATTTCCAGTGTATTTACTGCATGTAGTGACCCAGTCTATGTTGCCAATAGACCCCCACCCCCTTGCTTTGATGTATTAACTTTATAAAAACAAACGCGTTTTCTTTGTGTGCCCAGTAACTGCCATATAATCTTCGAACTACAAGAAGTTTTCCCAAGTTTCTTCCACGAGGGGACATAACTCAAACTTGTCAAATTGCATTGTTGTCTGAACTTATCTTCTTTCTATAATTTTTCTCTTCACTGCATTAGTCACTTCACACTGGAAGCCACTAACCTAACAATTAAAGATAATTCGTGTCTCCAGCAAAAAAAGGCTAGTCTTGGCATTTCCGTGATTTGAAGAAATACAGTCAAAACAACTTTCTATAGTAATTAAAATAAATATAACTTAATTTTTTGTTATAACGAAAGATACACAAACCGTATTTTAAAATAGTGCGACTGTTTACTTTAGTAGTATGTTACTCGCATATGACCAAATCTTGCGCTAATCCTGATGTATTTTTATAGTATGTTGCTGTCATATCACCAAGACTGGAGATAACCCTGATGTAGTTTTATTTTATATCACTGATTCTTAACATTAAATTAAGGGAGAAATGATACTCCCTCCCATCCGTGTTCGCGGTAGCGTTTCTGAACCTTTCTTGTTTTAGTACATTGCTCGAAAATTGTCAAAAATGTTTACATCAAACCTTTACTACATGTCTTCACTATATAAAAAAACGGAACCCATTTAGACAAGGCAGGTAACCCTACGACCAGTTTGGCAAGTTATGCCCCTTTCTTCGACTTAGATTTTGGTTTGTTTTGTTTTTTGGGTTAATCGTCCCACCAACATTATCCTCGGATTCCGCTTGAAGCAGACATAGTGCTGCCTTCATTGTGTACAACATGCCGTGAACACCTGGCATAATACCCCACACCCATTCACATTATCCTGACACCGAGCCAACCAGTGGTGGAACTACCCTTATATTTGCTTGAGCCTTAGCAAGGGAACAATACCACTACCATTTTAACAACTTTGATTTTTGTGTCTGATAAAAGGGGATTCCAGCAGTTTGCTTATATCAGTGTAGGGAAATTTCGGGCATAATTTCTATATTTACTTGTACCTAAGTCTAAGTAAAGACGATTTTGATCACTGTCTAAATTGGTTGGATAGTGCAAATCCAAAATCGCTATCAATGTTCATTTAAAAAAAATATAAATAGCATTATTGAGATTTCTGCTACAAATAGGCATGACATAAGAGCAGATTACCCGGATGATGAAATCGCAAAAATAACTTTGGCAATATGCTGGTTAATGTTATTCACAGCTAACATAGTTCTATTCTGCACATAGAACAGTGCAGGGCATGGTCTTGTTTATTTCACTAACATATAAAACAATGTATCTTTGTGCTGCAACCCTCGTTTTTAAAGTTACTACCATTGTCAAAGGAATTAAAGAAATTAAATACAGAATGTCAATA
The DNA here is from genome assembly GCA_007844125.1 of Sinonovacula constricta. NCBI lineage: Eukaryota > Metazoa > Mollusca > Bivalvia > Cardiida > Solecurtidae > Sinonovacula > Sinonovacula constricta. Next base: position 45,926,776 of record CM017567.1, on the reverse strand, counting down.
TTTCAATGATTACACATTTTGTAAAAAAATAACATTTCTCAAATTATTGAAAAGTATATTTCTAACATCCTCAAATAAGCATCACAAGTCAATTCTTATTCATAATGCTAATGAACGATATAATTAACAAATTAAGGCATGTGCCATCTCTTAAGTCTGTGTGGCACCAATTAAGCCACCCCTGTCTGTCCAACCTCCTGTCCAGTCTTAGTGGGCAATTATCTCCACACCACTGGACACACTTCCAGACACAATTGTCTTGTAAATTAATCTTAACTTGTTCAATTTTGTTTTAATTGATTCCAATCAATTACCTTTAATTGATTGGTTCAAGTGGCTAAGTGGGCACATAAGGAATGATCACTAAACCATGCCAAGGTCATATCAGAGTATAAAACACAATCTGATGACTCTGGACTTCATTTCAGTTTGAAGATCTACATTGAGCAATCACACAAAAAGAAAAAGAAAACTTAACAACTGAAACGAATATTGTCAGCATGGTTTGTACACCCAAGAAGCCTGAGGAGCACAGGGTGGAGCCAGCCAACAAGTATAAGAGACTGACACACAAGTGTTTGACTAATCAGGAGTCTCCGGTTATAGATGGCATGTCAACGACAACAGCTGATCTGGACAAGACTGACAACCTGGAACCTTTGGTGAAATTAGTGTACACATTCAGATGTCTGCTTCCTGGACAGTTTGAGGAAGCCTGTAGCCACCAACTGGCTCGTTGTCTAAATATGGACCTAAAGGAGCTAGAGGTCATGATAAAACCTCAGGTAGGACATAATTTCAAAGACCTGAAGAAGAAGACTGGCTTGAAGAAGAAATCAGAAGAATCTAAATCTATCAGTGGAACAGCTTGCCTGACCAAGGATATTGCCAACAAATTAAATAAGTTCATCACTCATCTGCAGCATCCAGACAACCTCAAGGTAGAAGGTCTCTTCAGAAAGACAGGCAGTGTGAGCCGCCAACAAGCTCTACGAGATCTGGTCTTGTTAGGTGGCAAGTTGAACATGTGTTCTGGTAACTTTACTGTGCATGACATCGCCACTGTTTTAAAACAGTTCCTCAATGAGCTTCCAGAACCAGTATTGTCCCAGAGACTCTGTCAGGTGTTCCAGGCTATCAGCAACATTAACAGCAGCAGCAACTGTAGTCAGCAGATCCAACCAATTACCAGCCAACAGAAGGAAGCCCTGCAGCTGAGCCTCCTGCTGTTGCCCATGGAAACAACACATCTGCTACAAAATTTGCTGCACTTACTACACAAGGCAGCTGAGGAGCCAGGCAACAAGATGTCAGCCCAGTCTCTTGCTGTTGTGTTTGCTCCAGGCCTCCTATGCCATAGAAACTTGTCCCCAGAACAAATGCAGCAAGTTCTACCATCAGCAAGTCACCTGGTCACTCTGCTTATCAACAATGTCCACAGTTTATTCAACATCCCGACATCTCTGGGTCTCCATGTATTGGACATCCTAAAGCAACGACCAACTCTTGACGGAAGTCAAAGCTGTGAAAAGAACGTTGAGAATATTGAAACTTATTCTGGTCAGAACATTATGGAACAGGTCACAAAGAAAGGGCTTATGAACTATGGTAAACTCCTGGGAAATTATCTGAGGAAACATTTTAAGTTGACAAAGGAGAATGTCCAGGGCAATGAGGGGTTGACTACTAGGGAGGACAACACGGAGGCCAGGCTAGGTGAGCTCATGAAGAGACTTGAGGTGTGTGTTGAGGTGGGCCAGACACCACAGACGGACAGACGACCATCTCACCCAGCCAGCCCAGCTGTACATGTGGTGGATTTGGGGTCATCTCCTTATCTGGTCAAGAGTCAGTCTGTAGCACGGTCACTGACCAAAAATGACAATGCTGTTATAATAAATGATTTTAACAAGGATGACTGTGACTATGTAAATGTAACATATTTTTCTTAGGTCACTGTTTATTCAAATGTTACACAAATGTGCTTTGTGCTTGTTGTGTATTGTTTTGCCAGATTGTATTGTCACGCTAAATGTGCTATGTAAATGTGAGAAATATGTGTCCAGATAGAATATAAAGAACCTGTGTCTCTTGTGTATTTCTGAACTAATTCTAATTGTACACGCATGTTTTCATGTATGATTGAGGCCAATGAATAAAATATGTCAAGAAATCAAAATAACTTGGGTGTTATGTTTCTTCTGTTTCCATTAGATCTAAAAGAACATTTATCAAAGTATTAAGATATTAGATTTAAACTGATTTGCCAACATTGTTTCAACCGTCGATGTGGCAAATGACCCCCACCACTTGCTTTGATGTTTTAAATTCATAAAAATAAATGCGTTTTCATTGTGTGCCCAGTAATTGCCACATAATCTTCGAACTCCAAGCAGTTTACCTAATTTTCTTCCACCAGGGGACAAAACTCGACAGTGTCTAATTGCATTGTTGTCTGCACTTATCTCCCTTTTATATTTTTTCTCTTCACTGCACTAGTCACATCACACTGAAAGCCACTAACCTAACAAAAACAATTCTTGTCTCCAGAAAAACACAAGCTAGTTTTTGCATTTCCATGATTTGGAGAAATACATTTAAAACAACTTTCTAAAGTAATGAAAATAAATCTAACATAATTTTTGTTGTAACGAAAGATACACAAACCATATCTTAAAATAGCGTGTTCGTTTTTACTTCAGTACAAGACAGTAGTATATTACTCGCATATGACCAAATCTTGGGAAAATCCTGTTGTATTTTTATAGTATGTTCATCTCATATCACCAAGCCAGGAGATGATCCTGATGTAGTTTTATTTAATATTACAGATTCATTACTTTAAATTTAAGGAAGAAATGATGCTCCCTCCCATCCATGTTTGCGGCAGCCTTTCTGAAGCCTCTTTGTTTAAGAAAATAGCTCAAAAATCGTCAAAAATATTTATTTCAAACCTTTACTACAAGTCTTCACTATATAAAAACGGAACCCATTTAGACAAGGCAGGTAACCCTACCACCAGTTTGGCACAGTTATGGCCCTTTTTTACTTAGATTTGTGTTTTTGTTTATTGGATTTATCGTCCCACCAAAATCATTCTCAGATTCCACTTGAAGCTGACATAGTGCTACTTTTATTGTGTATAGCATGTTGTGAACATCTGGCATGATACCACACCCAGTCACATTATCCTGACACCTGGCCAGCCAGTTGTGGAAGTACCCTAATATTTGCTAGAACCTTAGCAAGGGAACTATACCACTACCATTTTAACAACTTTGATTTTTGTGTCTGTTAAAAGTGGTTTCCAACAGTTTGTTTATATCTTTTTAAGGAAATTTCGGGCATAATTCTTCATTAACTTGTATTTTAGTCTAAGAAAAGACGATTTTGAACACAACCTAAATTGGTTGGATAGTATAAATCCAATATCTTTATCAATGTTCATTTAAGAAAATATAAATAGCATTTTTGGGATTTCTGCTGCAAATAGGCATGACATAAGAGAGGTTTACCCGAATGATGAAATTGAAAAATAACTTTGGCAAAAATTTTGTTAATGTTATTCACAGCTAACATAGTTTTATTCTGCACTGAGAACAGTGCAGGGCATGGTCTTGTTTATTTCACTAACATATAAAAAAAGTATCTCTGGGCTTCAACACTCATTTTATAAGTTACTGCTATTGTCAAAAACTAATGTCATAAATAGAATCTCTTTTAAGATTAATTTCATTTGAAAGAAATTAAATTAAGAATGTTAATATTTTAACGATGACACTAGTTTTGTAAAAAAAATAACATTCATCAACATTTCTCAATCAAATTACCGGTATGTGTTCAGACAGAATATTCAGAATCTGTGTCTCTTGTAGTTTTAATGAGCTGATTCTAACTGTTCACACGTTTTCATGTATGATTGAGGCCAATGAATAAAATATGCCAAGAAATCAAAATAACTGAAGTATTATGGGTTTTCTTTATCCATTAAAAGAACATTTTAAAGAACGTATTAAGACAATCAATGTGAAACAATTTATTTTATATTTATTGGTTTTATTGTCCCACCAACAGTATTTTTGTTATCTGGAGGCTGTGTTTACTTGAAGCAGATTTAGTGCAGCCTTCACATGGCATAATACCACACCCAGTCACATTATCCTGGCACCAGGCCAACCAGTCGTGGAACTATCTTTATATTTTCTTCAGCGTTAACATACGATCTATACCATTACCATTTTTTACAACTTTGGTATGTTCCGGCCCAGGATCGAACCCGAGGCCACCCGTACCTGGAGCCAACGCTCTATTGATTGCGCTACCAGGTCCGGTCATATATTTTATTTAACACTTTAAAACCATATATTTAAATTCATGTACAGGTGACAGCAGGAAAAAAGAGTATAATCATAGATATAACAATCTGTGATGTTATTTAAAGTAATATAAATAGTAGATACACTTCATAAATGTAACATCAGTCTGGGATTATACCTAAAGTGGCAGTAAACTGATTCAACAAAAATTACCCCAGATTGTCTTTGTTCCATTTGTAGCAAGATTCATATCTTCAAAATACCATCTTAAAGTGGTTCTTTCCGATGTGGCCAAAAACGTCTTATTAAACTTACTTCGTATTGTACTAAGAGAATCAATAAAAGTGTATTACACATGCCAAATATTACAAAAAATGTTATAAATTGTTTTTGATGTTTGTTTTGGTTTTGAAATACAATGCATCGACAAATCATGATTATTATAGCAACGTCCAGCTCTTTAATGTAGGAAGACCCAAGACAAATGTCTGGGTAAAACCACCAGCACACTGCAAATCAGCTGGAAGACCTTCCCACATTAAGTTCTTTGCCCTGAATGGGACTCGAACCCACACGATGGGAGGCTAAGCAGTCGGAGGTGTTACAAATTGGCGATTCTACCACTATGCCACGGACGCCCCTAAAATGGTTTTTGAAGTTTCAACCTACCAAAAAATGCATCAGTAATGGTTTCTCAATTCGGTTTGTACTTCTCTTAGAAATGCGTCAGAAGTAAATTGGAAAGAGTTGCTTTAAAGACATTTACTGTCTTTGTTTTCTACTAAGTGTTTTAAAAAACTTCGATTCATCTAATGCCAATAATGGCACGTTTTGACACTTATCCTTCAGTTTTATATGACATAAAAATGTTGCAGCTAAATAACTTAAAAACTACTAAATGAATTTGAAACTAAAATCGCTTTTAACTATAATGTATAAAATACAAAAAATTAAATAATGACTGGTGCTCTGTACTTTAAACTAAAATAAAACTTATGTTAAATAGACATTAAAACAATAAATGTTATCAAATGTACTGTGTGTTGTTTGAGTTAGTTTCTTTATACTTAAATTGTCAATAAAAACCTTAACATTACAAGAAACAGAAACAACTGTTTCAACCAAATATGAACCAAAGAGAAACAAACACCTTATAGTTCAAATATTTTATTTATTTATAAAATCATTTTCATGTTTTTTTCACTTTTTCCTCCCTTCCATACTTTAGTTTATTCATTTCTTTCCTTTTCTGTATAGCCTCTTCTGAGTAAAGTTCACCTTTTAACTTATGCAAATATTTCAATCTTGCATTTAAAGATGGAGACGGAAAACTAAAAATGCCACTTGTCAATTTTTCACCAGTTTCCGTAAATAACTTCTCCATTTCTGGATCCATTTGCCGTAATGCGACATTCCGAGCAATGAGTTTTGAAACAAACTCTATCCCACCATCGAGAACCTCTTCGCTGACTTCGGCCGACTTTTTGTCCGCTGTTCTGATTCGAGACAACCGAAGATTTTTCTCTATTAAGTAGTACCAAGCTGCTCCAATTATGAACAGCCAACTGACTGAGAGGTGTTGTATTATACGGGATCTCTGTGTCACAGCACCATATACAATATTCCAACCCAATCCGCAGGCTGCTATCGGCAGAGCGAAGTGAAATCTTTGAAACACATGCAACGTATTAGCAGTATTTACTTGGGTAAAGATGGCAAATTCCTTGGCTTTTTCACTTAAAACTAATGACTCTTTAAGAGTCTGTAAGATTTTTGGATCAATGTTTTGTTGAGCATGAAGACCTTCTAAGATTTTCTTTGTGTCAGTTTCAGCATCAGAAAGTGAATTGTTTTTGAAGTAGAGGGGAATACCTGGAATGAGATAAGCAAATATATATACTCTTTAACAGGGTATAAAGAAGAAATTGATCATTCTTAGACAAAAAGTGTAAGTTTTGTTTATTGGCTTTTAATAACTGTATTTCAATTATTTAGAGATGGTGTCCACTTGAGGCCAATATGGTGCTGCCTTCACTGTTTAAAGCATGCCATGGACACCTCTGACATGATACCACACCCAGTCTAATTATCCTGACAAAAAAGGCCAAAGAGTTGTGGAGCTACCCTTACATTTGCTTAAGTGACTGCAAGGTAGATACACCAATACCATTTTGAACGATTTTATTAATGGATCAAAATGTTTTGAACAATTCTGATACAGGACCACCCAAGTAACATGTATACCAAATATCAAGGATTTAGCTCTTGAAGTTTCTGACAGTAAGATTTTCCTTGGGCAACTTCGCCTATATAGCCATAGAAAATGGAAACACCCTAATTTCTGACATTAAGTTTTTACCTATAAAATCTTACATGGAAAATAGCCACGCCCATCGTGGCCATATCTTTCATGGATCAAAATTGTTTGAACAACTTTTTATTCCCCCTGCCTACTTAACCTTCTGAGAAAGTTTGGCTGTATTTGGCCCAGTGGTTTCAGAGGAAATGTCATTTGAAAATGTTGACGGACGCGTGATGCCAGACGAAGGACGCCAGGCGATCACAATAGCTCACACTTGGCATAAGCTCAGGTGAAACAATTATTGTCTACCCAAACTAGAACTATCGCTGAATGCGATTCATACCCCCACCAATGTCCTTGACAAAGCTGGTACAAGAATAAGATGGGTTCTGCACATTGCCCAGTTGGGGTGAACATTTGAGTAAAGTTTGAAGAAAATCCTTACATTAGTATAGAATTTATAGGGCAGACACGACATATTGTCTAGTATTGATAGTAAGTAAATTAAAAGACTTAAAAAGGGGCATTACTTTGTCAAAATGCAATACAGAGTTATGAAACTTGACCTGCATATCTTACTTGTGATACGTCATATATCTTTTTAAGTTTCAAGCAAATACCTGTGCTAATTTCAGAAATATTCAAGTACATGTTAAAATTTAATAACATTTTCTAAGTCAATTTTGACCTTCAAGAGTGACCTTGACCTTAAGCCGGCACAAAGGTAACATGGGTTCTGCACATAACCTTGTTGAGTTGAACATTTGAGTAAAGTTTGAAGAAAATCCTTACATTAGTATAGGATTTATAGAGCGGACACGACATATTGTCTAATACTTGATTGTATGTAAATTTGAAGACTTAAAAGGGGCATAACTTTGTCAAAATGCAATACAGAGTTATGAAACTTGACCTGCATATCTTACTTGTGATACGTCATATATCTTTTAAGTTTTAAGCAAATACCTGTTCTAATTTCAGAAATATTCAAGTACATGTTAAAATTTAAGAACATTTTCTAAGTCAATTTTGACCATCAAGTGTGACCGTGACCTTAAGCCAGCACAAAGGTAACATGGGTTCTGTACATAACCTTGTTGAGTTGAACATTTGAGTAAAGTTTGAAGAAAATTCTTCCAATAGTATAGGATTTATACAGAGGACACGACATATTGTCTAATACTTGATTTTTTTGTAAATTTGAAGACTTAAAAGGGGCATAACTATGTCAAAATGCAATACAGAGTTATGAAACTTCACCTGCATATCCTAATTGTGACACTTCATATATATTTTAAGTTTCAAGCAAATACTTTTTCTAGTTTCAGAAATATTCAAATACATGTTAAAATTTAAGAATATTTTCTAAGTCAATTTTCGACCTTCAAGTGTGACCTTGACCTTAAGCCGGCAAAAGAGTAACATGGGTTCTGCACATCCCCTTGTTGAGGTGAACATTTGAGCCAAGATTGAAGAAAATCTTTCAATTAGTGTAGGACTTACAGAGCAAACACGACATAATGTCTAATATTTGATTGTTTGATATTTGACCTTCAATTGTGACCTTGACCTTGAGCTGACACATGGGCAACATGGGTTCTGCACATTTCCTTGTTGAGGTGAACATTTCAGCCAAGTTTGAAGAAAATCCTTCAATTGGCATAGGATTTATAGAGCGGACACGATAATGGAGACGGACGGACAGACGGACAAAGCGAATCCATTATAGCCCCCCCCCATTTGGTGGTGGGGGTATAATAACATCTGCATTTCCATTTTAAATATATAATGGCTATAATTAGACACCAAAACGCCGGCATTTTTCTATAAAAATGTATTGAAACCATTGCTTGAAAACATTGTTAGCAAAAAGTTACAAACTATAAATATAGAAACATTGTCACTGGCTAAGGTGAAAAATAAGTTTTACGTGCATATAACGCATATACATGTACCAACTTAACAGTTGATAAGTCTTGGTTATTAAAAAATGAAACAGGCTAAAAGTTACCTATAAATGTCCCAAAGTGTATGGATGTGGATCCATGATAGCTGACATCCTGCTGATTGGACCAGTAAAACTCAATCTGCGCCAGCAATGCTGGAGACAAGCCTCCTAGGACGTTGTCTGACCAACGAAGGGATGTTGTTCGTAGGAAATGTTCTGTCACCTGGAATATGTTTGTATTTAGTAATTATTTGGTTGTTTTATATTTTGTTACATCACACTGACACAATTATGGTCATATTGACAAAATTATTGGTGGAGTAAGACTCCAGATTTATGTCTGGGTAGAACCAGCAGCTCAATACAGGTTAGCTGGAAAACCTCCCTGCATGAAAGTTCTCGCCCCGACCGGGACTCAAACCCACGTGGTGAGGAGCAGAGGAGTTACAAGTAAGCAACCCTAACTGCTCGGCACCGGGCAACACCATAATTATTTACGTATCTTATTTATCTCCTATAAACATTAAATCCTGTAAATGAAAAAGATAGGAAGGAACTTATCTCCAAACAATTAATCTAAATTCTCAGTCAAAGCATATTTTATGGACAGTCCTAAAAACTGTTATAAATAAGATAATGAGTATTAGAAAAACATAGCAAAGGAGAACAAATCTAAGGTAACTATATTGATCAAATAGAATTAAAGACCAGAATTTTATGTTAAAGCTATGAAACAGAAAAAAACAAATAATATTCGAGAGGGATATTGTATGCTTTAGTAATTTTAAGAGAGGGATTTTTCAGCCTTTGAAAATCTACGTGAGGTATTTTGTTTGCTTTGAAAAATCTAAGGGCGAAATATTGTCCACCTATGGTAAAATGACTGAAAGGGATTTTATTCATCTACCCCCCCCGCCATCAAATACTTTGACCAATAGAATAAAAGATTTTTCCATACTTCGTCAATTGCTTTCTGGGTAACACTATCAAATGGTGTGTCTGGGTCATCAAATTGCCTGAACTTGGCCGTTGAAAAGAAAGGCAACAGATGATCTTTGACGGATCCCACACCTGCCACAAACCCTCCTGCCAGGGCAAACAAGGGCGTGTAACGTATCATCTGAAACAAAACAATGAAATTATAATGTCTGCACAACAAAAATGTTACATTATTACGTATGTAAGTTGCAGATTTGTCTCCTAATTCCCACCCCCGACCTATTTCAGGGCTAGAAGCCTGCCTACATATCTTATACAATGTGTTGTTTTGTGAGTGCCGATAATATCCTAAAGAATATGCAGTTAGCAAAAGGCCTTAAAAAAGTATAAAATTAAAAGCATTGATTGTTTTAGTAGCACAATGCACAAATATACATGTTGCAAGCTCTGTGTATTCAGCAGTGTTATTGTTTCACACATTCATCTCTTTCAATCAAACTTGTTTTTATGTTAATTTCATATGAACATTATTACTTTAACAAAATGTTTATTTCCAACCATTACAACCAACAAGTTCTTAGTATAGGTTTAGAATCGGTTTAGAATCTAAATTGGTGATTCTTCCAGTCGGTCCATTTGGATGTGGGTCTGCTTATTTTGTTAAATGACTCATCACTTATTAACTTTTACATTTGGCTTGCACGTGAATACCCTTGTCCTGTTCGTTTTCAAATTTTAGTATATATTACAATGCTCATTGGACTTTGTCATATATTCTTATTCATGGAAAAGAAACCACGATCACTCGCTTCGTTCGCTCCCTTTGGCTCTTAATTCCAGGATGAGTCGCCCATTTAGACACTAACCTTAACATAGTAAAACTATACACAATCGTCTCGGTTTAAGAAAAAGAAAATCAATACTGGAGTAAGTTTTATGAGTACACACGAACGCATCAGTTTCAACATATGCGGTAGTCTGCTGACAAAATGGCGCTATGACGCGATGACGTCACACATATAATTAGCACTAGTTTGTTTTTGTTTGTAAGGCCAGTAGGCAGGTCAGTTGTTAAACGTTTTCGAATTATTCTGTCATGTAAGTTGCCTGCATTCAAGTGCATTAATGCCATTTTTCTACATATTTACATAATTTACGTCGTGTATTTAGAGTACCGAAGTAAATGGAAATCAGAGTACGTTTTTGCAGTCAGGAGGTTTGTCAATCGCAATAATAATGCTGAAAATTATTACCTTGGCTCGATAAGGAAAAAACTGAAGACGTTCAGTCTAATTATCCGGAGACTGCGTGTGGGTAAATACAAATTAATTATCATATCGCCCTATTAACGGGTTATTGAACATTTAAATTTAAAATTTCGAAGCTCAGTCCTTATGCCTTTGTCCGCACGTGCGTTAATTGCTCCAATTAGTTGTGTAAGAAAACTTGTGACACTGACTGGGCATGATCTCCGCCGTTCATTAAATGGGTGTGGTTATATTGTCAATCAACAGATTACAGTTTGTGACGGTTGCCTTTTAACACCAGGAGGCGGGGCATGAAATTATCGTCGCGACCAATGAACACTTGGTAGGCCCAATGATTGGCAGTGATCTGTTTCGATTAGCTGCACACATACACACGTAGATGCTGGTCGCTTGCAGTAGGATATATTGCGTAATCAAATGATCAGCTTGTAGCTACTGTCTGGGGCTGTCTTTAGGAGGATGAGATTAAGTCTGTCGGGAACTTAAAAGAAGATAAAGACTCAAACGAGGCTATACTAAAGAAACTAGAGACTGACTATAAAATAATAAAACCATTGTAAGGAGATGATGACTCAAACGAGGATATACTGAAGAAACTAGAAATGACTATAAAATAAACCTGTCACACATACTAGCCCAGATGAACAATCTTGTAAAAGATTCAATGTAAGTCTATATGGAATTATCAGTAATGATATTTCCAGTATGGGATTCAATGACAGAATGAATGGAGAGAGGAAAAGGGTAGAAAGAGGGGTGGAAAATCTGTAGTTATTAAAAATGACTCACAAAAAAGACAAACCGGTTTAAACCCATCTCACTCACTTACCATGATGCATTAACAGTACCTATATACAGGACGCAAATTACTTCTACTGCTACTTCTTAGAAATCCACAACCAAAAATACTATCTAATTAACCATATAATAGTAAGTATATATAAAATATACAACAATGGTAAAAATGGGAAAATGGTAAGTATGATACAAAAAACACCCATACATGCATATATATACCCTAGATATGCAACAGTCCCTAACGAATTTACCAAAGCTCTAATGAAAGGTGTGAAAAACAGATTTGCAACACTCCCTAATGACTTATACATCGCTCTTATTAAAGGTGTGAACAACACCAAATCCTTTATGTGGTACAAACTCTCCAAATATGGTATGTACATTACGTGGTACGAAGTGGTACTGGTACGAAGTATCCATCAGCCATGTGCATGGACAACATGAAACATGCAGACAAAATATGACACAATAACACACAAACACACCCTGGTTACACGTATATAATCTCCACTTTAAACCCAAGGCCACTTGTGTGTCAATCACTCGTTGAGAACACTCAATGGGAAGGGTCCATTGCACCATTGCACATACAATTCCCACTGGCAGGCTGAAAATTGCTTAATTTACAAGCAACTTGTGACATTTCCAACAATTTACAAATAAAAAGTCCTATCACATTGACAGTCATTGTTTCACAAAAATACATTTTGAATAACAAATTAATGCATTTCATATAAATTCTACTACATGAGGCATAGTAATTTACTTCCTAATAGTGGGTTCAAGATTGTTTGTCTGTTGTTGGTCCTTCGTAAAATTTGTAAGCATGCATTCACAAAAACTCGCGAAAACTCCTGATAAAATGTACAAATGATTGACATGATGTCAATTTTATACATTGAAAGAAGATTTGTTCATATATTTAGAAATTATTGTTTGTAAGTATATACCTTACAGTATTTTAACAGATCATGGCTCGTATTACTCGGGTAACCTTGTAAACAGCATGACATTCGACCTGTCAGTCTATAGGTCCTAGGGAATGCTCTCCCTTGATGGTTTAGAGGGTTACACTGCACTAAATACTTTCGTTCTGTATTTGTTGGTTACCTAATTTATAATTATCATTATTATTATTATTATTATAATTGTTATTATTATTATTATTATTATTATTATTATTATTATTATTATTATTATTATTATTATTATTATTATTATTATTATTATTATTATCATTATTATTATTACTATCATTATTGTTGTTGCTGCTGCTGCTGTTTTCTTAATCATCATCATCATCATATCATCATAATCATAATCATCATCATCATCATCATCTTCTTCTTCTTCTTCTTCTTCTTCTTCTTCTTCTTCTTCTTCATATAAGCATGTTTTAAGACAAATTTATCTGCACATATTTATATCGTTATGTTTGATATACCGTCTTCTTCTTCTTCCTCTTCACCTTCTTCATATAGGGCCTAAGCATGTTTTAAGACAAATTTATCTGCACATATTTATATCTTTATGTTTGATATACCGTCTCTCAAATCAACAGTTCTATATGTCTCATTTAGGTTGTTAGTTACATTGTCAACTAACTCTGCAAATTTCTCCGCCTTTTTTTCTGTCTCCTCCATCATTTATTGGATTTTTTTCTAATTCATCCAAGTGAATGGCAATTTGCCGACGACATTCACTTTAATAATTCCTCAAATAACAAATACATTGTAGGCATTTTTGTAAAACAGTATCATTTTCTATGATATTTTGAAAATATTTTATTAACACAAAAACAACAACAAAAAACAAAAACTAATAAAAAACATACAAAAAACAAACAAACAAATACACAAACAACAAAGAACACATTGACGCAGCGGCATGGGTGATAATACCAGGCATTAAAGTAGATTATCACTCTGAAAGTCAAGTTTTAGATAATAGCAGCTGTATGACTGCAAACAATTAAAATAATACATTTTCTACTAGAAGATATTTCTATCCCTGTAATACTTGGTCTGATCAAGAAAAGTTACCAAACAACACTCCCAGCATCAAATATAGTCAAAATAAGTCAAATGTTATCGTACACTAATTGATATGTCTAACTTTTATAATATATGTTTAATTTGTATTGAGTATTAACGATAACAAAATTATTGTTGGTTTTCTTATTTAAACCATGCCATTAAAAATGGTATCCGACAGTTTGGACCAAACTGTTTTCCTCAAATAACCAAATATGTCAATGTTACCAGAAAAGATCTCGCCAAATGCTGCTCAATGATGCCATAGATCAGCGTGAACGGTAAAACATAAATCCCCATTCGTAACTGCAAACATGTTTTTCCTATCTGAGCCACGCTGCAGGGGTGGATCCAGAAGATTTTGGTTGGGGTGGGGGTATGAATCAAGCTGCATAACCGTAGAAAAAAAACTAGATAATATATATACACACACAGTAAGGGGCCGTGACTTCGACCTTAATAGTCAACAGACACAATTCACTTTAAAAGCTTAGGTTTTTAAAGCTTACATGTGTGTGTTTTCACAACTCTACTCTTTCATCTGGTTGGTGGGGTAGAGATGCACCCCATCCACCCTGGATCCAATCCTTTATGTTAAGTTCATGGCCGCTACAGGCTTTGCCTGGATAATAGTGTTGTTTTTTTTTTGTCATGTCTTTTCGCGCAATTTTTTTAAATGCTACTTTTATATCCACTTAGATAAATTCTTCATTCTTCTCCATCGCTGCGACTCCCTATACACACACTTCTATTTTTTCACGCAAGTTCTGTCTCACCCCAAAACCACATTTTCTCTTTTCTAGGTTGTATGTAGGCTCAGTATTCTGCCGTAATATTTATTTTCTCTTAATTTTTGCGTTTCAATTAAGCCAAATCAGTAAACTAATCATGCTTGACGTAAACGCATGACGTATAATCAGACATGCGTCAAACGTTACATGCTATACTAGATTGTTGAACTTCACATGACAAAAACAAGTTTAACAACATTGCATTTTGTTTAACTAAAAACAACACAATTTTTTTTATGGACAAAATTTTACAAATACACTATTATCAGAAGTAATATTAAAATCCTTTATTTCTTGTAGTTTAACACAGTTGAACTTTTTGAACAAAGCAACAATTACAACAACGACAACAACCACCACCAGCAACAACCAACAACAACATCCAACAACAAATAAACAAGCAATGAACATTGCTTTTGTTAAGCTTGAACATTATTAAACAAATACAGATTGCTGTTTCACTGTATATATTTTATATATGTTTATTACCCGTCTATGCAATTTGTAACATCGATCTAGTTGCTAATAATACAGTGACTACTGAGAGTTGCTAATAATACAGTGACTACTGAGAGTTGCTAATAATACAGTGACTACTGAGTGTTGCTAATAATACAATGACTACTGAGAGTTGCTAATAATACAGTGACTACTGAGAGTTGCTAATAATACAGTGACTACTGATGGCGAGTCTTTGTGAATATTTAAACATCATTTTTATCATTATCATTTGGCACTCCTCGAAGATGGTCAGTGGCGGATCCATGATTTCTGTTTGGGGGGTGGGTGTGGGGTGAATTTTCAATAATGTTTTATCAACCGGAGCAACAAACATTGATAAATGCTTTCTAAAATCTTTCCTAAGTTTTTTGCTATAATTGGGAGACGTTCTGAATGTTCAATATTTCGATACTCTATATAAACCATAATTGCATGGTGAGAAAACAAAAGCAATTATGATTTCAGAACTGCAAAACAAAGACAAGTCATACTTTTATTTTGACAACGGGTCCATGAGAAGCATTCGCCGAGGATATTTCCTTGCATAACTGTCAATGATTTGACCAATGTCCAGTTAAATGTCACGGTGACAGAACAGTAGCATCAGGGCATTAAAACGCTGCTGTCCTATCGAGCTTCTGTGAGAATTTTTATTAAATCTCAGAGACGAGTTTGGGCGTTCGCAGCCGGCTGCTGTCTCGGACGTTAGTAACGAAAGCGTTAATATCTTTGCCATGTTTTAATACATGCGTTTACACACTTGAGTTAATATTTCACTGATAGTGAAGTGTTGTTGTTCACGGTTTTGTCATCGCTTTGTCCACAATTTGATTTCTTGGTAGAAGCTGTCTGTCCGAGTCAGGCATGTCATCACGGTAAAACTAAAAAAAATGTTAAATTCTTGGTAGAAGCTGACTGTCCGAGCCAGGCATGTCATCAAGGTAAAACTAAAATAAAAAGTTAAATTTTTGGTAGAAGCTGTCTGTCCGAGTCAGGCATGTCATCACGGTAAAACTAAAATAAAAAGTTAAATTTTTGGTAGAAGCTGTCTGTCCGAGTCAGGCATGTCATCACGGTAAAACTAAAATAAAAAGTTAAATTTTTGGTAGAAGCTGTCTGTCCCAGTCATGCATGTCATCACGGTAAAACTAAAATAAAAAGTTAAATTTTTGGTAGAAGCTGTCTGTCCGAGTCATGCATGTCATCAAGGTAAAACTAAAAATATGTTAAATTTTTGGTAGAAGCTGTCTGTCCGAGTCAGGCATGTCATCACGGTAAAACTAAAAAAAGTTAAATTTTTGGTAGAAGCTGTCTGTCCGAGTCAGGCATGTCATCACGGTAAAACTAAAATAAAAAGTTAAATTTTTGGTAGAAGCTGTCTGTCCGAGTCATGCATGTCATCACGGTAAAACTAAAAAAAAAGTTAAATTTTTGGTAGAAGCTGTCTGTCCGAGTCATGCATGTCATCACGGTAAAACTAAAAAAAAAGTTAAATTTTTGGTAGAAGCTGTCTGTCCGAGTCAGGCATGTCATCACGGTAAAACTAAAAAAAAAGTTAAATTTTTGGTAGAAGCTGTCTGTCCGAGTCAGGCATGTCATCACGGTAAAACTAAAAAAATGTTGAATTTTTGGTAGAAGCTGTCTGTCCGAGTCAGGCATGTCATCACGGTAAAACTAAAAAAATGTTGAATTTTTGGTAGAAGCTGTCTGTCCGAGTCAGGCATGTCATCACGGTAAAACTAAAAAAATGTTAAATTCTTGGTAGAAGCTGTCTGTCCGCGTCAGGCATGTCATCACGGTAAAACTAAAAAAAGTTTACATTGCGGAATAATGAAAGTGAAATGTTAAAATACGAAAATAATTAGTGATAGAGTGAACACCTTCCTGAACTAAACCCACAATGTGGTGTTGAGATATTTTTGAAACTAGATCTATTTGTGTTTTACTATTAAATCTAGTATTTCATTGGTAATAATATGCTTATAAGTAAGAAATATAAGAATGTACATGTTAAACATGCTATTCTATAGCGTCAATAAATGTATAGACCGATAATTTTAGGAGGGGGGAGGGGGCGCGGTGCTGGGTGCGAGATGGTGGTAAGTGCGGGAAGATGGTGGTGGGGTGCGGGGGGTGTGGTGGTTTGCGGGGAGATTGTGGTGGGGTTGCGTGGAGATGGTGGTGCTGGGGATGGTGGTGGGGTATTTGCGTGGAGATGGTGGTGGGTTGCGCGGAGATGGTTGTGGGGTGCGCGGAGATGGTGGGGTGCGCGGAGATGGTGGTGGGGTGCGCGAAGATGGTTGTGGGTGAGCGGAGATGGTGGTGGGGTGAGCAAAGATGGTGGTGGGGTGAGCGAAGATGGTGGTGGGGTGCGCGGAGATAGATAGTGTTTGGACGCGGGAAGCATAATATGGTTCACTGTTAAGTTCGTTATTGGTGATATCCGATAACTATATATCAAATACATGTAACAATATCTGACCCCTGTTTGGTGTTAAAATTCTGCAGAAATCATACTTAGTTTTAGCAAATGACGATTTTAAATATTATATCAGTTTTAAAAGACAGTACACCTTAAATAAACGTATTCTTTTCATATCTATAAATAAGCACGATATGGATTTCTGCTTAAAAATACTTAAATGTCAGATCGGATGCCCCGGATGATGATATAACGTGATCTAAAATATAAGCGACCACGTCATTTTCATACTTTATAAAATAGCTATCTATGCAGCGTGGCTCAGATAGGGAATATATTGAGCAGGTTTGTAATGACGATTAGGTGTGGGACATGAAAAACATAATTTCGCGGGATCTGTTCAGGAAGGAATAAATTGTATGATTGTTTGAGGAAAAAAGAAATTGGTTCAAACTGTCGGATAGGCCTTACTACCTATATGATAATTTACAAAAAGTCGCAGAAGTTTTCCATTTACACTATGACAAAAAGTAGGGTTTCTAGTGCTGTAAGGGCAAGAATGCGATGAACTCTATAGCAAAAACCAGTTCAGTACTCGGTTTGTCCATAATAAAGCAAATGTTTTCCAATATACTTTCCTGCGAAAATAATGGTGCTATTTTTGTGCCATTTGTGTCATTTGTAACACTCGTTGGCGTATGTGAGTGTTTTACGACTGTCGTAAATGGTCAGTTTTACGACATCGAGGGGTGCGCGCGCCAATTACTGTTTGTAATGGCGGGGTGAATATATTTTGCTCAACACAAGACGTCAAGAATTAGAAATACGCTTCAGACGTCGTTCTGACGTTAATGACGTTAAAATGACGGCATGTTAGCAGTGTGTTCATAGCAGCGATTTAACTAAGTAGATCTAGCAGAAGTGTGATATGAAAAGTCATACTATCAAACTATACCATAGCAATAACACTTTTTAATAGTTTAAGTTCTGTTGTTATTATATTGTTAGTAAATGGTAAATTAAGTACATGTTGTGTTCGAAAAGGTACAACTAATTCTTAGTTAATATTTCCTATAAACAGGTATATGTAACTACGACTTTTTTTGTTTGTCAGGGCCAGTATTCTTTTAAGTGACTTGGACACCGACTAGTAAATTGATTCTAGACTTGAATAATTATTTGCTTAATATCAACGGTTGAAGGTGTGGACATCTGGCGTGTTTTCAGTATGTAAAAATGGTTACTTTGATACAAAATTGTCTTTTTGTCATAAAACCTGATATGATTAGCAAAATATAAATTGTGCAGGTAAATGACACACTCTGTCTTCCATAGACTTGCAAACCGTTTTGTCATACTGAATGCACACCAGGTAAAAATAATAACAAGAATTACAAATAGACTTAAAAGTTTAATTGTGTTGCAACACTAAAATGTTCTTTTTTTGTTTTAAGTTTATGATTGACAAACTGTTAAACCATACACAAGCATAATTATTATACATTGCATATTTAATGATCATTTCAGCCGTTGTTACTAAGAAAATAAAATTGTGTTCACTTACTATGATTTTGTTAAGTTTATGATTTGTTGTTAATTGTATGATCAAACATAAGTTGTCATCAAATATAAGTTGTCAAATGTATTTTCTTTTGTTTTTAATAGAAATCACATAACTGAAGTTAAGAAAAGTAAAATTTTATATCTTTCATTATACAATCAAATTGCAATAACAGTGATAAGGGAGTAATAATTTTCCAAAGAAAAGTTCAAATTTTGAACACAACTCCATTCTATTTTTTGTGAAACCAGACTGCTTTTTTCTGTCAACTGTACCCTTGCCTATGAGAAATCTGTGTCCTTGCCTACACATTTAGGGCATAACCATGCTTTTCTTGGCTTGCGTCTAATATTAACACACTCATAATGAAATTTAATATATTTACAATCCTTGTTTTGGCAGTCGATGATTTTACCATATGCTGGTTGCTGGCAGATGCAAATCAACTCCTTTATTGGCTCAAGGCCATCGTCTGAAACAGCTTTCTCCAACTTTCTCATTATAATTTCTGGAAGTAGAAAGCTCTTGAAGAATGCTTCACACTTTGCGTAGATTGTAGCAACATAGTTTTCATCCAGCGGAATTCGAATGATGGCCATCTCTTTGCTTGTGTACACAACAAAATCACAGTACTTCACACCTGTCACTTTTATTTGAAACTGTACTTGGGAGAAGTACCTATGGTTTTGTTTTAATTTCATATTTTTGTCTAAGCAGAATTTAGGATCACTGGATGCTTCTAAGATAGTGTTGTCCTTAGCGCTAAATGGGCATTTTATTTCTACACATCCAGTTCCACAACAGTCACATTTGCACATTCCATCTGGGGATGCACCAAAAAAAGGATGTTCATGGTCAATTGTAAACCCAGACGTACGCACTTGGAGATTCTGATGATGAGGTTTTTGCACTTGCATATACATATTTCTTGCTTTTTCTTCATTTTCAATGCCCCACTTTATGGCCTTTCTTCTAGTGAGATTATAAGTTTGATATCCCATTAAAGTCTGAACTAGAATTTGTGGGTCTGTATTGTTCTGTCGAACTAAAACATCATGGGCTTTAGAACCTGTAATACGGCCCCGCCTATGCTGAAACCACAGCGGACACTCTGCTTGTGACCGTGTTTGCTTTTCTAAAAGCATACACGATTCTCGAGAACAACTGTATGTGTCCCATTTGGCTAACAGTTCTTCTTGGGTAAAGTCTTTAGATTCATCAATTAAAATGGACAACAGTGGTGGAAGATGTGATCTTGACTGTTCCTGAGTATCACACACATGTGGAATGGATGTAAAGAATGCTGCATTCGGACAGACCTCATAGAGTGACCTCAAAATGTCTATTGGTGGTAATTCTGCTCTCCCAGACGCATGATAGCTGTCTACTTGTTTCTGTCTGCCGCCTATAAGATTCTGTAGTTCAGCAACAGTAAGCGGCTCAATCTGAAAAATAATTTAGTTTTAAATATTTATGCAGGTTATGTAACACATATTATTACATGCAAACTGTCAACGGACAATCAATAAACCCCATCAAAGAATTTTTGCAAATATATGACACATTGGCAGTATTATCGAAACTTTCATATAAGAGTGTACAAATTAAAATTGTTTTTTTTCTCCAATTATTTAAAGACTAGTCCTTCAACGTAGATATTATTAAAGGTTGCGACAAATACACGACTGAAACTTGTTTAATATTAATGTAAAATTTGAATCTGAGCATTACCTCATTTCGGAAGCATTTGTTCCACTGGCAAGCTGAACTAGTAGAACTCTGTTTGGTAAGACCAAGCTTGACACCAATTTCAACTTTGAACAATTTTGCAGCAACATGACTGCAAACCTCATCTAGTCTGTAAAAAGAAAAAATGTAATGATTAAATAAAATATTGATTAATAAATCTTAAATAAAAATTTGTTTAGCTAGTTATTGGATATATCTCACAAAAAATACAAATATAATAAACAACCAAGTTAAATGCATTTAACAATATATTTCCAACTTAGCCATTACTTGAAATATTTCTTAATAAAGTATAATTCAATTACATGTAACATTTTATTCCGGTAGTGTGTTTAACTGTACACTTAAGTGAGTTACATGCCTGTCCCAAATTTGCAGGAAAACAATGTCACATAACCTGAAAGAAACCATTCCTCAGACATTGCTGATGGCTGTAATGCATAATATAATAATGAAATTGAAATCTTTTGAAGTCTAAGTGAAAACTACATACCCTGCCATGCAAGTACAGTGGCCAAACAACACTGTGGCTGAATTTTTGTCTACACAAACCCATGGGTGGTGTTCGTCATTGACTCGCTGGGATGGGATCACCTTGGCTGTCAGGAAGCAAACTGGACTGTCAGCAGTAATATCATGATAGAGTACTTCTTTCACATGTCCACTCACAACATAGCTGAAAATTGAGAAAACAAAACTATTTTGTAAGCATGAATTCATATTTACGTAAATCATTTCATACATTTTTACGGAGGAACTGATGTGCTGAGACAGAACGTTATTTGGTCGACAATAAAGTCGCGAATACTAATGACAATTACTCAAGTATACAAGAATAATTAACATTAACATTTCATCATTGTATATCATGTTCAACAACGGCAGCTATTGAAATGCATTGATATTGGTAATTACCTATATGCCTCGAGGGACTTGAAAGCCTTCATACTGTCTCGGGTGTACATCGATCGCCTGTCGATAAGATAGGTGTAAATATCGCCGAAAGTCACATCAGGCCAATGAACCGGGTCAGATTTCCACCCCGATAATAAACTGTAAGGATCTGGTAGTTTACTTTCTTTCAAATTAAGCTTCTCAATGTATCTTTGTCGAGCTTCTGGCGGTAATTTGTTAGCGTAATCCGAAAGCACAATGGTTGCAGCCATTATCGCATAGCCTAGATCTATTTTCTGCAAACCACTACATCCGGGTGTTCGATTGATGACGTCACGCGTGGGATTCCCGATATGTCCTATAACGTACTTACATATACATTTGTACATGACGCATTGAATCGCGCGCCATATTTAAATGATCAATTGTTATGACTGACGCAAACAGATGACGTAAATGTATGAGCCGGTTCGGAGATATTCTAGGATGCTAAGCAGGATCGAATCCAGGAAATTATAGTAGTGGTGGTGGTGGTGGTGGTGGGTGGGTGGATGGCGTGGTGGGCGGGGGCGCGGGTGGGGGTGGTATGAATCTAGATCCATTCGACTTTATTGCAATATTAACGAATCATGTATCATAATCTACTTATGTTGTAGAAGGATAAACTCTTATGTTACTTAAACTCACTTTGATAAAATAACACAATAATTATAATCCACACTTTTATCCCAAGATTTGAAGGCTTACAGGTTGAAGTTATCTACATACAATAACTTACATTCAATGATGTAACATTATAACTAGGTAAAGAAACCAACAAAGACTGCATGGCTTCCCAGTTTAAATTACCTGCATACAATTTGAAAGAAAGTATAGAGATAAACACTCTTACTTCGGCCTACGCAGACAACAGACAAAATTTACTTAAAAAGCTTAGTACACATGTATTTTTAAGCTTACATGTATGTTTTTTCAGAACTCTACTCTTTTGCCTGGTTGGTGGAGGGGGATGCACTCCCCACTCCCCTCCCCACCGATCCATGATGCTAAGTACCAAATGGCTACAAATAAAAATACATTATTCTAAAAGCGTCGCGACATTTTTGATTCTCCCAATTTCAAGGTTACATAGTCTTGTGGAGCATGATATAATCTAGTGTTCTGGCGTATTATCTTATTTCATTTGTTGTAGATGATCAAAGCGCTAGTTTATTGAACAAACGTAGTTTTAAATGTAGATGGGACAAACCTTGACCATTTTGCTTTAACTTATTTGAACATTTGTATCGAAAAAATCCATTTTTTTGCAGAAAAAAAGGCATTTTGGTAAGATTGAAGAACATTAACAAAACACACACAAACACATCAACAACAACAAACAACAACAACAAAAGCAACAAAAACAGCATTTTTGCATTTGCAAAAATGGCGGTTACTTATAAATGCATGTGCAGACACGAAAACCTGGAAATAACAAATTCTGTTGATAAGCTTCCGAGTAATCAAATAATTTGCAAACGCAAATAATGTCGTCAGTAATTTTCGTGTAAGTGTTCGGTGCACACCAGTAAATGTTGGTAAATGTGAATTAATTATAGTGTGTGACAGATAGCACGTGTTGCAGTGACGAACACATAATGAGAATAAGTAGCTGCCATTAGCATTATGAGACGTTCGGGCTGGTTCAACATTGTCGTACATAACGATTTGCGCGTCAGTAGTATGGCCGAATTTTACGAATAAAACCGACGGTTTGTAAACAACCAGAAAACACTTGCAAAAGAAAAAATGCTCTGGTTGGAATAATAAAAAGTTATATTGATAAATGTTTGACAATACAGTACAATCTGCTCTATATATTAAAAGACTTAACAAATCCACATACCTAGAGTCAGTAACGCTGTGGGAGCGGCCCTTTTTCAACACCATATATCAAATAAACAGCAAGTGAAAGACCAAGTTTAAATAAACGGGACAAACAGAAAGAATTTGACGCTTACGCTATAAGTATTAACGTGTTCTAATTTTAACCTTAAGAAGAATGTTGTATATTTCTGAGTATTAAATCTCGGGGTAAACTCTATGTAAGTTTGTATATACAAATTTACATGATCTGTTTATCTATTCTGGATTATTTAGTATGATGAATTAATATCAAAGCGGATGTCTTAAATTGTTATATACTTTGTTTTCTGTTCTTCATTTAAATTAATTTAAACGTAGTACCTATTATTAAAGTAGCATTTTGCATTTATAATTGTACATAACGTAGACCTATTTTTTACTATCACGTAACCTCCTCGCTCCAACGCATTGCGTTATGTAACTAGCAACGACCACAACTACCAACACCATAACCATTACAATCACCAGTCCCACTGTCATCTCTATCAACATCAATACTAATCGCACACACGCAGCAATACTTCATTATTTTTTTCATTTTTTTCTCAGTTCCCTTTGTATCAAGTGTATTGCATTGTTCTGTTTTCTGTACATTTTATGGAGGTAATAAAGATATCTATATCTTACTGTCTGTAAGTCACTGTTACATTATCTGCTATATTAAACATTTCTCTTTTATTATGCGACTTTTGAGTATACGGTATTCCGACCCTTTGAAAAGGGAGATTAGCCGGCATTTTTGCCGATTCTGTGCAGCGACATTTCTATCACTATATCACAGGGGCACTTATGAGGTGCCCAGGGACTGATACCGGCTGGTCCATTATACTGACACCGACGAGTCAGGCGCATTGCTGACCCCTTAGCCCCGAGCGTTAGGAGGGAAGCCACTACTACCAACTTTAAAGTCTTTGGTTTGACCCGGCAGGTGTTTGAACCCACGACCTCCCGATCCGCAAGCCGACGCTCTACCACCTGAGCTATTGAACAGAAACTTATAATGTACACTTTGCAAAATATTTTTACATACTATAAAAAAGACGACCACCACCAGTCGTCCAAATTGACGCATTCTATACGATATGACACCTTAATAAAAAGTCGGCAATAAACTGCAAATGCCTGACCATTAATATAGATTACATAATATACCTCCCAAGAACTATAACTGACTTTTTCACAGTGACCTCGACCTGGTAGATTTACCACCATCAGTACAAACAACAAAAATAGCATCAGAAACAACAACATAAAAGTTCACTCAGTCACGCTCGGTTTACAGACGACACTATAGCGCACAGCGCGCGCTTTAAATGGGAAGTACGCGCTCTGCGACGTCATTATTGCGATAGACCGTGCGACGACTCAATTTCTGAAAGTTCTCCCATGGTGAGTTTGTTTTCGATATTTTGTTTGAATTTTAATAAAATTAATTTTTATTTTCTTAATAATATTTATTGTAAATTTATGTTACTTATTTATTATGTTGATAATTTATATAGGTCTGATTCGATTTTAAATTATATAAATAAAGCAGAGTATAAAGAGATCGTAGCTTGAATAATTTTATTCTGGAAAACCTGAAATAACTTAATTGAATAAATACATTTCGAAGACAGATAGATTTACATATTTAAATATAGATGCAATATTTTAGTAATTTATGTAAAATATACCAGAGGATAATCATGTTTTTCTGAACATAGACTTCAATGTGACATGATATATAATTTTGTGATTAATCATAATTTTCTAAACATAGCCTTCAAAAAGACAGATCGTTATACTAAAGGTTTATTTAATTTGAAGATATCAACAAATTAGCTTGATTTTAAATTGATTAGATAAAGACCTTACAATATATTTTCTCTTATTAAAAAATAGGTCGACAATTTAATGTCACAAAAAGAACATAAACTCACCTGTTGTATTTATATTCTGTTTTAATTTTTTTTTTGTGGGGTAAAAAATGCAAAATGATCATCAAATATACATTTATATGGAAACAACTGGAAATATTACAGATATTAAAAATGCAGTACATGCGTTTTGAACGAGCGACATCAGATTCGAGCATCTTTCCTATCAGCGAGAAAACGTAATGTGTAAACTGTTCAAAAATAGTGTACATTAAATAAATAAATTGGAATGCTTTGGCCTAGAAGTTACTCTTTTACCTGACGCGGTTCGGCTAAAAGAAATTAAAAACAGGTTTTTTATTTTTTTTTTTTTTTTAAATTTTTGTCGTTTTTAAGGCCGTGATATATGTTTACCCTAAAAAATAAACAATGCAAAACAATAAAGGATATAGTGTTGCATATAATTAAAAATAATTTTTAACTTCAACAATATGCGATTTTGGCAAAGCTGGATATATTTTGGCAATTTCATTATCCTTTATGAGCATTTTGTCAATTGAGCACAACAGCCAAGAAAAAAGAACCTAATCGCCTTTGTTTAATTATAAAAATGGTTAAAAACTACATTAAGATTGTCGTTTTGTAAGTTAATTTATTGTTAATTAATCTTCACAATAGTTTACTTCATGTTACAGTTACAGTGACACAAGCCCGTTTTAAAAAAATGTTCTTTAATTTAGGTAGTTCTGATCTAGATGATCTGTCGGACATGACCTTTCAAAGATATAATAGTTGGAGGGGGTTGCCCATGGCGTAGTAGTAGAGTCGCCGATTTGTAACTCTTTTGACTGATACCCTCTTTTCGCGTGGGTTCCGTTCGAGTCCCGTTTGGGGCGAAGGACTTAATGTGAGAAGGTCGTCCAGCTGACTTGCCGTGCGCCGGTGGTTCTACCCAGACATTTGTCTGGGATCTTCCTCCACCAAAAAGCTGGACGTTGCTATAATCTATCTTAAGGTTTGGTCTATTGATTTATTTGCCAAAACGAAAATGAAAGAAACCTTGTTCTAGCAGAACTGAATGGATCAAAGGGAGACCTAACTAGTTTTTATCGCATTCATTGTTTTCAATAGTAAGCTGGGTTTTTATCCTTGTATTTTAATACAGCGCTGTATATTGCATTTGTTATGTCGTGTTATTTAATAAACGTATTATTTTGATTGTAAATTGTTATTGACAAAATTGTTCTGCCTCTGAATAAAGTTAAAAAAAAGATTCTGTAGATCTACTGAATTGATACACGTTTGATAATTCAGCATGATCATCAACCGTATTACCTCGTCCTCACCCCAACCCTCGCTATAGGCTTGCTTACTATCACTTTTCCTGTACTCGTTTAATAAATGTTTGTATTAAATGGCATCTCGTATCAGATCCTATATGTAAAATGTTAAAATGTCGTCAGCTCGAGTCTCCGGTCTAAGTCATCTTGGTGCCGTACTATTGCCCAGACATTTGTCCCCTTCCACCATTGATAACCAGACGTCGATGTTATGACGTTAAAATGTCGCTACGATGCACGGTCTGAAACAAACTTTTAAAAAAAATGAGTCCATATGAATGCCTTTTACGTGTAGATGTTGAAAATATATTTTTTCAACTTGATAACTTTTATCCACGAATACCGGTTATTTGAAAATTGTATATTTTGTAGTGTAGTCGAAAAATTAGACGTTATTGTTGGATTGGGAGCATTTTTGTAACCGATCAAATCCTTGGCGAGAAAAATAAAATCTGACTGTAAATAAAATCATCATTATAGAAAAATGCAAATACGAACATGCATATCGTCGTATTTAAATAAAGATCGATTGACTAAATTCGTTAAAATGCAAAATGTACAATGCAAAAAAGAGAGCGAGAGCGAGAGAGAGCGAGAGAGAGCGAGAGAGAGAGAGAGAGAGAGAGAGAGAGAGAGAGAGAGAGAGAGAAAGAGAGAGAAAGAGAGTGAGAGAGAGTGTGAGAGAGAAAGAGAGAGAGATAACTTTGCACTTACCTAAAATAAAACAGAACAGTACATACACAAAGGCGCATTCAAGGCATTTGGCAAGTAAATATGTCGTTGAGCTTGTTTGCTAGCGGCTATCATGACACACTGCAAGCAGAAAAAAACGAATAATATTCTTCTTTCCCCCTTTTTTAACTTTCGTCTTACCGTGATCACCAGTTATGGCTCCTAGCAACACTTTTGATTTAGTTGTGTCTAGACATAACGCTCCTCGACATTGTTGCGAATGTCCATTCGGAAGG
This sequence comes from Sinonovacula constricta, assembly GCA_007844125.1. Lineage (NCBI taxonomy): Eukaryota > Metazoa > Mollusca > Bivalvia > Cardiida > Solecurtidae > Sinonovacula > Sinonovacula constricta. The sequence goes on along the minus strand of CM017567.1, from coordinate 45,899,182 downwards.
TTTTTTCGAAAACTTCACACAAATTATAGAAAAATGGCGAGTGCTTGTAGTGATAATGGTCATGGTGTTAATGATTGTGGTGATTGTGTTGATGATGATGATTATGGCGATGTGGTGGTGAAGGTGATGATAATGATGACAACGACGACGACAACGACGATGACGACGATGAAGATGATGATGATAATGATGATGATGAAGATGATGATGAAGTTGATGATGATGGATGATGATGATGATAATGATGATGATGATGATGATGATGATGATGATGATGATGATGAAATTGATGATAATGATATTAATGAGGAGGATGATGATGGATATTGATGATGATGATGATGATGATGATGATGATGATGATGATGATGATGATGATGATGACGACGACGACGACGATGATGATAGTGATAATAGTTGTGATGAAGAGATGTTGACACGTTGAGGGGCTTCTTCAACAAATACATGACAATAAACGACTATTTAGAATTGTTCTACAACACAACTCCATTATCTCTGAGCAATAGAAAACATTAATTGCACAAAAACAATAGCGACCCACCCACGTTTGTCCGCTGGCAAGCAAATGTGCACCACTTCAGCAGTGCTCGTGTAATTTTTATTAGTTTTTTATTTTTTGTACGAAAAAGAAAAACTAGTGGCCAGACTCATACAAAACAAATAACGGTTGTAAGAAAACAATTCGCCCCTCAACGGTGAAAATTTCTAACACGATGAAAAGACAACAACACAACAAAAAGTGTCAGATTGTGATATGCATGTTGATGTAAACTCAAAATGAACATGTTCAACTTTTTAAAGGCGAGATCTTACAATCTGGGATATTTTTCCTCTCTCATAGAACCAAATAAATTATTGTTACTGAAAAGATCCTGCGTATTGCTAATTATTTGTGTCCTACATCCATGTAAAGCATTACAGTCCACTTATCAATACAAACACGTATTCCTATCCGAGTCACGCTGCACAGTTAGCTATTTTAAAATAAGAAAACCATGTGACCATCTATTTTTGAGATCACGTGACATGGTCATCCGGGTAATCAGCTCTGACAGCGATATCGATTTAGCTGAAATCCAAATCGTGCATATTTATAGATTTAGAAGTGATTGACAATTAAACCGATATATTTCACATATTATACCGTCTAACAATTGATATAATGTTCCTAACAGCATTTATTTAAGGGTGGTATCCGGGGGTGTGCCTACCTCTTATATATGTAACAATTTCTGTAAATAAGTTAGATTGGGATTCCTGCTAAAAATAGACACCGACGTCACAGCGGATGACGTGAAAGAGCTAAAACATTAGTGGTCACATGTTTTTCTTGGTTTAAAAATAGCCAACTGTGTAGCGTGGCTTAGATAGGAAATACATTTTTGTAATGACGATTGTGGCGTTATGGTTCACTTTTCAGAAAGGCGTAGGACATCAATAAACAACATTTTGCGAGATCTGTTCAGATAACAATGGTTTACTAAGATGTATAATGAAAATGTTTGGTCCAAACTGTCGGATACCATCTTTAGACCAATGAAATGGTTTATGCAGGAATTATTCCTCGGAACAGGACTAAGACATTGTTGCATGTATAAGATGCAGTGTGCTATATATGCAAACTTTTGAATACCACCCTTAACTAACATAGTTTATTTATCATATTCGTTAATTTGTAATACTTTTGAATAACATTGTCGAGAAAAGATTTGTCAATTAAGGACAACTAAATGTCCAAACTCCGTTATTGACAACATAGATAACCAGTTACATTGTAAAACTTGTTTAAACATCACCTGCTGGCAAAAACATAAAAAAAAACAACCGCACAGACATTTTATAACTAAGTGCTGAACAAAATCGGCTTCTAGTAAAAACAACACACACATAACAACAAAAAATATTATCCTAGCTTCGTTTAGGGAATTATTTAATAAGTTTCATGTCTCCTTTCTTTCTTTTTTGCCATTTCAACTGCTTTTGTTAATAATGGTGTTAAGTGTCAATGTTAAACAACGAAGACGTCTGTCAACTTCAGTCTTTCTATAGGCATAAATTATTCAAGTATTTCAAGTGAATGAAGATATATTTATACGTGCCTTTAAAGTGACAAGTTACACGTCTCCTGGGACAGAAAACAAGAGAAAATCACGTGTTTACTTCAGTTCAAGACATTTGAACAAATAAGAGCTAGGATGTGAGACATCCAAGGCGCCGTAGAGAGCATGCGCTTTAAACAAGAAGATGACTATCCTGGGAACTAAACATTCTCGTGCATTGTTGATTAATTACATTAACATTTGACAGTAACGAACCATAACCCTGATGGGAAGAAGAGTATTTGCTACTTTTGACTCTTTTCCTTGTTCTCTGATACGCCTGTATTTACAAGCTGCATTGCTAACATCGGTAAACTCGGTTTCTTTTGTTAAACAAAATTTGTCAAACAACTGCGAATTCCTATTAAGGCCAGCAATTTTTCTATAATTGCAAACTACATATTATTATTGCAAGCAACAATTAAAAAAACCCGTAAAACTCAACTCAGTTCTTTTCTCAGAAAAATGTCTCACAGAACAGCTTCGATTTTCTGTTTCTGCCAGCTACTTTATCGTCCCCATAAAAATGCATTCCAAAAGAGCCACTGCTCTCCAAAGAGGCGCCAAAGAATGAAATTTCCATTTTTTTTTAAGTGTTAGATTAATCTGACGAATGCCTGGCGCGCTCACGAGTCTGTGCGTGTGTGTTTGCGCGCGCGGGAAAGTGTTAATGTGGACGACAGTGTGTGAATAAGAGCGAATGTAAAAATCGATCTATATCGCTTTACATATACTTTTTTAATAATAACATCCTTTGTTGATTAAGTATGCGTGACCAGGTGGCAAAGGTTCTCTCCTTGTAACACACATATTCTCAGATCGTGGGTTCAAATCCTCCACAGAGCAAACACTTTTTTATTTACGTTTTAATAGACTGATGCTAGTGTTAGGTCTCGCAATCGAACCGTGTATATTCTAGAACTGCATTTAACACTATATGATTATTAAAAAACGGCAAAATAAAACCCAAACAAACCTAATAAATATTTAAAACAAAGGTATTTTTCCATCTTTCGGAGTAAAACAGCAACATTTTATTGAATGAATTTATAAAAAAAAGGAAGAAAATGCCTATCTTCTTTTTCAGGTAGAAGTTCAGTAACACTATGGAACGTTGCTCGCTCTCCATCCTAGCGCTTGTCTGCATGGCGGTAAGCCTTACCTCCGGTCAGGTGGTTCAAGGCCCTCCGCCTGCTTACCATCCGGAAGTTCTCACCAACCAGAACGTTCCACCGCCGGCACCAAAACCCCGCGGCGACCGAAAGGACGTTCCAGACAATTTCCGTCGCGGTCCGCCTCCGAGAACTTTCACACCTCTCGGACAAGTTGGCGCACCTCCGCCAACCATCATCAAAACCGGGCCCCCTCCACCAAGACGCAGCAAGGACGTTCCGGATAATTTCCGTCGGCTTCCAACCATGACAAAAGCTGGACCTCCGCCGATGAGAAGATTCGGTGCTCCACCACCGCCGGGCGGCTACTTGCCACCGCCGGGCGGCTATGTGCCACCGCCGAGGTTCGTGCCTTCACGACCGCCGGTCCATGCAACCTTTTTCCCTCCGATATTCCCAGACCCATTCTTTCCTCCACATCCAGCCAATTACCCAACGGAGCCACCGCGGTTTTACGAAGTAAAGAAAGAGGAAGAGGAAGAAAGCAAAAGTTAAATGTCAAAAAATCAGTTAGCTGGCTTTAATACTCAAGGCTTGGTGGCATCCGACAGTTTGCCTAAAATAAACATACCCATCAATAACTTACCACTGTTTTTTTTTATGAATTTTGTAATATTTTTGCATAAACCCATACTTGATTCTTTTTAAAGCCGAGTTGGAACACTAACTTTATTATTAGACTGTACTAGTCGCAACAAAATTAATCAAAATATTCAGTTTTTTCAACTCTATAAAAAGCGCAATAGTGGACACTGCTAAAATAGATATCGACGTCAGATTACCCGGATGACTACATAACAGTAAGAAGTCACGTGGTTTTTAAATATTGCAAGACATTTTCAAGAACCAATGGCTTATTTGGTTATTTGAGAAAAAAATTGAACCAAACTTTCGGATACCACCTTAAAGTCTTCGCTTATGCGCTTGTGAGATAAATTGTTACATTAAACATATTGAACTCGCACCGATATTCAAACTCGCTTGTTTTTGTTTTAAGTAATAGACTGATGTATGTTAAATGAGAAAAGTAACAACATAATTACAAAACATTCAAGAACATGAACATTCTGCACATCTGTAATTGTTTTGGAGCGTGTTTTAATATATCAATAATAAATAATTCGTATAAGACTAATTCTGGTTACATTGTTGTGAAAATGTGACTGAATTTACCTCCACAATGTAAAGATTGACAGACTACAACCTGCAAGGCATGACCAAGACCAGACGTCATTTTTGAAAATCTTTGTCTTTCTCTGTAATTTTGAACAGTTTTTGTTGTTATTTAGCCAATTTTATAGCGTATTGGCAGCTTCTTTAATTTGAACAATACCCCAATTTCCAATGACATGCTGTTTGAAAAAAACCCGAATTAAATTGACATACTTAATTTCGTTTTGTTGTATTTTTTTTTTAGTTTCAAATTAGATTTGTCATCAGATCTAAATCTTCGGCGCCCTATGACCTATCAAGTGTCGGTGTGCCGCAATTACAAATTACAAAGTACAGAACTTTATCATGAATCATAGATCGGTAAATCGTCGTTTATACTAAATACGTCACATATACTATATACAATGATAATGATGATGCATAACCCACCCCCCTCCACACACACACCAACCATGTAAAAATAGAGTTCTGAAAACACATACATGTAAGCGAAAAATACTAAGCTTTTAAAGTGAATTTGGCTGTTAAATGCTTAGGTCGAAGTTAGGGTCCCTTTATATATATATCTCTCTCTCTCTTTATACACACACACACACACACACGCACACACACACACACACACACACACACACACACACACACACACACACACACACACACACACACACACACACACACACACACACACACACTCACACACACACACACACACACACACACACACACACACACACACACACACACACACACACACACACACACACACACACACACACACACACACACACACACACACACACACACACAACACACACACACACACACACACACACACACACACACACACACACACACACACCTACAAACACACACACACACACACACACACACACACACACACATATATATATATATATAAAGAGAGAGAGAGAAAGAGAGAAAGAGAGAGAGAGAGAGAGAGAGAGAGAGAGAGAGAGAGAGAGAGAGAGAGAGAGAGAGAGAGAGAGGGAGAGAGATAAAATCGATAAAAATTGTAGAAGTTTTGCCAATTTGTACTTCATAATCCTTGAAATTTATCGTAGCATAGCCAATATGTACGGAAAAAAAAATCTCAGTTTATTCCTATCAAACATACAACTGCATGTCATCTGGGTATCCAGCATGCATTGCTGCATTATTTCTACAATATTTCTGCAAGTGAATATAATAATGCGAATAATTATATCTCAAAACCATGATCAACATAAGCATCACAAGACTTATACCGTTATCATTCATTAACAGATAACCCCTTATTAATATTGTAATCTTCAAATACACAAAATTTAACTTAAAATTAAATTAAATTATTACCTTATAAACAACAAACTATCTCAAAGGGAGGAGAGCCGTTAACTTTTCACAGACATAAGCCTGGGGTCTGTTTCCACCAATAATTAGTTGAACGTAGCCAACATGACCATAATTGTGTCAGTACACTGTAACAAAAACAACAGCAAAACAACAACAAACAAACAAACAAACAAAACAGCAGCAGCAGCAAAAGCAACAACAACAACAAACAAACAAAACAGCGACAACAACAACAACAAACAACAGCAAAAAACAACAACAACAAACAACAACAAGCCAAAAAACTTACGATACACATAGTGGCCCTAAAGTTACAAGTTACCTATTAATAAACAATATACTTACATAAAAACCATAACTTTATAGTAAAAAAAAAAAAGATTAAAAAGATTACACTAAGTCAACAATACAACAATATACAAGAAACAATCTTACAACAATAAGTCCACAATGAACATGCAAATATCTTATAAACACACAAAACCATCAATGAACATAAAACTATCTAATAAAAACAAAACCTTCAATGAACATGTCACCATCTTATCAACATTCCAAAATCCCTAAAAAATCGATAAGCATGCGATAATTAAAAAAAGACAATAAACAAGCATGCAACCATCAGACAAACACTAAACCATAAATAAGCATTGAGCCATATGATAAACACTAAATCATAAATAAGCATTAACCCATACGATAAACACTTAACCATAAACAGGCATTGAGCCATACAATAAACACTAAACCACAAATAGGCATTAAGCCATAAGATAAACACTAAATCACAAACAGGCATTGAGTCATACGATAAACACTAAACCACAAATAAGCATTGAGTCATACGATAAACACTAGACCACAAATAAGCAATGAGCCATATCATAAACACTAAACCATAAACAAGCATTGAGTCATTCGATAAACACTTAACCACAAATAAGCATTGAGTCATATGATAAACACTAAACCCTAAGTAAGCATTGAGTCATACGATAAACACTAAACCACAAACAGGCATTGAGTCATACGATAAACACTAAACCACAAACAGGCATTGAGTCATACGATAAACACTAAACCACAAATAAGCATTGAGTCATACGATAAACACTAGACCATAAATAAGCATTGAGCCATACGATAAACACTAAACCATAAATAAGCATTGAGCCATACGATAAACACTAAACCATAAATAAGCATTGAGCCATACGATAAACACTAAACCATAAATAAGCATTGAGCCATACGATTATCAAAAAATCACTCTTACTAGAACAACAACAACAACAACGAAGACGACGAACCAAAAACAAACAAGAAACTAATAAAATAAATGTATAAACTAATTGTTACCGACAAATAAACCCTTAATTACACGTAAACAAGCATCAATCCGTAAAACAATAACCTCCAAATAAACAACAATTATATGAACAACTAACCCAATAAACAAGACACCTACACTGGATTGCATACATTTAATTCGTAAACTTGATGTCATTATAATTAATAATTATTTGCATATTATGACATCCGGACTATTTCAAACGTAGTAAATTTCCGGTGGTAAGTAATTTATCATTTCAACGGAGGGATGTCAAATTACAAGATTTTGCTTTCTTTGGCTTTGTAAAATTTATACCAGTCAAATGAAAGTGTAACTTATCACTTCCATAAATACAAAAGATAAAACAACCACAATAAATCATTAATTTAATGTCGTTATGTCAAAAATCCAGTGTTGCGTTTATCAATTTTGCTTGAAACATGTTAAGATTTATCTTTCCAAATATGCGTAAACATGCCTATGTATGAATAATACTGTAAACGGTGTACTCCTTTCTGTGTTTAATATTTTGATGTAAAGCATTAAATGCCGCCTTTTAATGAAATTATTACTAAACATAAACATGCTAATATGTGGTACCTTGTGACAAACATTTATTGATTCTTAATGATTAAACGTATTCTTCCGCCGCCCGAGGTAACGTTCACGTGACATTGACGTCGAAATGAGTCCTTTTGACGTTACCGCTTCCTAATTGTTTCAATTTGATTGGTTGAAAGTGAATATTAGTGATTCATTAGTCATTTTACCATCCCCTGATAAGCGGCTGGATATGATGGTTTGTTTTCTCGCGGAATTTTAAAACTTGATATATGTTGTATTCATTGTCAATAAGCTTGATTTAGCCAAGTGGTTCTGTTGTGCTATATAATTGATTTTTTATGTTAATTAAATATTTCATACATTGGCATTGTACTTAATCCACATACGACAATAATTTCATTCAGTCTTTTTATAAAGGGATAATACGTGAACAATATATGAATGCGAGAGTAAACAAATGCTTTGCTTAATTACCTATATCAGCTATTGAAGTATATATCAACTACCGAGATCGGATTTTACAATTAAACTTTCTTCAAACGTCAAAGGTAAGTCAATTTCTGAATGTTCGTGATTTTTGTGTCTTTTCCTTTTAAAATCGTTATCTTTTGCTTTGCTATTCGACCATTAAACCCCCTCCCCCGCTGTTATTCTTGCAACCTTACTATTTGTATCTCGATTAATTATATTTTAAAACATTTTCTTGCTGTCTGTCAGCTTCGCGGAACATTCACTCAAATCCTTTAGAATCTCCATGTATCTTTAACACTACGAAATTTCTTTTAAATCACATGCTCGAATTCATTCAATGCATACACTTCAATGCTTTTATGGCTTTATCAAAGGCGTAGTTATTTTAATGGTTTTATTTGCACGCACATAAAATCATATTACCATCTTACATATCTCGGACATTTTCTTTACAGTTTGACATGCGTTTTGGAACATCACTCGTAAATAATTTTAGTGTTCATATTTTGCGGAGCGTCTCATAGAAATGCCCTATTTTGATACAGTTGTTTTTCTATCTGTCAGAAAAATCCGTTCTTGTTTATATAAAATTATGTTTTATACACAAAAGTATGCATAATACAGCATAAAGATACATGTACATTCTTTTTGGTAATAACTTATTGCATATCTGTTGTTACTGCGTATATAGTTAGTTAATGTAATATCACCGTTAAGTGCCACAACAAAATAACTTATTACATATCTGTTGTTATTGCGTATCTGGTTGCTATGCTCGCTGTGGAATATAACAACGTAAAATGTAATAATGTCATTTTCCTTGTTTGTACATACCGGTGGCCAACTGTATAGACAGAGGTTAAATTTTAACCAATGATTAAAGTTTGGTAATCTAATACATGTTGGTTATCTTGCTGCTTAGCTATTATATAAATGTTTTTTTTTAGTTTAAGCGGTTCTGATTTTAACCATTTTCTCTAAAGGTTATAACCAAAAATAAAAATCGCCGTTCATTTGGCAGAACCAATTAGAATGTTGCATTGTGGGATACTTTGGTTAATTTAACTTTTGGTTAAAATTAAACAGTTTAGTTATGTAAAAAAACAGTTAACTGCATTTATACAAATAGATAACCACTTTGATTAACCAACCAAGGAAGTTAAAGCTAACCAGTTGTAAGAAAATGTTAACTTAATCCATTGTTTATACAATTGGGTGCAGATTGTTATAATACTTGTTATTACATTTTCAGCCGAGTACAGTAGAGTTCTTCTCTGTCGATCCCCAAATCTGTTTTTATTGGGCCTGAAATTGATAACATTTGAATTATAAATTGCATTGTACTGTATAGAGATGCTTACATGATAATTACTATATTCTTAAATCAAAGATTTTTTTTAAATATTGTAAACATTTAACATAAATCTAGTTACGCCTATACTTCCCCCAAACTAAATCCACTTCCATGTTCTAACGATTCAATGCTATTTTGTGTTACTTTCATTTTTGACAACCATTCAATAGGCATACCTTGCTTACTAGAAAAAAAAATATGCTCAAACTGATGTTCTGTTCGTTGTTGTAGTATTCTTGCTCAATGAACAACTAAGCTTAGTACGGCTTATGACTTTAGTTAAGTTGAATCTTATCAATTGATTTGCTTACATGAAATACAAGTTTGTTTATGATTATCAGATAGTCACTCCTGCGTATACCCTCCAGCCAAAGTGACATCGTCTGACAAATTTACGCGACACACTTCCGTGTTTTGTTTATATTTATCCAGATGACAACTACCACCGAACCCCAACCCTCTTATTCCCTGCCCGCCTACTCTTCAAACAGGCGTACAAGTCCTCCGGCTATCTTCAACATTTGAAAACACTGACAAATTTATTTGAACTTTAAATATTAAATTAAACTCATAAAACGTACAACTCCTATCAAATGTCGAATTTATGCAACGCTGTATTACGTATTATTATATCTTTGATGGCAGTTTCAAGGGATTTTCAGATGAATTGTATAGAAGCGTAAATTTAGATTTTCTTGTAATTTCTTCATTTGTGGTAAAAAATTTCAAAGCTATACACCATTAGAAAGCTCTTGAAATTCATATTTTTAAAATACAATATTTTTAAAACTGATAAATGCACAAAGAATAAATACACAGAAATAAATAACGTTATTGACTCGTCCTTAAACAAAATAAATAGTGTATCTTGTTTGGTTGTATTGTGTTTTACCTTTTAAACTATCAACATACAATTTTTATATTTAAAAAACATCATAAAAGCTGTTAAATTTGAGATAAACTTCAGTAAAAAGACTGAAAAGAATTACAGTGGTGAGTTAAAAACAGCGCATATTTCCATATATCGGCTTGCATTAGCTTCTGCCTTTATAAATGGCTGCCTTAAACTGTTTTATCAGTGCCTATGACATCACATGGAAACTATATATAGTGCTGCTTTCATCGAAAAAGATTTTCGTATTCGCCTGACACAATACCTCAGCAAGTCAGATCTTTTTGACACCCGGCCAACTAGACATAGCACCACTCCTCTGAGAATAAGAAACACAATCAAGGCAAGCTGAAAGATAGAGAATACATGGTTGGTGCCAAGAATGAGAAGGTTTATCTGGTGAGCGAGAAGCGAATATCATGGCGAGCTTTAGTGAGCCAAGATACGCTTCAAAGAGAACCAGATAAACTTTCTTACTCTCGGCACCAACCATGTATTCGATTTATCCTGATTTTTATCTTTTATATGAAAAAATAAATAAACAAAAAAAATAGGAAATCTGTAAACAATCGGGGAAGATTGAAGAAAAATGACGGAAAAAACAATAGCCGCTTTACTCCTTATCTAATCAGACATGAACCTCCCTTAATTTTTTTATCTATTTTTGATCTGCATGTCAACATATATGCATGTTAAAAAATTCCATGAATGATTACATAAATCGGCGAAAAAACATTAATTACACGTTTCCTTAAGAGCGTGTGAACATAACTAATATAAACAGTGTATTCATACGCGTCGTTTGGTCACGTGCCCTATTGACTGGATATCACTAAGTTTATCCGGAAAAGCTTTATCCTGCACATTTCGCGCGAAAGCAGAATAAAAAGCTGCGCAATCTTGAAGAAAGTAAACGTCTTTAATGCGTGTATACGTATACATCGAAGTTCACGTCATGCTACTGCAAGTCGGTCTTACGTACAATTTATACGTTTCAATGGAATGGGGGAAAATAATGTACATTTTGTTTGTTGTTTTTTAAATTAGTATGCAAATTGAAGTACTGTTTCTTTCATCCGAAACAATCAATTTTCAACAGAGCTCAGTCACTATTTATGAATGTTTTGTATGTTTCTTACATATCCCGATTGTAAAATATAATATGCTTTGCTAATTTACATAATGCAACTGGAATAAATATGTTTAAATATTCTTAGCCGATGTTCCAATCCTTGCTTTTGGCAACCGGATGTTGTGTGCTAGCATGTCTCATGCACGGAGCGCATGCGCAGGACTCTACGCCGAAACCCCTTCCAACCAGCCCAGCGAGGATTTTCGAAGTAGGACCAGATGAACTTGTATGTAAGTATAAAGATTGCTGAGGCAAAATATAAAATTTATTTGTCTTCACTGCGTTAGCAATGAATACAATATTGCCATTTAAGGAAACGCAGTCGACCTAATAGTGTTCAACTATTCCTAACGCGACAAGAAATAGTTCCACGCATTTCCTTTATAGGTTGTGAAACGAAAGTAAATGTGACTATAACATGCAACACAGAATGAACAACGTTATACATAAACCACAATAGAGAGAGTGTAGAAATACCGCATCCTATAAAACGTACTACGTGTTAACCAGTACACAGCGCTTGACTTCCCCTCTCTCGGTTTTAATATTGTACAACGCCATTGAATACCGGTATGTATTATATGTAGAAATAGGCGTTTAAGCAAATAAAACAGTTTCAGTTTCAGTTTCGGTCTTGGTCCTTGACCCTGGACTTTCTGCTTATCATGTGACTTCTTTTCCGATACAGAGAATACCTCAGTGCTTGCAGCGATTTCTTGTCCAAGGGCCCTTTAAAGGTGGTGTTTGGCTGTATTTAAAACATGTCACAACATAATTATTACCATTGTTCTGAGGAACAGGCTTTTTATAACATAAGCTCTACTGTTAGACAGCATAAATCGAGATCTCTTAAATCGCGTAAAACGTCCCTTATTTCCAAATCTAAAAATAGACACGGTGGGGATTTCAACTAAAAAAATATATCGACGCCAGAGCTGAATGACAAAAGTTAATAGTCAAATGATTTTCATAGTTAATAAAAAAAAATAAATAAAAATATCTAACTGTGCAGCGTGGCTCGGATAGGACATATATATTATTGTAAGAACAAGTGGAGTGTTATGCTTAATATTTTCTACGGATGTAGGGCAGCAATAAACAGCAGTAGTATAAGTAGTCGTAGTAGTAGTAGCTGTTGTAGTGGTAGAAGTAGAAGTAGTAGTAATAGTAGTAGTATTTGTTGTTGCTGTAGTAGTAGTAGTAGTAGTAGTAATAGTAGAAGTATTATTATTATTATTATTATTAGTAGTAGTAGTAGTAGTAAAAGTAGTAGTAGTAAAAAGTAGTAGTAGAAGTAAAATCCTTCACACAATGTCTTAAATGGAACAGCTATATAAACACCACTTTCCATTTCTCTAGTGATCAACGTGGCCGCTAAGGGTCGAGTAGTCGAGTTACTAGCGAATGAGTTGGCGAGGACCGAGATTATCCGAGCGTTGCTGGTGGAATATGCCCGAGAATGTGTGGAAAACGTCACCCATCTGGAAAGACACTGCCTCGACTGTATGATAGATAGATGTAGAGACAGGTGTGTTGTAGGAATCTTTAGATGCTTCGCGCTAACACAATGAGAAACAATAATGAATAGTCTCTCCTGAAAAATGCCTCAATGCAAGTAGGTCCTTTAATTTGTTTTACTCGGCTTTTATGCATGTGCTCTATGGAGTGTATGTTGACTTTTCTGCCTTTCTTATAGTACCCAGGGTAACCATCATCAATAAACATGCCCATTTTCTTTTTTTTAAATAACATATCTCTAAAAGTATTTAAATTAATTTTAAGCTTATATTTATGCAAAAGTAAGAATTTCAGTGTGTGTTATTGCAATATCTAAACAAGAATAGGCGATAAAGTCCAAGAAATTCAACTACAAGGACCTACCAACTGCTTGGGATACCTCGGATATTAACTAACAAGGGAGGCAATTTCCATTTCACCAATGTACCCTATTTTGGTCATTATAGCGCCGTTTATTCATATATGGTGGGGGAAAGATCACAGGCAAATGCTGGGCAGAACCACCAACGCACCGCAGGTTAGCTGGTAATTCTCCTCACAAAAACTCGAACCCACGTGGTGACTTGCCATGGAGACAGAGATGCTAATGATCAGCGATTGCACACAGGTCACGGGCGGTGTAATGTAGAATACGGGGATCATAGAAACTAGGGCATTTTATTCTATGTTTAACTTTTTTATCCGTAAAATACAACAATAAGGTTCTCATGGCTGCGAAGGTTGGAATCCGTTCTGGAGGAAAACTTTCATATTTAGATTTGGGAGGTCTTCCACTGGCTAGCTGTTCGACGATGGCTCTTCTCAAACATTTGTCTGAGCACGTCAAAGACAACGATTTTGAAGCAAAGATGTATTAAAAATGTACATATTTAATACAAATTTAATTAAATTTTACAGAATGTCGGCTTGTAACATTAAGTCCCCGCCTTTGGAGGAGATGCTAACTCACGATCCGGCACCCATCAAGGGCGTCCAGTTTCTGTCGATGAGCCCGGCGGATGTTGACCACGAGCTTAGAGAATTTGCCAACAATGCCAGAACGGATATTTTGAATGGTAGACTGTTTATTTTCGCCCCCCCCCCCCCCCCCTCCCACCCCACACACTCTTGTCATTTCACCCACCATCACTAATTCCAACAATAGCATGCATTCATCTACCATTATCACCATTACCACTACCACCACCATAACCATCATTATTATTATCACTACCAAAATCACCACCACCACATTCATTGCCATCATTATCACTTTAGAGCAGATTGATGTATACATCATTAATTATTTACAACTACCAATATTTACCACTCTATTACGACACCAATGACATAAACACCATTAAACATTTTTTAAGTTTATATTTTCACGTAACTCTTCAGGTATACCAGAAGTGCTGCGATCTGAGAGCGAGGCCATAATGCATTCGGAGGTTGACCAGAGTCTAACGGACCTAAATGAAAATATTAATACTGACAAAGCTCTGAAAACAATTAGTGTGCACGTGCAGAAACTTGCCGACAATGTGCACGAGCTCCCAAACATAGGGGTAAAGGTCGGAGAGTCAGTGGGAACTCTGATTATTAGTAAGTATCACTTGAATTGCTTTTTTGATAAAAGATCGATACTTAAATGTATGCGTAGCAAATTGAAAATAAAATTTGTGAATTTTTAGATATTAATGGCCAATCTTTAATCAGTTTAAACGAAATTAGGGAGAACTTATGTCGCTGTATGCACTCAAACAACCAATAATTACATGGCACTTTCCTGTCACAGTATAAACAAATTGCATTACTGTTTACATAACGAACCTTATAAAGAAATATCGAAGAACGCTTACAATCATTTACTGTCTTTAAGTCATGCGTAACTTAGAAAATATAAACAACAATGGCTACCCTACACCCAATAAAACTACACCTTATGCAATTTTAAAACGCGTACATCGTCCAAAAATCAATACCGTCAATGATTCACACAGTTCCTTTAAAGGCCGAATCCAGATGTTCATCACTTAAACAACAAAAACGGTTATTACCATTTAATTTATTGAAAGTTAGCATGTAGCAACAGTAAAAAACAAAGGGTGTTTTCATTCTAAGTCTACGCAGCCTTTTAATGCTATTATTAGTGTGCTTTTGCAATGCATAATTTGGAACGTCTCGTGACGACTGTTACTGAAATGTCAGTACAAACCTCAATCGGAACACCTCGGATAATTCACGAATCATCTCTCGGATGTATGTACGTAGTCGGATCACCTCGGCCATGATTCACATCTCTCGAATGTTTGTACGTAGTCGGATCACCTCGGCCATTTCAATACATGGGACTGCTTTTGTGACAGGCGTCAAAACAAAGATGGCAGCTCGGATGACGGCTCACTACAGTATGAAGCCTGTAAAACTTCAATTTGTGGCGTATTCAACATTCAGCTGTCAAACGATGCCATTGTTCATGTTGTGCGAACTACATTTTTAGGCATACTCTTCTTCCGACTTCCGGCGAACAAAACGATCGTGATTTCATTAAGTATCATTGCACCAGATACATCCGAGGGATGATTGTCCCGAGGACGGAATTACCCGAGGAGTTCCGATTGTACAAACCGTACTCGGATGATCACTAGTGTTAGCCATGTTGTTGTTTATCTGTAAAGTGGAAGGTGTAAAGGTGTTTAACCAGTGAAGGGTGTCCACTTGTATTGTATAGTCAGGCGTTACAATAGTAGCAACGAATACATGCGTCCACTACTATTTTCAAGTATTGAATAATCCACGGAACTGAAATTCCGGTTCTTGGCCTTTAAAGGTGGTATTTTACAATTTCGAATATATTCATTATACATCTTGGTAAACCATTGTTATCTGAACAGATCTCGTAAAATGCTGTTAATTGGTGTTTTTCACCTGTCGGAAAAGAGAATCATAACGCCACAATCGTCATAACAAACACGTATTTCCCATCTGAGGCAGGCTGCACAGTTAGCTATTTTTAAACGTAAAAAACCATGTGACCACCAATGTTTTAGTTCATCCAAGTCATCCGCTGTAACGTCGATGTCTATTTTTAGCAGGAATTCCAATCGTTCCTATTTACACATAATGTTACATATATAAAATGAAGGCAAACTGTCTGATAACACCTTTAATTGTACACGGATACATTTCCAATTACCGAGTACCACCATATAAACCCACCAATTCCTTATGTTTCACAGACAATGAGGATAAAGCCGTCAGTGTAGCGGAGCTGCTGGCCCGCAAGTTGAAGTCTTCTCGTCCATTTCTGCAGTCTATACAGCATAATGGCGGCCGGATACTGGATCAGATGCCGGAAGTTATTGACACGGTGGGGGAACGTGTCGAAGAGTTTAAGACAAAGATCGGAGGAGTTTTCTCTCGAGTCATGGGGACCTTTAGCAGAGTAATGGGTATGTTTATGTTTTTACGAGACCAAGAAAAAAAAGAAGGCACACTCATGTACTGTCAATGGCCTTGCCAGAATGCTGTTTTATAATACAAAAATAAATAAATAAATACGCATCAATTACCTGTTGTGCCGCAATTTAGAATGCACATCATATGTTTATACACAGACCAATTGGCAGCATGTGAGTTTTTGTGTGTATTTACGACATTCACGCGCGGTTCTTTTTCCAATAACTACAGATAAAAAGTAAACATATGAATTAATACTTAAAAGCGACAAATAAAATAAAACATGCAGCTAAAATAACTTCTTTTCGACAAATGTACAAAAATACCAACAATTTACAAAGATTTTCTTTTTCCAGACATGCCTGATACACACGTGTTGAATGGCAACATTCCTGGAATGATGCCTAATATTCCACCAATGGGCGGTATGCCCAACGTTGACCCGAGGTTTAATCGTAACCAACCTTTTGACCCCCAGTTTCCTGCTGGGCCCGGAGTTCCGCCATTTATCCCTGGCATGGCGCCATCTGGCATGCCCCCGTCGGGGATACCCCCAAATGGAGGACAACGCCCGTCTTTCATACAGAATGTCCTTCAAGGAGGACAGGAACTATTGTCTAGAGGGAAGGAGCTTATCAACAATGCTATCCAAGGAACAGTTCCGACGCCGTTGCCGGGGCAACCTCAATTTCAAGGTCAAGGTTCGCAATCTCAGTTGATGCAACCCGGACCGAATCAACCGGTTCAGTTTATTGGTCAGACAAATGGACAGTTCCCTAACGTCCAGTTTCAAAACAATCAAATAATGTCCGGTCAGCAGCAGCAGCAGCAGCAGCAGCAGCAGCAGCAGTTTCAACAGCAGCAGATTCAACAGCAACAACAATTACAACAGCAATTACAACAGCAGCAATTGCAGTTGCAACAACAGTTAATGCCAGGTCAGCCCAGGCAAGACATGCAGTTTGCGAACTCCATACCGCAGCAGCCCCAATTTAGTAATAATCAAGGGAAGAAAAAGAGGAGGAAGAGGTATGACGAACCTGCCTGTGATAAACTTCAACTTGACCCGAATACGTATTGTCGTAAATACGAGCCTCAATGTCACAACTGCACCTTGGAGAAACGGCTCAGATTTGAAGGTAAAATAAATTCCCTTTTTTTCTATAATATAAAAATTCTATTGCAAATTTACCACTATCAACGTATTTAAGATGAGCGCACGCAAAACTTAACAGTTCAAACTAACATAGGAAATGTCTATTTATATCAGTTCAAAATGTAAAGGGAAGATCCCTGACAAATGACTGGGTAGCATCACCGGCGCAGGTGGAAATCTTTATCACATTAAGTCGTTTGACTCAAAGCGACTCGAATCCACGCGGTGATAGTGTGTGGATATTTTTATCTGTTCTTTTCTTGCACTATGATCAGTATAATTGATTCCCTTTTACGACAGTCTGTGGAGACGGCGTGGAAAAGGCTCGAGACGAGATCAAACGAATGGACGATTCAATAAAGGGGTATCTTCAAGTGTACAACGAACATGTGGCCAAAAACCAACTCATCCTGAAGGTAACAAAACAGGAACTTATGTTCAGTCATTTGTAGGATATGATTTAGTTTTAATGTTAAATTATACAGTCCGATCCTAAGTTTATTTTATGAAGATGATTCGCCATCACCAACAATAACACTACCTCAAGAACTGCAGTCGGCACCACACCACCGTCACTTTTACTACATCGCCCGATGACCCGCATTACAACTGCCCACACAAGTACCACACACACACACAAACACACACACAAACACACACAAACACACACACAAACACACGCACACTTCCATTACTAAAAACACATCATCACCACACCCACCGCCATCACCACAACAACCATTATTAAGTCTTAACAATGCATCTCAACAACATTTAAATGCAGTTTAATAATTATTTACAATACTAATACAGCTTTATATATATTTTTTTCAGGTGGAAACAAACGACTCAACTCGACTTCATAAGACAAATTCGCACTATGACTCTTTCATAACCGCCAAAATCGGACCGTCAATTTTCCGTTATAAGACGAAAATGATTTTGGATGTGAAAAACGTCAGAATCACTGGAGTTCAACTTGGTGACGAACTTTGGGAGAAATTATGGGAAAACGGCATCCTGAAGGAGGCTCCAACAGTGGCGACGCCACTGACAGAAGAGCACGTTATGGGTCAGAACCTCATCACGGAAATTCACGATTCTCATGCGCATGCGCAGACTGGTGGTAGCGACAGATTATCATTTTTGACTAGCATGATTGTATCGTTTGTGTCCTTCTTATTTGTTGCAATATTTTAACTTATTCAATTTAAACACGTTTATGTTTGTTTGTGTCCATTTGTTTGTTAATGTTAATTTGATGTCGATTAGCGATAGTTTTGATACAATCCGGCTCGAAACTAAAATTTATGATCAGGAATTACCATGCTGCAATGTTTTTTTTATTGATCTTTTTCTTTCGACATAAATATATATTAATTTAAAGCGACTTTATCGGATTTTACTGAAACTTCCATTTAATACGTATTCGGAATCTGAAAATTAAAATAAAGCATCATTTTATTGTGAAACACTTTTTCCAAAACCAGTGACGTTTTAAACTTACATTTGAGAATATGAAGAAATACAAATAACTGTTGTTGTTTTTTAAGCAGTTTTGCCAAATCCGATCGGGTCGCTTTATGATACAGTTATTTATATTAACAGGTAAATACATTCACCTTTACGCAATATATTGACAAGGGACTTTAGAGTTAGATTTATAAATTATTCCATCGACATGTTTGCATACTCATCATACAACTTATATCTCAAACATTCGATTTAATGGTGTAAATAATGTATACCACTTAGTCTAGGAACTGACTTGTAGTTTAGCATTTTATATACGACTTATTTCTTTAAGTTTCTGTCTATTTTATGTTACATCATTCTGTGTAATAACTCTTCATCTTTTATATTTATTTTGTTGAATTAAAGAAATAATTGTGTCCCATAGTGACTTCTTATATACGAGGAGGATCCATGTATACAATCCATTCTAAGATCAATGCTTTACAGTCACTCAGACCATAGACTTATACAAGAAAAACATTAATGAAAAGCATCAAAGACGATAAAAAAGTATGTATTCTATCAGTAAGAGAAATATAGCAAAAATAAAAAGAAACACAAGATTCCCATCACAGTAATCTCTCTCGTTTGACAAATCAAATTTAAAAACAAAAACAATACGAAAAATAAAAATAAATAAATAATCGAAATTAAACAAATCTTGACAATCATTATCTGACGACAGTTTTTTTTATTGTGACAATCACGACAGTTTTTGAGGTGACATTGGATTTTAAGACATTTTTGTTAGATTATTGTTTGATGATAAACCGTATTTCTGATTACCGCTTAGATATTAGCGGTAAACATCCTGGTCACATGACCGCGCTTTAGCGCGTTGTCTAATGCTACATGTATGCTAAGGGTAGTGGGAAACTAGGGGTGCAACTTATGCTTATGTGACATTTAAGCACTAAGTCCGACATTGACCCGGACCTTGACCTGACCTTGATCTACTTATCCGTACTCTAAATCCGACCTTGGCCTACTTACCGATTTTTACGCGCGAAAAATGAAATCAAGATAAGGCTTAAAACCGGTTTTCGATGTTTGGGGTTGGGATGGGGGGGGGGGGGGGCGGGGGCAGGGGCGTGTAGTATTAGATCAGATCTTCTTGACAAACACTCCTTCTGCTTAAATGTTAATATTTCTTTGCATCAACATTACAGCTTACAATGTTGTAATTCAACAAGTTTAATAAGACTCCGCTCTATTAACCTCGTGTTTTTTTCACCGTGATACAGATGACTAACCGTAAATATAAATACATCAGCCCCTCATCACGTCGGGTTAGAGTCCTGGTCAGGGTGAACAATTTTAATGTGTAGAGGTCTTTCAGCTGACCTGCGGTGCGTTGGTAGTTGTACCCAGATTGTTTTCTGAGGAGGTATGGTGGGTCTTCCTCCACCAATAACCTTTGGACGTCGCCATGTGTTCGGGGCGGTCCTACGAAACACTGCAAAAGACATGCAAAGACACACAAGGACATGCAAAGACACCACAAAGACATACAAAGACACCACAAAGACACCACAAAGACATACAAAGACACCACAAAGACACCACAAAGATATACAAAGACAGTTTTTTTAAGTTCAGATTCATATAGTAGATCCAACATTCACCAATTCGTTATTAATGCTGCAACAAGCTAAAAAGAAGCAATGAACGACAATTAACATAAAACCGATGCAGATCAAATTTCTATAATCCCAAATATAAATATCTGTATGTATGTGTGTCGGTGCGATTTATTTCTAAATCCAAATCCAAAAGTACGTCTTCTGACACATAACCTGCCTAGGTTTGTTTGAGATCGAGACCAATAACGACTGAAATATTGATTAACTCACTCCACCTCGGGTCATATTTCGGTCGTATTATAACCACATTCCTGACTACACTTCTCACAACTTCATTCTCAACAGTGAGATCCCATCTCAGGGAAAGTCTCATCTTCATTCATAGTGCCGTAATTCAACAAAGTTAAATCTGGAAGATTAAATGATAATACCTCCATATACAGCTGAAATAAATGCTTTTCTTCAATCATTGTTATGGATAGAAAACCAACAAACTAATAAATATGTGATTCTATTAGATTCATTAGCGACAGTAACCTCTATTAGATATAAAAATAGTAAGTCAAGACCTGACCTAGTTTTAGAAATAAATATAATTATGAACATATGCAAGAAAATAGGACACAAAATAAAAATAGAATTGTGTCCAGCACATATAGGAATTTCCGGGAATGGGAGGGCGGGCAGAGCTGCCAAAAAGGCATTAAATAATAGTGAAATGAATCATCCGCTAGGTTTTGTTCCAAACAGAAATCAAAACATTAAGTAAAGATTTTAATTTAAACAAATAGGACAAGTATACAAAAAAATTAAATATGCTTACTGATATTGGTAGAGATAAACATTTTAATAAAAACTTCACCATTTTCTTCAAATAATATTAAAATGGATAACTCAATTACAAGATTTAGACTTAAACCTAGGTCTATTACCAGGCAGTAAAGGTAAAAACACACTTGAGGCAGACGGCTATTGTGGTCCTGTAAGGTGATTTATGATCAGCCACAGTTCCTACTACATTGCAAGGTTCATTGATAAGCCACAGTTCCTACTACATTGCAAGGTTCACTGATAAGCCACAGTTCCTACTACATTGCAAGGTTCACTGATAAGCCACAGTTCCTGCTACATTGCAAGATATACTGATAAGCCACAGTTCCTACTACATTGCAAGGTTCACTGATAAGCCACAGTTCCTGCTACATTGCAAGGTTCACTGATAAGCCACAGTTCCTGCTACATTGCAAGGTTCACTGATAAGCCACAGTTCCTACTACATTACAAGATTCACTGATAAGCCACAGTTCCTACTACATTGCAAGGTTCACTGATAAGCCACAGTTCCTACTACATTACAAGATTCACTGATAAGCCACAGTTCCTACTACATTGCAAGGTTCACTGATAAGCCACAGTTCCTACTACATTGCAAGGTTCACTGATAAGCCACAGTTCCTACTATATTGCAAGGTTCACTGATAAGCCACAGTTCCTACTACATTGCAAGGTTCACTGATAAGCCACAGTTCCTACTACATTGCAAGGTTCACTGATAAGCCACAGTTCCTACTATATTGCAAGGTTCACTGATAAGCCACAGTTCCTACTACATTACAAGATTCACTGATAAGCCACAGTTCCTACTACATTACAAGATTCACTGATAAGCCACAGTTCCTACTACATTGCAAGGTTCACTGATAAGCCACAGTTCCTACTACATTACAAGATTCACTGATAAGCCACAGTTCCTACTACATTGCAAGGTTCACTGATAAGCCACAGTTCCTACTACATTGCAAGGTTCACTGATAAGCCACAGTTCCTACTATATTGCAAGGTTCACTGATAAGCCACAGTTCCTACTACATTGCAAGGTTCACTGATAAGCCACAGTTCCTACTATATTGCAAGGTTCACTGATAAGCCACAGTTCCTACTACATTACAAGATTCACTGATAAGCCACAGTTCCTACTATATTGCAAGGTTCACTGATAAGCCACAGTTCCTACTACATTGCAAGGTTCACTGATAAGCCACAGTTCCTACTATATTGCAAGGTTCACTGATAAGCCACAGTTCCTACTACATTGCAAGGTTCACTGATAAGCCACAGTTCCTACTATATTGCAAGGTTAACTGATAAGCCACAGTTCCTACTACATTGCAAGGTTCACTGATAAGCCACAGTTCCTACTACATTGCAAGGTTCACTGATAAGCCACAGTTCCTACTATATTGCAAGGTTCACTGATAAGCCACAGTTCCTACTACATTGCAAGGTTCACTGATAAGCCACAGTTCCTACTATATTGCAAGGTTCACTGATAAGCCACAGTTCCTACTATATTGCAAGGTTCACTGATAAGCCACACTTCCTACTACATTGCAAGGTTCACTGATAAGCCACACTTCCTACTACATTGCAAGGTTCACTGATAAGCCACAGTTCCTACTATATTGCAAGGTTCACTGATAAGCCACAGTTCCTACTACATTGCAAGGTTCACTGATAAGCCACAGTTCCTACTACATTGCAAGGTTCACTGATAAACCACAGTTCCTACTACATTGCAATGTTCACTGATAAGCCACAGTTCCTGCTACATTGCAAGGTTCACTGATAAGCCACAGTTCCTACTACATTGCAAGGTTCACTGATAAGCCACAGTTCCTACTACATTGCAAGGTTCACTGATAAGCCACAGTTCCTACTACATTGCAAGGTTCACTGATAAGCCACAGTTCCTACTACATTGCAAGGTTCACTGATAAGCCACAGTTCCTACTACATTGCAAGGTTCACTGATAAGCCACAGTTCCTACTACATTGCAACGTTCACTGATAAGCCACAGTTCCTACTATATTGCAAGGTTCACTGATAAGCCACACTTCCTACTACATTGCAAGGTTCACTGATAAGCCACAGTTCCTACTACATTGCAAGGTTCACTGATCAGCCACAGTTCCTACTACATTGCAAGGTTCACTGATCAGCCACACTTCCTACTACATTGCAAGGTTCACTGATAAGCCACAGTTCCTACTACATTGCAAGATTCACTGATCAGCCACAGTTCCTACTACATTGCAAGGTTCACTGATAAGCCACAGTTCCTACTATATTGCAAGGTTCACTGATAAGCCACAGTTCCTACTACATTGCCAGGTTCACTGATAAGCCACAGTTCCTACTACATTGCAAGGTTCACTGATAAGCCACAGTTCCTACTATATTGCAAGGTTCACTGATAAGCCACAGTTCCTACTATATTGCAAGGTTCACTGATAAGCCACAGTTCCTACTACATTACAAGGTTCACTGATCAGCCACAGTTCCTACTACATTGCAATGTTCACTGATAAACCACAGTTCCTACTACATTGCAAGGTTCACTGATCAGCCACAGTTCCTACTACATTGCAAGGTTCACTGATAAGCCACAGTTCCTACTATATTGCAAGGTTCACTGATAAGCCACAGTTCCTACTACATTGCAAGGTTCACTGATAAGCCACAGTTCCTACTACATTACAAGATTCACTGATAAGCCACAGTTCCTACTACATTGCAAGGTTCACTGATAAGCCACAGTTCCTACTACATTGCAAGGTTCACTGATAAGCCACAGTTCCTACTATATTGCAAGGTTCACTGATAAGCCACAGTTCCTACTACATTGCAAGGTTCACTGATAAGCCACAGTTCCTACTACATTACAAGATTCACTGATAAGCCACAGTTCCTACTACATTGCAAGGTTCACTGATAAACCACAGTTCCTACTATATTGCAAGGTTCACTGATAAGCCACAGTTCCTACTACATTACAAGATTCACTGATAAGCCACAGTTCCTACTATATTGCAAGGTTCACTGATAAGCCACAGTTCCTACTACATTACAAGATTCACTGATAAGCCACAGTTCCTACTACATTACAAGATTCACTGATAAGCCACAGTTCCTACTACATTGCAAGGTTCACTGATAAGCCACAGTTCCTACTACATTACAAGATTCACTGATAAGCCACAGTTCCTACTACATTGCAAGGTTCACTGATAAGCCACAGTTCCTACTACATTGCAAGGTTCACTGATAAGCCACAGTTCCTACTATATTGCAAGGTTCACTGATAAGCCACAGTTCCTACTACATTGCAAGGTTCACTGATAAGCCACAGTTCCTACTATATTGCAAGGTTCACTGATAAGCCACAGTTCCTACTACATTACAAGATTCACTGATAAGCCACAGTTCCTACTACATTGCAAGGTTCACTGATAAGCCACAGTTCCTACTATATTGCAAGGTTCACTGATAAGCCACAGTTCCTACTACATTGCAAGGTTCACTGATAAGCCACAGTTCCTACTATATTGCAAGGTTCACTGATAAGCCACAGTTCCTACTACATTGCAAGGTTCACTGATAAGCCACAGTTCCTACTACATTGCAAGGTTCACTGATAAGCCACAGTTCCTACTATATTGCAAGGTTCACTGATAAGCCACAGTTCCTACTACATTGCAAGGTTCACTGATAAGCCACAGTTCCTACTATATTGCAAGGTTCACTGATAAGCCACAGTTCCTACTATATTGCAAGGTTCACTGATAAGCCACACTTCCTACTACATTGCAAGGTTCACTGATAAGCCACAGTTCCTACTACATTGCAAGGTTCACTGATAAGCCACAGTTCCTACTATATTGCAAGGTTCACTGATAAGCCACAGTTCCTACTACATTGCAAGGTTCACTGATAAGCCACAGTTCCTACTACATTGCAAGGTTCACTGATAAACCACAGTTCCTACTACATTGCAATGTTCACTGATAAGCCACAGTTCCTGCTACATTGCAAGGTTCACTGATAAGCCACAGTTCCTACTACATTGCAAGGTTCACTGATAAGCCACAGTTCCTACTACATTGCAAGGTTCACTGATAAGCCACAGTTCCTACTACATTGCAAGGTTCACTGATAAGCCACAGTTCCTACTACATTGCAAGGTTCACTGATAAGCCACAGTTCCTACTACATTGCAAGGTTCACTGATAAGCCACAGTTCCTACTACATTGCAACGTTCACTGATAAGCCACAGTTCCTACTATATTGCAAGGTTCACTGATAAGCCACACTTCCTACTACATTGCAAGGTTCACTGATAAGCCACAGTTCCTACTACATTGCAAGGTTCACTGATCAGCCACAGTTCCTACTACATTGCAAGGTTCACTGATCAGCCACACTTCCTACTACATTGCAAGGTTCACTGATAAGCCACAGTTCCTACTACATTGCAAGATTCACTGATCAGCCACAGTTCCTACTACATTGCAAGGTTCACTGATAAGCCACAGTTCCTACTACATTGCAAGGTTCACTGATAAGCCACAGTTCCTACTACATTGCCAGGTTCACTGATAAGCCACAGTTCCTACTACATTGCAAGGTTCACTGATAAGCCACAGTTCCTACTATATTGCAAGGTTCACTGATAAGCCACAGTTCCTACTATATTGCAAGGTTCACTGATAAGCCACAGTTCCTACTACATTGCAAGGTTCACTGATCAGCCACAGTTCCTACTACATTGCAATGTTCACTGATAAACCACAGTTCCTACTACATTGCAAGGTTCACTGATCAGCCACAGTTCCTACTACATTGCAAGGTTCACTGATAAGCCACAGTTCCTACTATATTGCAAGGTTCACTGATAAGCCACAGTTCCTACTACATTGCAAGGTTCACTGATAAGCCACAGTTCCTACTACATTGCAAGGTTCACTGATAAGCCACAGTTCCTACTACATTGCAAGGTTCACTGATAAGCCACAGTTCCTACTACATTGCAAGGTTCACTGATAAGTCACAGTTCCTACTACATTGCAAGGTTCACTGATAAGCCACAGTTCCTACTACATTGCAAGGTTCACTGATAAGCCACAGTTCCTGCTACATTGCAAGGTTCACTGATAAGCCACAGTTCCTACTACATTGCAAGGTTCACTGATAAGCCACAGTTCCTGCTACATTGCAAGGTTCACTGATAAGCCACAGTTCCTGCTACATTGCAAGGTTCACTGATAAGCCACAGTTCCTACGACATTGCAAGGTTCACTGATAAGCCACAGTTCCTACTACATTGCAAGGTTCACTGATAAGCCACAGTTCCTGCTACATTGCAAGGTTCACTGATAAGCCACAGTTCCTACGACATTGCAAGGTTCACTGATAAGCCACAGTTCCTACTACATTGCAAGGTTCACTGATAAGCCACAGTTCCTACTACATTGCAAGGTTCACTGATAAGCCACAGTTCCTACTACATTGCAAGGTTCACTGATAAGCCACATTTCCTACTACATTGCAAGGTTCACTTATAAGCCACAGTTCCTACTACATTGCAAGGTTCACTGATAAGCCACAGTTCCTACTACATTGCAAGGTTCACTGATAAGCCACAGTTCCTACTACATTGCAAGGTTCACTGATAAGCCACAGTTCCTACTACATTGCAATGTTAACATGTCGGAGAGGATAACATTGGCAAACCCTTTAGCTTCAGAATCGTTGGCTTTAAATATACAAAATATTAAACGCTATATTCGGGAAAGACATTGAGCCGGCTCTGAATCGGGTATCCGACACTGTCTTCCATATATTCATAAAGCATAGTTACTCCAATAACACTTAAACAAATCCTGTCAGCCGAATACATATGTTCATCTATAACCATTTCTGCAATATTAACTCAAGAGTCGCAAAATTAAATAGGTCCCCGTTTATAGTGGTTAAATACCAAGTCCCCGCTGACAAAAAATACATGAATGTGTGTGTGTGCGCGCGTGTGTGCAGATCGTTTATAAATTTGCACTTTTTTAGCGTTTAAGTACCAAATATATCAAGTTTAGGGTAGACATTATCATGTAACTTTAACCACTTTTTCTGCTACCGGAGTTTTAGATAATGGTTTGTGTGGGTGTTTAGTAAAAAGTCAAAATTTGATCCTTATTCTTGGCAAAATGGATTATATAATATAGGTCTTACATGAAAATACAGTGGGCATGAACATAATTTGGGAAATTTTCCAAGTAAAACACAACTGCAATTGAGAAATATCACCAAATCATTAGCATATGGGACAGTGTTTCCAATAAATTCATCAGGGAAAAAGTTAATTTGATACCGAACATCCCTCGGTTGGTTCTAAACAACCTTTTGGATGCGAAAATAAAGGCTTTGCCAATTACCACAATTTCATTTGTAACACATGTATTTTCCGAATAAATCACGACATCAAAAAGAGGTGATGTACATATTTCTGTATAAAGCAAGATACATTATCTTTGCATTTTATAATAGCATTATTTATCACAAAATGTCGGATCCCACCTTTACGTACCCTTAGAATTGCTTATATTAAGCTGTTTTATTTTATCAGACAGAAGAAAATCCCTTTCAAACTACTAAATAGACAAGTAAACGTATCATCGCAATATGTACCCTCGCCTCGCAATTAAACCATCAATTATGTCCCTCACGAAATAAACACTGTCACACTAAAATGTAGTGTTCTTTTTTTACAGACTGTCTGCTGTCTTTTTTCAATGTCCTATTCCCGGTGGTACGCACCCCTTAAACGTTTTATTACTGCGAGTAGCTCCGAAAGGCTTAAACAAGGACAACTCCGTGATTGGGCGAATTCCTATTAGCTATATTCATCCGCGGACCGTTTCACATACCTTTGCTGTGTGTGTGTCTCCCATATATGACACTTTGGACGCAAAAACTCTCGTATTTTGGCTGGAGCAGAATCTGCAACTCGGTGCTGATTACTTCATTGTGTACAGTTCTAACACAACCGCAGCCATTTCGAAAATTGTAGAACATTACGAAACACGTGGTGTGATTGAGATCCATCACTGGTCGCTCGAGACATATGTCATAGAGAATGTTCACTATTATGGCCAAATTGCGGCTCTGAACGACTGCCTGTACAGAAGTAGAGCAGTCAGTAAATATGTGGCCATCGTTGATCTTGACGAGTTTATAGTGCCAGTGAAATTCACTTCCTGGAAATCGCTCATCTCGTCCCTTCCTCATAACTAAACAGGCCCATTTGTATTCAAACACGTTCTTTTCTGGCAGCCGCTTAATTCAAGCGTTTTTGCAAACGTCGACGAGTTGATTCGTATCGAACACGTACGAAAGCAATTTCAATACCTGACAGGGTCGATGTCGTGGGTATTCACTTTGCTCATCGTTTCCTTTCCAAGTTTACGAACTATTTTGTCCCAGCTGAAGAAGCTCTTCTTCACCACTACAGGTCGGCATTGCCAGAAAATTACACGTGCAAGTTTATAAATCACTCTGATCCTTTTAACGCATTTCGACAGTCAGAGCTTAAAGTGGCAAATGTTTTATCACTGATTTAAATTCGATAAATGTCATCATCATCATCATCATCATCATCATCATCATCATCATCATCATCATCATCACCAGCACCATCATCAGCATCATCTATGTTGCCATGGCCTGTTTGCTGCGATATAATGGAGGGTTTTACTGTTTTTGCTTGCATTTAATAACATGTATTTTTCATGTAAAATACATTTGCTTCAGGAACATGTAGCGGAGATTTTTTTTTTCAAATATGACGCACATATGCTAGTGGGTATTATAAACACAATCAAGTAATAAAAGTATTGGTCAACACAAATTGTAATTGTAGTTGACCTTTGTCACCAATATTGACTTAAATCGCTATCGTTGTTAAACATTTAAAAATAAGCATACAATAACTACAACAAGAGATAATATGAATGTCGTCTGAAATTTGAGATTCGTAACCTTGGTAACGTAATGTAGTTTATCACAACAATTGGACTGACAAAAATTACTTTCACAAAAATGCAATAAATAAATAAATAAATAAAGACGATGTTTAAAGTTTTTGGATTTAGGAAAAATAAGTTCTTGCCGAGATATTTTATGTTTATTTCTATGTCAACTGATAATAACCCATATTAAATAAAACCCAAACAACAAAGATACCTAGCTGTGATTGTTTCAGAGATAAATATCTCCCATAATTGATAAAATAATGCTTTAATGATTCTCATTGAAAAGCGGTTGCTTTAAGGCTGGTTTATTTATACAAATAAATGCGATCTTGTCTTATCTAAAAACTAGGGTCGATTAAGTAGTAACTTATATAAACTGTTATAAAAAGACACACAAGAAATTTACAGTAAATCACTAGAAAGTTTTTAAACGGCGGTCGAAGTTGGAACGATGCTGTATTGGAAAGATTTTGAAAGAAAAACAACACAAACGACAACAACAACAACCAAACAAACAAAACAAATGGCCTATGCTTACACGAATATTTCTATTGCTGAACGCATCAACATACCAATATCTTTCTAATTTATTATAGGTGGTATCTTTGTTATTTTTTTAAACAAATCCATATATTCTTGAGCCCTAAGTTTGAGTCAGCGAGAAATATTTTGATTTAGACATGCATGTGATACAGTAGGTTTATATGTTGACAAACAAACCATAAATTTATATCATATTTTTTTAGAAGACAGAAACAATACACATTATAACAAAAATCAATTATTCAATTAAACAATCTTTATGACACAAATGATTAAACATTAATGCTAAAAGATAAAATTATCATGTGTGATGTGCGCCCCCCCTCCCTACCCCCCACTGCCCCCACCCCTTCCGTGATCAAAGTTCAACAGGCACAATTTACTCTCAATAGTTAAACATCAGCTTACTAGGTGTTGATATGTTCTAAGAAAGACAACTCAAACATCCAATGTTCTTTTGTACTTTTGTTGAGTTACGTCCCTGGTTGATTAAAGACGCAATCTAATACTCCATAAATAAATACGTTTCACGTTGTAAACTGTAGGCTGTCTATCTTAAACTACTAAATATGTCTACATAAAATATTATGAAAATTACTAATATACATAGATTAAAGATGGTACCGACAGTTTGGACCAAACATTTTTTTCAAATATCGAAATAAGTCATTTTTACATGAACCGATCCCCGTTCCTTATTGGAAACAGGAACCGATCCCCGTTCCTCATTGGAAACATGTATTTCCTATCAGAACCACGCTTCAGAGATAGCTATTTTTAACTAGGAAACCACATGAGAACTCAATTTGAGATTACGTTACATCGTCATCCGGGTAATCCGCTCTAACGTCGGTATCTATTTTCAGCAAATATAACTATCGTGCTTATTTATAGATTTGGCAAGACTGAATTTTTAGAGTGTTTTAACGTGATTTGTATTGTTTAAAAATGTAAGCAGTGTTCAAAACCGTTGTTACCAATACTTGTATGAGTTTAAGCAGAAATTCAATCGGAACTCCTCGGGTAATTCTGTCCTCGGGACAATCATTCGTCGGATGTATCTAGTGCAAATGATACTTGCTCAAATCACGATCGTTTCTTTCGCTGGAAGTCGGAAGAATATCCCTAAAATGTAGTTCGCACAAAACATAAACAATGTCATCGTTTGACAGCTTTGTGTCTGCTGCGCTGGGTAAATTAAAATTGATTTTTTTTTTAATTTGAAACCACCACAGATTGAAGTTTAACAGGCTACGCACTGTAGTGAGCTGTCATCCTAGCTGCCATCTTTGTTTTGACGTCTGTCACAAAAGTAGTCCCATTTAGGGAAAGAGGGGTTGGCCTACTACCTACATATATCCGAGAGATGATTCGTGGATTATCCGAGGTGTTCTGATTGGCAGAAATTATGCCCCAATTCCCCAAAACACTGGTAAGCTATTGTTACATGAATTAGATATTGGCAAACTTTACCCACCCCGCCACATCAAGGGATCTAACCTAAAGTAAGAAGATCGGTGCTTTAAGTCGGCAATTTCAGGGAGAGTGGTGTCAATGGCTGGACAAACAACATTTTCTGGTGAAAGTCGATCACTTATTCAGAAAAATAAGTTCATTTTCTTGTATTATATGTATTGTATATGAGATAACCACCTAGCCGCTAGTTTAAGACATCGGCTTTCGGTGTGTTTTGGTCTTTCTATGCAGTCGTTAGAGCGTGAACGAAGGAATAGTGACACTGGGGTCCAAATTCTGCAGTGTTTGCAGACGGATATTGAGAGCTTTAGAGCATAAGGTTTAGCTTTGCTGTGTTTGCATATATGTATTGCATATATATGTATTGCATATATATGTGTGTGTGTGCGTGCGTGTGTATACCTATCTTTGAGAGGACTAAGGCTTAATCGCACACCAACAATTCGAGGACCTATCTCCAGTTCGAGGACTTACACCCTAGTCCTCGAAATTATTTCCGTATTTTGCGTTATCTGGGAGGACCTACGTTGATTTAGCGCAAAATCAAAGAGTCCTCAAAATGACAGTTAGTCAAGACATGTTTGCACATATTTCGCACATTTTTATTTATCACGTGACCTTGAAAGTGTGCGAAGGCAGAGGGAGATCACTCTTAGGAGAATACGCGCCAAACAGTGCGCTCAGACGCTTTATGTTATACGTAACATAACGACAGAAAGCGTCTGCTCACATAGATGATACTTTACAGCCGCCATCTAAATGCGCGCGGTAAGATTTACTTTTACAGTCAGTTAGAGGTCTGAATGTTTACTGTTTCAGCAGAGAATCGTTGTAAAAAATATCTTTAAAGTGTGCAAATTCTAAAAAAAATGCAAAAGTACAAATATGGCCGTGTATAGGTGCTGCTGGAAAGGACCGTCGAGTTCAATATTTGTGCTAAAGAAACAGGATGTGGACTTTATGTGTCGTTTTATTTCAGCAGAAGAAAAAGAATATTTTTGTGTTTACAAATATAATAATGGCTATCTGGTATCATTAAAAATGACAGAAACTTGGACACTGTGTGCTCTAATGTTGGAAGATGCAAAGGTTTTTCATCAAAAATTCTATTAGACTGTAAGTGAATTTATTGGCTGTATCTTGTAAATTACGTGAACTGACATACTGATGGTGATGTTATTTTGTTTTTTTTTATATATGTTTTAGCTTAACAAAGGTATCTTCACACCCCCTGCAAGAAAATCAAAGATGCTTTAGCTCAGTGCCGCATATCTGATCAGGGTTTTTAAATTCAAAAGCTTTTGAAAACCAGGGGTGAATTGACTTTCCAGAATTTTCAATGAGTCATAATCAGATTGTCCCAAGCCATTTGTTGTATTCAGTGATATTTCTTTATAATGATACTTAAACTTTGTTTTTCATAAATTTTAAAGAGTCAAATATATAACAACTTCATATTTAAAATGCAACAGAAAAAATATCTATCTGTTTATATGGTAGTGTGTGCTCGAGTAAATCATTGAATTGATGTGTCTGTATTTTGCATTTGAAAGCAAAATAAGCAGTTTTTTTTCTCGTTAATTCAAAATGTGTCAATTGCTTATTCAAGGTATTATCCTTTGTTTAAAATAATTGTGAAGCCAGCAGATCGTTACATTGACTTCAAATTCAAACTTATGGCAGCTCATAAGTGAATTAGTATCACTTGGTATTGTTCAAGTATTTTGGCTATGATTGTAATGATTGCAATTATAACTGACAATGTAATTGTCATGATTGTAGCCACATTTAGTGATTTTAAACTTGTGCTACAATTTGCAAGGTAATTGAGGCCTTGTGGTTTCCCATTATCATTTACCATTTGAACCATGCATAATATGGTTAAGTTTGAAATTAGTAGCTTGACACATATTTTTTCTTTATAATATATTCATTGTAGTAATGCAACATACGAACTTTAAATACTGGGCTGTTTAAAAAAAAAGGCTAGTTTTGGAATTTTTATGAACTTAAATCTTTACTATTTTTTTTAACTTCACTTGCCATTTTTTTGAAATAGCACAAATGACAATATCTCAGCTTCCAGTTGAACAATTTCAAAAAAAAATTCAGTTCTCTACTCAGTTTGAATGTGCAAAAATACGGGGCAACCAGTTTAGACTTTATATGAACTTTAATTTTTTACTGTATTTTCACTTTTCTTGCCATTTTTTAAACATATGAACTTTAATTTTTTACTGTATTTTCACTTTTCTTGCCATTTTTTAAACAGCCCTACTGGTTAATGTTGACATTTGTATTCGGAAAATGAAAACCATTACATCTGGTTTTATGACTGTTCTAATTCAGAAAATGCATATTTGTAAACATCTTTGAGTGATATCTGTATTCTCTGTAAATATTTTATTTCCATTTTTATCTTTTGATAAATTAAATTAGTTAATATTTCTGATAATGAATAGTTATGACAAAATGCACTATGGAAGTTCATGTTTGTGTGAGTATTTGTTTCTTAGGTCAGCATTTTAATAAAATATATCCTTTTTTAAGATGATTAGTTATGCCTATTGTAAGGCAGAGTCCAGTGTTGCCATGTCTCTGCCAGTCTAGTTGTTCGATAAAATATGGAATTGTTTTTGATAACATATTCCAACATGAACAATTATTGCATTCAAAAGAAGTTGAAAACATGGTAAAGTAACTTTGAATCATTTGACTTCATTTGATACTTTTGGGGGGGTGTCAAGACCTCCATCTAATAGTTTCTTTGAATAAGTTAAACTCTAACTCACATTCTATTTATGGCTTCCATTTAACAGTTGCTAACTGATTTGGATTTTCTTGATGAACCAACCTCAAAATGGGGGGGGGGGGGGGGGGGGGGGGGGGGGGGGGGGGCGTATTTGCTCTTTTACAGAAATAAAAAAAATGTCTTGTATTCTCACAAATTATTGAGCACTATTGAGTACAATTATACCTTGTCTTTTCCTTGTATCTATCTTAAAATTTAACAAACCAAAAGGGTACTTAGTAGTACACTACCCCAAGGGGCATGTGAAATGAACCAGTTTACCAAAATCGCCCCATGTACCGCCAATCGAGAAAAGGGGGCACTTATTGTCAATGTCACTGGCAATACAAAAGGGCACAGTATTGTTTAGAGTTCACTTTTTTTATGTAGGGAACCGGTTTTAGCAAAAACACACCTAGATTTTGAAGTTGATGTCCAGTTAAGTAGACTGGTTTTTAGGGGTCCCGCGTACTGTACTGCACCACGCCAAACCTACGAGACAAAGCCAGACAAGCTCAACTTCTGTCATAATAGCATTTGCAATAGACAGACAGGTCTGGTAATGCTCTTCTTATGATCTGAGTGGTATGGTACCAGTACATGGCGCCCCTTAATCCAGTCAACTTACCGGATATCCGTTGGATTATTGGCTGCTGCTCACCCTTTTTATAATATAGAAGTAGATCAAAATTTTCAACATGACTATCTAGAGATTTTTTTGCTAAAACCTGGTCCCTACGGTTTTTCATTTCATCATTGCCTGGAGTGTTTCACAGTTACAGGTTGTTAGTTTGAAAATGTGTATTTGAAATTAACACATACAAAAACATACTGTATTCTGTTGTGTATAACTCGCATTTATATATAACTTGCATCCATAATTTTGGGGAAAAAATCGACAGAAAGCTGATTTCGGATGTATAACTTGCATACTGGACTCCTGCTTCCGGTATAAATGTAAACAACAAATAGCGATTTTCATCACTTGCATTGGAACTGTGCAGTATACAAAATAAATACACCAGTGATTTGTAACTGATGTTGCCAAACTGAAGCTAATCCTATCAACACTGGCCTAATAATCAGGTCCTCGCAAACCACATACTTCTTAAAATCAGTTATGTGCTAAAAACAACCTTTTTGGTATAATTTAATTCCATGCACTGTTTTATTAGGACTTCCAAAAAAGGATGAAGAAAGGCAGACTGCTACTGAAAAATGGAAGCTGCCAGTGTTGATAGCAATGTGGCTGTTTAGTACATGAGAACATGACTGAAGGACTCGGAGAACCAGACAGTAAGAGGACTTAAAAAATTTGTTGAATAAATAAGAATAAGATATTGATTTAGAAAGCATATTAAGTACCATAATCTTAATTGTCATCCACATCAATGTCACCCTACACTGGTGTCCAGTAAAATGACATTCATAAACAAGTGGTAAGTAATATTGACAAACAAAAGCTGGTTGTATTAACACTATGTCATGTCAGATAACTAGGTCCTCACAAATACTTGACATGTTTGTATGCTTAAAATCATTATATAATTCAGTCTGATTTAATTCCATGCACTCTTTTATAAGGACTTCCGGAGGCGGATGAAGAAAGGCAGGCTGCCATAGAAGAAATGGAAGCTGCCAGTGTTGATAGCAGTGTGGCTGTTTGTACTGCCAGCATAGCTGAGAACATGACTGAAGGAGGTAGAGCGTCGGCTTGCGGATCGGGAGGTCGTGGGTTCGAACCCCGGCCGGGTCATACCAAAGACTTTAAAGTTGGTAGTAGTGGCTTCCCTCCTAACGCTCGGGGCTACGGGGACAGCATTACGTCTGACTCGTCGGTGTCAGTATAATGGACCGGCCGGGTTCAGTCCCTGGACACCTCATAAGTGCCCCTGTGCTGTAATGATAGAAATGTCGCTGCGCAGTATCGGCAAAAATGCCGGCTAATCTAATCCAATCCAATCCATGACTGAAGGACTCGGAGAACCAGACAGTAAGAGGACTTAAAAAATTTGTTGAATAAATAAGAATAAGAGATTGATTTAGAAAGCATATTAAGTACCATAATCTTAATTGTCATCCACATCAATGTCACCATACACTGGTGTCCAGTAAAATTACATTCATAAACAAGTAAGTAATATTGGGAATGAAAAGCTGGTTGTATTAACACTATGTCATGTCAGATAACTAGGTCCTCACAAATACTTGACATGTTTGTATGCTTAATATCAGTTATATGATTCAGTCTGATTTAATTCCACGCTAAATTGACTGGCATCATGCCATTTTGAGGACTAGGATATGATTTTGAACTTTGTGCAAACTAGCTCAAAGGAACCGTCAAAAATAATGATATTATGTACCACTGTAACAGTGTCATACTTTTGGAAAGCGTTTGTCAATGATCCTACTATCAGTGTGAAATAAACATGTTAATCTTCTAACAGAAATAATGCAATAACAAATTGTATAATTCTTTTTTGATCAGTCTCTTTAAAAACATGGCAGCACCTTAATTTAATAGGTGTTGTATGCAATAAATGTAATATCTTCAATTTATTGAGTGCATTAATATAAAGGAAATATCTTGACAAACATAGAAACATACATTTATCAATCTTGGACTTTGTATTAGCCAGCCGTTCAAACATCTTAACATTATTTTCCTTAAAAAATAGAGCTTAGAAAAAGAGCAGTGTTTTTGGCAGGAGATATAAATTCACTGAATTTGCTTGTTTCCTGATTGTCTTTTGAAGTAAACATGTAAGAATCTGAGGAAAATAGTGTAAGAATAATCTGAAATCAACTGACTGTGTATTAGATTGTCCCATTAAATTTCATACCCCTGATTTTCATCATTTCTGTCATTTTGAGGACTAAGTGTAAGTTCACTTGTAAGTCCTCGTACAGAGTTCATAAAGTCTTAAAAAGTGCTTGAATTCCAGCCCTTTTTTAAAAAGTACTTAAAATAAAAAAAGTCTGATTTTGGTTTATGTCTAAAAAATGATTAAAAATTGGCTTATTTTAAGTATTTTATTTCGTCAAAAAGCATGCTTGAAAATGAATAAAAGACAACGTGTCTAAATTTTCCTCACTCAATTTGCTGCCTTTAATAAAGAAAAGTAATTTCAGTAACATACCAAGGGTTGTTTAAGTTCATATTATTATTATATATGGAGTGTATTCATGATTGCTTTGAGTCATATATTATAATATATCAGATAATAGGTGTCTAGCAGTCAAAAATGATTTTAAACTGTTTTAGATTATGTGACAGTAATTTTCGAGAACTATGTTTACTCCGATTCATTTCTGTCGTCCTCAGCTGATTTTTGATGTGCTAAAAATGAATTATTGTTCATATAGTTTACCATTTTCCCTGAAACTGTTGTGGCCCTGGCCTTACTTGCATAACCCATTTCAAAGAGTAAATCTCATTAATGTAAATTTCCATAATTGTGTTGACTTCATTTTCATAGCTTTTCAGATAGTTTCTGCAAGTTGGCTCAGTTCTAAAAAATCCTTTGATGACTCTTTTTCAAAATATTGATGTTAATTTGACTTTAATGTTGTTGGTATTGTTTATTTCAGATCAAAACATGATACAGAAGATATTTGCTTGCTCAGGAAGAAGACAAATTAAGGTATGTTCTTGAATTGTAAACATATAAATGTATGTTTATCTTTAAAACATAAATCAGATATTGGATCTGATCAAATGTAAGTAACCAGTTTATGCACTAGCTGTTTTATGGATAAGATAGTTAAGCCATTATGAAGCAAAATCTTTTGTATGTACAGTACAAACTTTCTTTTCTGTAAAATTTTAAAATGAAGTTAAAATATTGTATTATTCTGTGTTCCAGAAACTAATTATTCAGCTGATTGCAACATGCGTTGGAATTTATATGGATAGCTTTGACAGAAGTACAACACATGTGATCATTGAGACTGGTAATTATGTTAAAGTTAATTGATAGTTCTTTCTTGCAGTCAGTCAATGTCAAAGTTGAGAAGAAAATCTGACAGGTATTTTAAAATTATTACCAAGTAATAACCACAAAGATCTCCCACACAGATCTCATACAGATTGACTTTTCGAAGAGAAAAAGACAAGGTATTGTCTTGTCGTAGCCAGGTCGGCTGCATCAGCATGAAAGTCAGCATCAAGTTTCTTGTTGGTGTTCATTTCTTTAAAAAATACTTGCTTGATATCAAAAGTGGCAGCCATTTGAAAAGTGCAGGTAACCCTAACTTCCTTTTCTACTCAGTTATGGCCTTTGTTCAACTTCGAAAAATTAGAAGTTTTGCATGCCAGTGGATTGAAACTTTAAACAAGGATTCTTAGTCATTTAACCTACTTAAATGATCATGTTAGACAACTCTTGTTGAATTTAACTGCATGCAAGATACCCGATCTTTCTTTCAAAAATAATCTTCCTCTACATAAATGTGTCTTTCAGAGGAAGGAAGTCGCATCTGCCAGCGCACAAAAAAATATATGCTTGGAATTGCTCACCATTGCGGGTGCTAAATGCTGAGTATGTAAGAAAGTCACTGGAAGCAGGACAGTACCTTTCAGAGGTAATATACAACTGCCATATTTTCATATTTGTCGTGTTCGGTGGCTTTCAAAGTTCCCTTTTCTTCTATTACTTAAACTCGTTGATGAAAGATGGACATAATGTATGCAACTGTTTACTAGTAGCCCGTTAACCACATGGCATATTTTGATGAACATTGACAAGAATAATTATCAGCTTGAGCTGTATAAATAACGCTAAAATTGTTTCAGTCCTCTGCCATAGCTAAAAATAGAAATGGTCTTGAAATGGAATCTCCTCCTCAACTAGTGGTGTGTTTATGATGAAGTTCGACAGAAATGATTGTTGGCTGATAGTGTACCAAATTTGCTAAAAATTAAAAAAAAAAATCTTTAAACAGCATCTCTTTAACTTTATGTTTTGGCAAAGGTGCTCATGTTGGCCCTCTTGTTCTTATTCAGGAAGAGTACGAGATAGAAGGTGATGAAGTTTATCCGAGAGGTTATAGATGTAAATAATCAAGGCAATGCCAGAAGCCTATTCTATAAGGAGTGAAGTGCAGATTTTCAGGGGATAGTCAAGACTTCCCAAGAGGTGCATAAAACATTAAAGGCTATCAAGCTATCTGAGCAATGTCACTGTTACCTAAAATAGAATTAAATGGTGTAAATCAGGTATACATTTGGCTGACTGTTAATGGATAATGTATTTAACAATCAGTAAAGGCTCTAGTGATTGTTTAATGTTATTGTTTCAAATTGAGTATGAGTACAAATATGAGATAAATGTACTAGATTCATGATGTGAAGTAAGCATAAAATATAAATTTGTTTGCAGAAGCTGCTGAAGAGATTGTGTTGTTTTTAGGAGGAGAGCTTGATGGAGAGGATTCCCTTACAGTAGCTCTAGATGAGAAAGATTTGTTTAAGATTCCTTTGCACAAAAAGCATTTGTTTTAGTTGACATTCATGCTGTGTGATTTCAAGTTGTTGGATGATAATCAACTGACCTGCTGGACTTAACATGGGGAAGCTGTCAGACCAATATGTTGATTTATCTTTATGGCTATCTTTCTAATTTATACTTTTGTCTGTCGCAATAGTTTCTTGCCCAATAAAAATAAGCTTATATATAAGTCAATTACAATCTGAAACATTGAAGCTTGTTGGTTTGTTGATAGTTTAGTTATGAATAGATGCTGTTCTAGGTTTCATTATATCAGGTGGTTAAGTACCACTCTCACAAAATGTTAAGTTTACTTGTGAAAATATTGGTGTTTGCACTGTAATATTGGAATAGTTTCATTATATTTTCAAACGAAATGGCAGTAAGTAATTGGAAGATAGAACTGAATTATATTTTGGAAACTTTCACTTTACAGGAGAACTTCACTGTGTCCAGGGATTGGCTTTTTGATATGCTGAGTTTATTCAAACTATTGGATCCAGACAACTACCTGCATCAGGATTTAAGGTATATACATGTAATGACATAAACTTCAGACTTCATTTTAATGCTGCTACTTTGGGTGGCTGGTGAAAGTAATATTAATTTGTTTTTTGTCCCTCTATGTCCAACCTTCTTTTTTATAAGCGACCTTCACAGTCAGTCCTTTTTAATTAATAAAGTCAGTCCTTTTTTTGAACACTTAGCTCTTATTTGACATGTCAGATAAAATTACTGTATTAGTCACTGTGTGAATATGTACAGTTGAGTTTACCTATAGTTTTCTATACCCAAACAAATAGTAACAGCTTAGAATTGTGTTCCATAATTATTCTACACAATTACAACTTATGGCTTTCGTTGTGTGATCTGCTAGAAAACTTCCAAGTCCTTATCCCAAATATATTAGTCCTCATTTTGAATGCTTATCTTGAAGATGATTGAGGTCCTCATTTTGAATGCTTATCTTGAAATTTATTGAGTTAGTAAGTCCTCACATAGCTCCAACCTGTAACATATTAGGTGTTTGCAGAAAAGCTTGCTTTTAAACCTGCAGCATATTGGTTTTAATTGCCCACTTTCATAACCTATTATCATTCCATCCATGTAACAGTAAAAGACTGTTTGCAGAGTTATAGCCTGTTTATGGTAACTGTCATTTATTAAAGACAAAGTTGAATTCGGAATATAAATCACTTGAAGCAATAGTTCTAGTTAACTTTTCTGATAAGGAGGCTCAATTATTGTTTTTTATACGCCTCGGTGTCCGTCTGTCCGTTAGCAATTTCCCTTCTGCTCTGTAACTCTTGAACCCCTTGAAGGATTTCGAAGAAACTTGACACAAATGTTAACCACATTGAGACGACGTGCAGAAGCCATGTTCAGGATGGCTCGCTTCAAGGTCAAGGTCAGACTTAGGGATCAAAGGTCATATGACTTTGTTTCCCTTTCGCTCTGTAACTCTTGAAAGCCCTTGAAGGATTTCGAAGAAACCTGACACAAATGTTAACCACATTGAGACAACTTACAGAAGCCATGTTAAGGATGGCTCGCTTTAAGGTCAAGGTCAGACTAACAAAGTCATGACAAATATTATCACAATATTTATAGTATAAATAGCATTCACTAAGCATCATTGTCTTCTTTTGCAGAATTTGTTCCCTTTCTTGTTCCTGTCCTTTGGTGAATCTGGTGATGATGTATCCAGTTACATCCCTGACTCGGAATCAGACGAGGAGCATATGTCGATGGAAAGACAATGCTGGGTTTCTGGGCCATGACATAAGGGTACATCGGGAGTTCTACCGTTTGCCACAGGACACAGTTCAGGTCAGTGCATTAAGTTTCAGCTCATTTTGTCTCTTGAGACAATTTATAATACCACATAAATCTGTATGATCTAAAAGTGTAAGAGATTTTTTTGTGGTCGTTGGCTGTGCGTCATCTGTCATAATGTATTGTGGGTCAGACATTAGGTCATTGATTTAGATTTTAGAAAAATCTTGTTTACACTCTAGGCTACATGTACATTTTGCCCCAATCTAAATGATACTTGGTCTACTCAAGATCAAGTTCACAATGTCAAGGTCATTAACTTTTGTCTTCGCTGCATGTCATCTGAACCTCTTGAATGATTTTCATAGAACTAGAGTCAAATGTTATTAACAATTAGAGGACTTGCAGAACATACAATGCAACTGTCTGCTTAAGGTCAAGGTCACACTTGATTGTCAACTGTTATAACCTTCAATTTCCTTTACATTTTCGTGTCGGCTCATAATGCGTTTTAATGCATATGTAGCAGAGTTTAGAAAACATTGTGACAAAATAGAAATTGCTCTATTCTTATAATGAAACTATTTATCATTTCTTGTTATTTACTAGTATTGTCTGCTGACACTTTCAGTTTGGACCCCTAAAAAATTCTGTATTAGATAATGGATTTAAGTCTTACTTTAAGAAGCTCAGGGATATATTGCTGTCCCTTAGAGGCTTAGACTGCCTTGTTCACATTAAATCTCCTCTGAGATGATCATATGCAAAGTTCTCTGTATTTGTAATGTATGTTAATTATTTGATTATATGTATAATATTTATCATGGCAGAACCTCTAGAGGTCGAGGAGGACAGTGATGCTGAAGGAGAGGATAGAGCAGATACCGAGAGACCTCCAGAAATCGATGATGAACTGCCAGAAATCTCTGATGAACCACCAAAAAAGTTTAAGAAAAGGTCTGCCAAAAAATCACAGAAAGCAACCACGCAAAGAAAACTGTGGACTGCAGATGAACATGCAGCTGTTAAGAGACAGTTGGATAGATATTTCTACTTAGGGAAACTACCAGGAAAACATTAAATTGAAGAAGCAAGGAAGAGAGAGCCACTTCTGTTGAACAGGCCATGGATACAGATAAAGAGCTTTATTAAAAATACAAAACTCTCTATATAAAGGAAACAGAATAAAGCTACCAAGTAGTCTGTTTTCTGGATATATAATTTTGTATGAAAGTTTGTAAAAATACTTCAATTGCAAATGCGATTCCAATGAAACTTTATGTAAAGTATGACAATGGCTAGTACGAGTACTTGAAATATTCTTCATGATTATAGCCTCTTTGGTCAAATTGGCAGATTTTCTTCCTTTTAATGCCTCTATATCGTTTCATTTAGGTAGAAATTAGAGGACCATATGGCTTTTTTCTTTTTGTCTTTTGTGAAATAATTTGCAAGTACAGCATATTTAAACCATAAACCTATGCAAGTTTACATGCATCTCAAATAAGCATTTTTGTATTACATGCATTTTCTTGTTTAATGATATTGAGCAAAGTTATTAGCCTTCTGTTTCTGTAGTTTTTATTTCTAGCTTACCTGAGCACTATTTCACAAAGTAAGCTTATGTGACAAATGGATGTTAGATGTTCATCTGACAACAATGTGACTTCCCTTGTTCCAAACCTTTGAAACACTAGAAGTCACATTTTAGTCAGATGTTAATGGAACTTTATAAAATGTGTTAAAACTAGGGCACCAGGTCAGATGTTAAAAGAGTTGTACATATTTATTAGTAGGATCTTCCTAAAATTGTATGCCTCTAAGGCTCAGGCGAGCATGTCTGGGTTCTGTTG
This sequence comes from Sinonovacula constricta, assembly GCA_007844125.1. Lineage (NCBI taxonomy): Eukaryota > Metazoa > Mollusca > Bivalvia > Cardiida > Solecurtidae > Sinonovacula > Sinonovacula constricta. The sequence goes on along the minus strand of CM017567.1, from coordinate 45,855,608 downwards.
TTATGCACATACTTCCTGGAACATCCATGAGTACCTGATATTTTTGTGTACTTCAGATGATTGTTTTGAACATTTAAATTACTAAACCTGTAAATTGAATAAAAGTTTGTGTAGTGAATTTGATTTTGTTGTAAATATATCTTACAACAGGGTCCCCTGTCTGTCCTATGAGAATAACTTCTGTTTGCTCAGAGAGGGGAATTTCAATAACATATTCCTGGATATATGTTGTTAAAAGGTTCATTTTGTCACTCGCCCTTGCAGTGAGCTCAACTTAAGTTGCCATGATGGCATCTGGCTGATAGTTTATGCGTGCATCTGTCTGTCCGGAATTGTCCCCGTTACTTTAAAATGCATCAAGCAGTCTAGTTATATTTGGCATGAATGTAGACCTCTGCAAGACGGAGTGTCGTGTGCAAATCCTATATTCATATCTCAAAGGTCAAGGTCACGGGGGTTAAAGGTCATGTCAGATCTTGTCTGGTCCATAACTGAAATGAGCAATCGATGGGTGCATTTTGACATATATACTTAAGGTGTTTTTCACCAAAATGCATGCTTCAGAGTTTTGACAGATCAGTTAATTCAGACTAAAATACAATCCGCTTTCAAGAAATTTTTCAGTTTCATCGAGTTCTTTTTGTCTAAAATTTGGAAATCTGTTTGAAGTTCTTAGTTTGGAATCTGTCCGTCTGAATGTGTCCATCCCATTTTCATGTCTTGACCATGACGTCGCTATTACTTCAGTTTAACCATCAGACATGCACTTGAAAGTGTGTCGTGCATAACATTCGCCAGTCCAACATTGAAGGTCAACGGCATTTTCAGTGTCGTGCACATACTTTGGGGGGCTTCTGTGACAATTCTTATTTGTGACAACATATGAGTCTGTGTCAAAATTGTATGCCAACATTGCTTTCTTCTCAGCTAGCTCGCCATTTTGCATCAGGCATCTAGCCTCTAAAATCATTAGCTTCATGGAAGTGTAATTTTCGGATGCACACAATAGTGGAATATTTTGTTCTCATCGCAATGGTATTTTTTCTGATCATAAAAATAGAGATAAGTCGTCTGCTGTTTAGCCAAGGAACAGTACAAGGGTTATCAAAATGATAGTTAGCGACCACGCACGCATGTATACGAACTTGTATCGGCGTCCATCCGAGGACCACATTTTACCACCGTTAGAAGCTGGATCTGAAGATCACAGATCAGCAGGTCTCTGGTTCGATGCAGGACAGGTCCCATTCTTTGTGATGATATTTTGTGGTCAGTTTTTCATCCCAATTTACAGCTAAAAGTAGCAGTAGTAAAGACATGGACATCAGCGGGACAGTTGATAACTAAACGTCGTGTGACTTAAAAGTTCTCTTTTAAAAAGGTAAATAATCCATTATTATACAAAACTTTCCATTTTTAGTGTCGCTTCTCCAAAATTTCTCATTGGAATGACATTTTGGCCACAGTCATTAGTTTGCTATAAAAATGATGTCATGTGACTGCCTTGATATCATTTTTCAACTATACACACAATTTCATTATGGTATATAGAATTAAATTTTGATAGTCAGATTTGACTATTTGAAATGAATAATAACATAGTTAAATCTGCTAAACAAATACCAGTTTTCATTCATGGAAGGCACATGTTAATGATGTCTGATAGTATAACTTGATGTCCAACCCACATTGGATTGGGAATAACTTTTCTTCTAATTGTTCATTTGTATAAAAGTAAACAGTAGCAAATCTAATATTTTAACAAATTAATAGATTTATGGAAAGAAAAACTTATGAAGGAAAAAATTTCACTGAGTACAAGGAACTCCTATTGATTACTAGTAATTCCAATTATTTCCCTACATTCGGAATAGTATGAATAAACATAATTAATAACTTTAACCCTTTACTCCATAGATCATAGATAAGCCTTTTTCATATGGGCAACCAGTGTAGATCCAGATCAGTCAGCACATCCATGCCATCTGATCTGGATTGACACTGTTTGCATCATGGCCAGAAATAACCAAATGAATCTTAAAGCGAACAGTGATGATCCTGATCAGACTGCACGGATGTGCAGGCATATCTGGATCTACACTGGTCACCCATGTGATAAAAGGCGTATCCTATAGAGTAAAGGGTTAATATGGATGAAATTCATCGCATGTAGGACATAATCCCATATGGACAAAATCCCCTAGTCATCCACGGACAAAATCCCCTAGTCATCCACAGACAAAATCCCCCTATATTGTTTTTCCTATAGTTGATAAAATCCCCGACAAAATCCCCTACTTTATAAATGTTCCAATCCTGTACTGTATACATGTCACAGGTTAATAAATGTTTTTTTTTAATACTAGTATATCAATTAATGGTTAAATGTTGTTAACTAGCTTACACAACACATTATGTTTAATAACTAATCCACAGAAGAAAACATGTTAAAATTTTGATTAGGTCTGTGTTAATCGTAGTAATCAAACTCTTATTTAATATATAATGAATGATTGATTAAATAGAGTAATTTTGAAATTTTTAAGGTTTCACTGAGATTCATGTATACAAACTCAGTAGTGTAATATTATTCAGGTTGTTTAAAATAAGTTTTAATGGATATGCAGACTGCTCAATCAGATCCTAGTCTGCACTGTTTGTATCATTTTTTTTCCTGTGGAGTAAATTATTTACATAAACATGGTCCAGTGGTCCAGTGTATTTGGTCCATAAATTAGGGACACCCCAGTAAAATGTCTCGAGATATGTGAAATGATCTGCTTTGAAGTTAGATGCGACAATACGTGTATACTTCGGAACTTAGGCGAACATGTGATGATTCCACTCACCATGCCCTAAATTTTAACTATGCTAATGGACAAAAGTCTTGTCCGGTCTACAAATTTCAACACATTATTCTACCGGTTGTACTGGCTCAAATTCCAAAATCCTTTTTTCATTGAGTGCATATAAATGTCCATTTTCCTTCGAAACCAAATTTATGAGTGTGCGATAAAAACTTAACGCGTTTAAAAGATATTATGGAAAACCATACCGGACAAGACTTGGCAATGAGTATAAGTTACAAGAAGTTTACAAGATTCGAGAAGAAATCACATTTCTGAAATTTTTATTTGCGAGGTGGGTTTTCAAATATTGTTGAAGGAGAGAGAGAGAGAGAGAGAGAGAGAGAGAGAGAGAGAGAGAGAGAGAGAGAGAGAGAGAGAGAGATAAATAGATAATATAGACATACATAAAGATAGTCACTATGAGTCACTATGTTGTGTTAAGAAACGAAAGTGAAAGTAAAGATTAATTTATTCGCTATTTCTCGGACAAGCTAACATCGCATGAAAAGTTTCGAGGTTATCTGAATGCGTTCTCAGAAGGTCCTGATTCGCCACCACTCTTTGTTTGATGATAGGACTCGTTTATTGAATATAATGTAATGGTTGTTGTCGTGGCTCTATCGCGTGGAATTCGGGAGAAATCTACAGACACTAGGTAAGTGATCTTAATATGTTTAAATGAAATGCGGACTCATTATTCTTTCACACAGATCTTTTAAGACTTGAAATTAAAACTTAAAGGAAGAACCAAAAATACCTGTGTTGGGGTCGTAGTACGGGACTGACAAACACACCCAATGTGAAGGGTCTAAATAGTAAAGTCGGCTGAACGAGCAGTAGCTTGAAAATATACTATAAATATAATTACATATCTGACATGCAGGAGGAAGTCTGTTTTTAGCTACACTATCAGACAAGTGTTCAGGTGCTTTAGTTTTATTAATTTATTATTTAATGTGTTCTCACAATGTTTGGTTGTAGTGATCAAAATTTAAGAAAATGTGAAAAATTAAGCTTTAACGCAGTCGCTTTAAACTTCAACTCCTTACCCAATTAGCTCCGTGACACTCGATTCCCGGGGAATTTACCCCGCAGTAATAGAGGTGAACGTAGCTGGTGTGGAACGCAGGTTTGGACATGTAGAGGTCGATAGTTTCCACATCAGTGAAGATCCCTTATCTTGGCAGCCATCTTTGATGGTAACTTCAATGGATTTTCAGATGATATAGAAGCGTTTTTTTTTAAAGCAATTTCTTTATTTTTGGTCCAAAAGTTAAAAGCTATACACTATTGTAAAGCTCTTCATATTCATATTTTTAAAGTACAATATTTTTTAAATTGATAAATCCACAAAGAATTAATATTAATACATAAATAAAATTATTGGCTCATCCTTAAACAAAATGAACAGTGTATCTTTTTGTGTTGTAATTTTTGTACCTTTAATACTATCAAAATATTGTTTTGATATTTAAAATACTTCTTAAAAGCTGTTAAATTTGATATAAAATTCATTAAAATAGACTGAAAAATAAAAAACACATTGGTGAGTTTAATACACAAATTTTCCGTTTTCGGCCTGCATTAGCTTCTGCTTCAAAGATGGCTGCCTTAAACTGTCTTATGAGACATGATATGACGTGGAAACTATCTATTCCCATGAATCGGATACTTAAAAATAGTGTCCGACAGTATTTGTTTTTCTCATGCAAGCAAATAATTTATTGTTATTCGAAAAGAACCAACAAAATGCTATTTATTGTCGACAAATAAACATATGGAAAGTAATTTAGAACACCACTTGTCATTACAAATGTATTCCTATCAGAGCCAGTTAGCTATTTTTAAACTAATGTAACATGTTGTTGCATGTATTGGCTACAAGCCAACTTTCGGATGACCCTTTAAAGGTATTGACCCTTCATGCATTACCAGCGTGACCGATCGATGGACGTATCACTATGTTATGAAGTGGTCTGCCTATGAGTGTTATAGGGTGGTACCTTTAATCTACCTGTCAAGTTTGCGTCTGCTATCTATGCCTGATTTTGCCTTGCGAGTTGACACCATATCTTAATCCTTTATACGCCAGGTATTGAAGTGTAAACCCACATGTTTGAGAAAAAAAATTTCTTTTAAAGGTGGTATCCGACAGTTGGCCTATATTAAACAAACGTACCAATATCTAACCACTGCTTTGGGAAATTTGGTCATACCTTTTGCATTAACCATAAATTAGTCGGTGTAAAGACGATTTTGAACACAAACTTTATTGTTAGACTGTACTAATCGCGAAACACACACACACGCACGCACGCACGCTTGCACGCACGCACACACGCACGCACGCACGCACACACACACACACAAAACAACTCGATAGTGGTCTCTGCTAAAAATAGATATCGATGTCAGAGCGGATTTCACTGATGACTGTATAAAAGTAAGTGGTCACGTGGTTGCCTAAGTTTAAAATAGCCATCTCTGTAATCTGGCTCGGAAAAGAATAATGCAATAACGAGTGGGGATTTATCCTTGACTCTTCATATATATCTTCGGCATCAATGAATAGCTTTTTCAAACATTTTCAGGTACCAATGACTTATTGAGTTATTTGAGAAACAATGGACCAAACTGTCCAGCGAAACTTAAATTTCCCGACTCTGTTCTCCACCCATTCATGGTTAAATTTGACTTTGTTAATAAAGCGACGAACCTACTAAAAAGTTTTAGTGCCTTTGGCAAAAAGTAAGTTAAACTGTATTCACATTTCTTATTGATTGTAGCTCATGAAGGATTGGTAATTTTACTGTATTGTTTAGCAAGTATGAAAACATAGCACCCAGACTGAAATGCGAATTCCTTTTTTGATAAACAAAAAAAGATCTAAGCATTAAACAACACGTTTGTTTATAAAACAGATGGTAGGATAAATAGAATACTAGGTTATTGTTAAACAAAGAAAATGTTATCACACGAGGC